>CM040925.1:23843647-24198647 GCA_023029165.1 Gobiocypris rarus
AAAGTATCATATAAGGACAATTGTTGTTGTTTTATCTTAAAATGTCTTAAATATCAAATATTTAACAACTTGCAAATATATATTAAAAAAATCTAAATTGCTTAAATGTCAAAATTAGTACAATAATAAATACATCATGACAATATTTTTATAGAAAATTCATAATACTGAACAAGTTATTGCATTATTACTAATATTCTTTTTGGTGTTGTCATCTGCCCTACAGTAGCTCCCTCCAAAAGTATAAATCAATGTGAATATCTGTCTGCTAAATTACTACTGTAACTTTACAATAGATAATGATGTGATTTAGCATACAGTTTTTTGAATAATGATAGTAATGGAGTGCTACTGCTAACATTTGCTTGCAGTTTAATACTTAGCAACGTTAAAAAAGATAAAACAGGTGAAAACTGAGGTCAGTAATTTTGCTGTATTTCGCTCCTTCTTCTTTGAGAGCTTTCCCTCAATGTTCTGGGGCGTTCCTCGAGTACGTCACACTGATTATTACTCGAAACGGTTTAGTGGATAGGCGACGCTCACGAGAGCTGAATCTTAGTTGCCAGTCAAGACTAACCGATTCATGATTTATTATTGATTTATTGTTGAATGCCAAATTCGGGAACCACTTTAGTGCAATGAGGCAATTATATATAATTAAAAAGGCAATAATATACAATTCAAATAATGTTTTTTTTTAAAGAAGAAGAAAGAGGGAAGCGGGCCAAATAATTGCCAGGTCATCAGGAATTCTCCCGGTGCTCCCGATGGCCAGTCCGGGCCTGCACAGCAGTGATTTTTTATACTTGTCCTCATTAAATAAGATTTGGTTCACATTGTAAACCCTAACACTCAAAATAAATCATTGATTTGAGTAGAGCCAACTCAAATTAAACAAATGAGTTCAATCAAAAAAACTTTATAAGTATTTAGAACTTTCTTTTTCTTTTGAGTTCACAAACCTGACATTTTAATTAATCTGAATTCTTTCATTGTTTTGAGTTTTATGAACTTGTTTCTTTTAATTTAGACAAACTTAAATTTATCTGAAACTGGGCAGGGATTTCTATTTTGCAGAATGCTTTGCCATGACACTCCAAATTGAGAGTAAATGCTAAAATTAAGTGTTGTTTTTGGTGCAAGATTAATGTTAATTTGGAGATTTAGTAGTGTTGCATCATGGTGACGAGTGGAGAATGAGTTAGTTTGAGAACAGATATATGTTACATGTTTTATATTGCTGTACACATTCAGCAAGTGCTATCAAAGCATTATGTAACCAATTAGCAATGTGGCATTTATTGAATTAGCTAGTTAAAGCTAGCCAAGTTTCCACTACTAAAAATATTTAAATTGAGATTACATGATAATTTTAAATTAAATATATGAATTGGCTTACTCAAATATTTCAAATTGAGCAATTAAAATGTGTGAGAGCTGCTCACACGTAGATGTTCTGTTGAAATAAAAAGACAAAAAGACATGATTAGAGGGAAACCAGTAAAAAAATATTAAAATGTATAGACACTTTAAGAAAGAAATAATTTACCTGTTGAGACTGTGTGTAGTTGTATAGCTAAGCTCCAGAAAATCACCATTGAAAAAACAAAAGAGCTGGGAATAAAGAACCCTAAACTCTAAACACAAAAAGAATCATTGCAGCATATAAAGGGTTCTTCAGGACAATATGTGTAAAGAACATTTAAAGAACCATATTTTTGGAGTGGAGATGCAGTATCTTCATTTTTCCAGAGATATGTAGATAGACATCTGCTTTTGTCTTTCTTAAACGTCTTGTTGCTGTCAGCCTATATCCACTCTCAGGGTGTTGATGATTGTGTGAAGATTCATTGAAGGGCAGAGATCCAGGGACGCCATGCTGCTGCCAATGAGTCATTCTTGTTTCCATAGTGCACTGAACAGAAGAAGCTGCATCCTCCAATTCCCTGCAGCGGTTCAGGGCTCAGTGCAAGTGGTTTTGACGTACAGCCTGAATGAGAGTCCTGCAGGGAACTGACTCTCATTCCCTGCTTAGAAAGTTAGAGGCTTTTATTTGTGTTTTATTTTTTAGTCTTTTTTCAGTAACTTTTTCAATAAGTCTATACGTTTTTTTTTCTTTTGATCTACTGGGTGTCAGAGGGGCCTGCTCAGGTGAGATTGGGCTGCTTGGTCAGCCAGTAGGAGCAAGTACTGTATATGTGTTTGAAGTGAAGTTGGCTTTGAAGTTCAGTGTAGGAGTGTTAACTCCAACCAGACAATTGATTGCTATTGTAGCACAGAGAGGGAACTGAATGTATGCCTTATCTTGACTCTTGCTAACCAAAGTGTTGACCTTCTGACCACATCTGCCCCATCAATCAGGTTTTCTAACTGTAATCTGGAGGTCAAAAAAGTAGATGGGTACCTTTGCAGTCAGTGCTGAGTGTGTCTAATGGTCTCTCTTGACTGGGTACATTGTGTGTGTGTGTGTGTGTGTGTGTGTGTGTGTGTGTGTGTGTGTGTGTGTGTGTGTGTGTGTGTGTGTGTGTGTGGACTGGTAATCCCTACGGTATGGGGACAAAATGTCCCCACAAAGGTGGCAATATCCAAAATCCTTGTCCTTGTGGGGACATTTTTTGGTCCCCATGAGGAAAACATCTTATAAATCACACTAAGTGATGTTTTTTGAAAATGTAAAAATGCAGCATGTCTCCTGTGATGGGTAGGTTTAGGGGCAGGGGCAGTGTAGGGGGATAGAAAATACGGTTTGTACAGTATAAAATGCATTACGCCTATGGAATGTCCCCATACAACATGGAAACACAACATGTGTGTGTGTGTGTGTGTGAGAGAGAGAGAGAGAGAGAGAGAGAGAGAGAGAGAGAGAGAGAGAGAGAGAGAGAGAGAGAGAGAGAGAGAGAGAGAGAGAGAGAGAGAGAGAGAGAGAGAGATTGGATAATGCAGTGTGAAAGAAATTAATTACATAATTGTTGTCTGTGATTATCCAGACCTCCAGAGCTTGTTTGTTTTTCTGCTGTTCATTTGTTTATTTCATTCCAAAACAAAGACACTGACAGTCTTTTAATTTCTCTGTATTAAAACTCGACAGAAAGGACTGTTTGCAAAATGGAGTATAAAGAAAAAGAGACAGCACTCTCCTTTTCTCTCTCTCTCTCTCTCTCTCTCTCTCTCTCTCTCTCTATATATATATATATATATATATATATATATATATATATATATATATATATAGTCATGGTCAGAATTATTGGCAGTAAAAATGATCAAATATGGCTGTAAAAATAAATCTGCATTGTTTATCCTTTTGATCTTGCAAAAAATCTAACCTTTTATTGAAGTAAAAAAATTGAAAGTGGGGAGATTGAAAGTGAAAGTGTTTTTCTCCACAACACATTGACCACAATTATTCGCACACCTAGACATTCGTATGAGTAAAATATCTCTAAAGTATATTCTTATTCATATATATATTTTTTAGCACATTACTAGGAGGAACATGAAATTCTCCAGCCATGACTTCCTGTTCCACATAAATATGGAAACACAGAGGCCAAATTCTCTTAATCATCCATCACAATAAGTAAAACCAAAGAATATAGTTCTGATGTTCAGCAAAAGATTGTTGAGCTTCACAAAATAGTAGGTAGCTGAAAGAAAATAGCTAAAGCATTGAAAAGTTCCAATCAACTAAAGATGTTACAAATCTTCTGGTTCAGATACATGGCATTATTTTTTGCAGTCTTCTTTGTTCTTATTTACCAAGGGTGCCAATAATGTTGACCATGACTGTATTCATTTGTGTGTGAGTAGCAGTGCGATATGGATATGCATATCAGCACAGCTGTGATTGCGGCCTTGTGCCGTAGGTAATCATAGCGTGCTGATATAGGCCTACAGCCATATCGCATGGCTACGAGAGTAAAATTGCGTTTATACAACAGTTCGACGGTGAGTTTAAAACAGAGGCCAGCTAGTAGTTGCTGTGTGAGTAAACCTCACCCCTTTGATCTCAAGAGACGCTCTAGTGACTGATGCTAGAGGTTGCAGCCTTTAGCCTCCTTGTTAGAGCGTCTGACTCTCATGCCGGCGAATCCGAGTTCGAGTCCTGCTTGGAGCAGACGGTTCGAACAGGAGGGGTTACACGAGTAAAAAAATAAGAAACAACAACAGTGTCTTTAAAAACCCTCTTTTGTGAGGAACTACTTCCTTCAACCACGTATTCAATCTCAAGTTGACCGTTTAACAGTTGAGCCCAAGCCTCTGTTACTAATTCTAAAATGTCACAACAAGTAACTAAGGAATATTGAGTTACGTCATTGAAGCTTGTTGTATTATATACAGTAGTGTGTATGTATGTTATTATGAGAGAGAGAGAGAGAAGTCTGTTGCGGAGCTCACACCAGTGCGGGCTCGGCAAAAGGGGAGCATATCGACAGCAAAGGGGGCGCTTGCGAGCACCCTATACGGTCTCATAGACTTAACGCACATGTGCACGCGGCAGCCATTGTAAGTCCACAAGACCCGAAAGTGCATGAAGTGTGCCATTTGGGACAGGGCCTTCCTTGCTTACAACCAGTCATTCATACTGTGCTGCCATCTAATGGTGTAATAATGTAACTTTCACTAAAGTCCATATCCCGATCACTAACGGACTCTCAATAGCAAATACGGCATATTATTTATATAATATATGTATTGAACAATATTTAAATGAACAACAATAGCCATTATAAAAGACAATATAAAATAAACACAAGCAAACAATTATGTCAAACGTACAAAAGCAGCGCTCTAGTACAGGATTTCACTTAAATATAGCCTAAATATAAAGTTATAAAACTTAATTTTGAAACTTGAAGCATTTAATCTTTAGCTGAATGCAGATTTTTATTTTAATTTTTCCCAGCAAAGAAAAAAAAAATGTGTACAAAAGTGTACAAAAATATAATGTGTATCAGCTTGCTTGAATAGGCTATCCTGAGGAATGCAAGAATGGTATCATGCACTCAGACATGCCCCACTTGGATCTCTCCTCTTCATCACCACACAATCAGTGAGCACTTAAACCTAGGTAAACTGCAAAAATTGTAATAAATCTCAATAGCTGTTATTAAATAGATTGCTAGTAACCCAGATATGACTTTACTTTCTGTTGAGCTGCATCTCTAATGCTGTTTGCTTGAAAGCACAACACAAGCCTGCTGTCGCAGTCGCAACACAATGCTGCAGATGCAGAATGTGTGAAACAGGCCAAACTGGACACTAATATAAAGCACTATCCATTATTCTCTAGGATCTTATATTTTCTAGAGAATATTTCTATAACATTTTTTAAGTACAGTATACAGTAAAACTTGAAGAGTCCCTGTATGGATCAAACCGGCACTCTTCCATTTACCAGCCCTTAACAACTAGCTTGTTCCAAATCTGTCTCTTTGATCCCACCTCTAAACCTGCTGCATGTATTCAGTGAAGTGCACTGCCATCCTTTAAGAAGTACACACACTGTAGCTTACCAGATGCCTTTGTTTTGTGGATCAGTAACCTGTGAAATTCTAGACAGATCAGCTTGATGTATGTCACACGCAGTACACTGAGTGCTTTTGTTCATTATGAATTCAGTGTTTTTAGGAATTCACGGCTGATCAATTTTAGAACATTAGTTCTCAACGGGTGGGTCGCAACCCAAAAATGGGACACAAGACAAAAACTTAAATATGCAAATGAAAATAATAATATTCCAATGAATCTTGCATAGTTAGGAAGGAAAAATAAATGGGTTTAATAAAGGGAAAAATTAACATTCATTTTAAAATGTATTAAAATTATTTTTAATATTTTATTAAGTTATATTAATAAAATATGACTACAGAGTGTTTTGAACTTTGAAATTTTGGTAGCCAAGAGTATGAAACCATCAAAATTCAAGAGACATATGTCATGTTATTAGTTTGATATATTGTAAGCAGTTCATTATAATATTGACGAATGTATGGACATTTTTTGTTCACTGTTGTATGATAAACAGTTTTGTCTCCTTTGTTGAGTTTAATGTTCAATGTAGAACCTGTCCAGTTGAGACTGATCCAGAACAGAAAAAAAAAAAAATTATACTAGAATCATACTAAAGTCGTCATGGACCTCCACAGCACACCATCCCACTTTACTTATGCTTTAAAAATACATATTTGAATGAGTTAAACATTTATATAGCAAATTAATGTTTGGAAAAGACACAAATAACCTCCTCTGCCATGTCTCATACTTTACTGATCATTTGTTATTAATGATTATCTCTGTATTTCTGTCACATTATCTATTTTTAATGTCTGTTTTGTCAGATTAATCCTTGATGAATCAACCGTCATTGTTTAAGCCCGTGTTTGCATCACTGTTTGATGAAACATTAATGCGCTTTTGTCCATCAGTAACCGTTGAATTAATATTTTAGTGGTTGTAAGCTCAAATCAAAATTTTGGATGAATAACAATGATTGATGATTGTCTGCCACACACCTTTACCTATACAAAGATTTCTTTGGAATTGATTTGTTCATATAACTAGCTTTTGCGATATCTAATAGGAATACAGAAATTAATATTGAATTAATTTCTGATAAGGGAGGTCTTTTTTAAAACAAAGATAGGTAGACACTGTGTGAAAACCTTTAAGACAAACAATTTTGCTCAAAACAATATCAGTCATGCACAGCCTGTCCAATCTCTGCATGAGAAACAGGGTTTCCCTTCAAAAGGAATATGGTGTAATATTTATACTGCTCTAGGCATTGGTTGGATTTAAAATGACCTGCAGAAATCTAGTGAGAGTTGAAATGGTACAAGCACAACTACAGAACCATATAACAAATACATTTAAGAATAGATCCATCTGATTCAGTGACACTATAATAACATACACAAAGGTTATGTGAGACACAATTTGCCATTTATCACTTAAACTCATAGCTATTAAGAAGAAAAAGAGGATAATCGTATTATTCTTGCTGGATTGAGATCACTGGCTGCACAGATGATGTTTATCCATGCTTTCTGCGTTTGAGGGCTCTGTCACTTTAAGAGACAGACAGTCACCCTCTGGCAGTTTGCAAAGGGTCGGATTCTGCTGTAGGCAAAATGAATTAAAGGAAAAAATAAAATCAGAAAGCCACCAAGCACAGACCTGAATTGGTTTCATTCAGTAACCAAGTGGAGAAAATAGTATAGCGTGAAAAGAGTCGTTTTAATCAATTTTGATACCTATGTTGCTTTACAACCCACTGAAAACAATTTCTGATATTTATTCAGCAAATACAATAACAGAAATATGAAGAGGGCGGAACAGGATGATGAAACTAACAACGTGTTATTGAAATGTAGTGATGATTTGAGAAATCAACTTTCCCTTGAGCTTTTGATATATAAAAGGGCATGGTACTATAAAAATAATAAGTTTCAGAGATGGAAACATTCTTGTTAGTCAAAGAAAAGCTTTTATCGACAGCTGGCTCAGCAAACGATTGATCTGTGAATGTGCGATCCCGTGACTCCGAGTGCAGCGTAACGCCGCCTCAAGAGGAAAGCCTAATTCTGTAGCCCCGCCCCCCGACTCGTACCTGACGTAAATAAATAACAGGTCTACGTGGAGCTGAACTGGATCGAACTTCCAAGCAATAAACGCAGCATAAACTTCATTTAGATTCCAAAAGTAGGCATTATAATGCATGGTTGAACTTTATTTTTAATTAAGTATCAGCTCACATAGGTAAGACATTGTGTGTTTGTTCGCTTTATTTCACTGTGGATTTGTTTGTAAACAAGAGACTGGATTTGCAGACAGAATGTGATTAAAAAACGATGCTGTGTGCTGGATCTGACAGGAATGGTGCAACACACTTATGTGAGTAAAACATGTTTTTTTAATATGTGACTTGCATTGTTACAGATCGTTTGATATCTACTGATTATGTGTATGTGATATTTGCCTAACTAAACATAACTTACCACGCTGTCACAGGCTGGAGTAGATGTTGTTTGTTCATTGTCCTGCGAGTCGGGATCAGACTCGAACATGTATGGGCCAGGGCTCGCAAAGCCCGACGTAACGGGGCTAATGTGTTTTCAAGTCGGGCTACCAAAATGTATCACGGCCTGTTGACGGCTATCTTAAATAGTGAAATAACATTCCTTATTTGATGTGCGTTGTCCGCTAACTTTGTGTGGAAGTTTTGAACATTCTGATTTGTCTGCGAAGTTTTGTGTGTGTGGGCATGTTTTTGTAAAATATCAGGACACAAATGTGTATAATGACATGGGTATGACATAGGTAATAAAAAAGAGGGTGAAATATGAGGACATTCCCCATGTCCTCACTTTTCAAAATGCTTATAAATCACACAGGATGAGGTTTTTTTTCACAGAAAGTAAACTGCACAGTCTCCTGTGATGGGTAGGTTTAGGGGCAGGGGCAGTGTAGGGGGATAGAAAATACGGTTTGTACAGTATAAAATGCATTACGCCTATGGAATGTCCCCACATTTCACAAAAACAAACATGTGTGTGTGTGTGTGTGTGTGTGTGTGTGTGTGTGTGTGTGTGTGTGTGTGTGTGTGTGTGTGTGTGTGTGTGTGTGTGTGAGTGATGTGGTTAAATCCACCGATCGGGTGAGCCAAGTAATAAAAAATAACATTCCAATTAATTGCTGGTGGATGAGAGATAAATCATTGTGTTTGTTTGATAAACCGGTTGTTTAACTGCAGATTCCATATATGTCACTCTCAACATTCTGAGGACAACAGCACCACGCCACAGTCTCATGCTGGAAGTGGGCGAAGCAGATTTATCTTCGTATGCATTGCTCCATTTGGAGTGTTTGAAACTCAAGTTTAAAACCATGTTAAGTCAAGTATTTTATTAAAATGATCAGATGAAAGTTGAAGGGCTTTTTCCTGGTCTTCCTCTTTCAATTTTAAAAAGCACAGCTCTTCTACTTAACCTTTGAAAACTTTTGGTTGTTCCGCAGTATTACAGATTAAGTGCAGGCAATAAGCTCTTGGAGACAAGGATAACCAGGAGACAGGAAACTTTAATAAACAACTCAGGAACACCCTTAAACGTAAAATTAAACGAGAACCGACAAACACTGAAGGCAAACTGAGGGCTTAAATACACAGAGCAAATGAGGATAACGAGGAGCAGGTGATGGACAAGGCACAGGTGAATTGATTAATCAAACTGGGGAAAACAGTGCAACAAATAAATCTAGGAATCTAATATATATATATATATATATATATATATATATATATATATATATATATATATATATATATATATATATATACACTGTTTCCCCAGTTTGATTAATCAATTCACCTGTGCCTTGTCCATCACCTGCTCCTCGTTATATATATATTAATCAGAAAATAATCCCTTTACAACAAAAAAAGTGAAAAATAAGCAACCATCTAGGCATAATTATTATTATTAGTAGAGACGTATTATTATTACATAGAGAAGTAGCGAAATCTACTGTAGGCTACAACAGTAGCCTAATATATTCTGTCAGCTTCTAAACGTTAAACCAAACTTTTATTTTGATGGGTCGCCGTGAAGAACTTTGAGTGTCTGTGTTCATATGACAGTTTTCTCAACTGAAACGGTAAAAACTTAAGAAGTGACGGTTTATATGTATCATATAGTGACACAGCAGAAACTACAAAGACAGCAAGCGAGTGTCGTTTGCCATCCACACAGAAACGCAGAATTTGCAGGAGTAATATTTAAATAGTATTTTGCAGTTTAATATTCACAGACACAAGTATATATTCGGCTACAGTCTGGAGTATCGGAATCGGAACAACTCTACGGAAAACCGAGTAACAGAGACTTAATCAAAACACACAAGACAGGGCCTACACAGCTTGACACTGTGTGTAACACACAGCCTTTTAACTGCAGTGCAGAGGTCTTCTGTTATCTGTGGCTCCTTCATGAGAGAAGGGTTCAAACAAATGGGATGAAATGTTGGAAGTGATATTAACAAAACCGTGTGTACCGTTGTATTCAGGATGTAGTGTAACGGAGGCCAGCTAGTAGTTGCTGTGCGAGTAAACCTCACTTCTCTGATCTCAAGAGACACTCTAGTGACTGACGCTAGAGGTTGCATCCTTTAGCCCCTTGTTAGAGCGTCCGACTCTCATGCCGGCGGACCGGGTCGGTTTGAACAGGAGGGGTTACAGTAGCATGTATAATAAAGTTTTGAAATTCTGTTTTTCTCATGTCTATATTTGTGACATAAATCATACCCTTTCACTATTCAAATTAATTCAAATTAATTAACTATCTTCAGTTCCAAATGTATACAGAAGTCAAAGACAAGCACTTAATAGGTCTTTTCACTCTGAGCTTATCATTATTCTAAACACGCTTTTAACCCTGGGTAAAGTAACCTATATTTACATGCTTTAGACAGTCACTGAAACACTGTGGATTCTATATTTTTTTTTTAATTCAGCGGAAAAACATCCAATGCTGACAGAAAATGCAACAATTGCAGTGAAGAAGAGATCGTTTAATTATTTTATAGTCTAAAAAGTCCATTCAGAATAAACTTGGGTCCCACTTTATATTAGGTGGCCTTAACTACTACGTACTTATATCAAAACATAACTACAATGTACTTATTGTGTTTATATTGTATTGCACACACTTTTGGTGATAATGAGGTGGGATACAGGTAAGGTTATGAACAGGTGTGGTGGTGTGGGTAAGTTTAAGGTAAAGTTAGGGACAGGTGTGGTGGTGTGGGTAAGTTTAAGGTAAAGTTAGGGACAGGTGTGGTGGTGTGGGTAAGTTTAAGGTAAAGTTAGGGACAGGTGTGGTGGTGTGGGTAAGTTTAAGGTAAAGTTAGGGACAGGTGTGGTGGTGTGGGTAAGTTTAAGGTAAAGTTAGGGACAGGTGTGGTGGTGTGGGTAAGTTTAAGGTAAAGTTAGGGACAGGTGTGGTGGTGTGGGTAAGTTTAAGGGTAAAGTTAGGGACAGGTGTGGTGGTGTGGGTAAGTTTAAGGTAAAGTTAGGGACAGGTGTGGTGGTGTGGGTAAGTTTAAGGGTAAAGTTAGGGACAGGTGTGGTGGTGTGGGTAAGTTTAAGGGTAAAGTTAGGGACAGGTGTGGTGGTGTGGGTAAGTTTAAGGGTAAAGTTAGGGACAGGTGTGGTGGTGTGGGTAAGTTTAAGGGTAAAGTTAGGGACAGGTGTGGTGGTGTGGGTAAGTTTAAGGGTAAAGTTAGGGAAAGGTGTGGTGGTGTGGGTAAGTTTAAGGGTAAAGTTAGGGACAGGTGTGGTGGTGTGGGTAAGTTTAAGGGTAAAGTTAGGGACAGGTGTGGTGGTGTGGGTAAGTTTAAGGGTAAGTTAGGGACAGGTGTGGTGGTGTAAGTTTAAGGGTAAAGTTAGGGACAGGTGTGGTGGTATTTGTAAGTTTAAGGGTAAAGTTAGGGACAGGCGTGGGTAAGTTTATGGGTAAAGTTAGGGACAGGCGTGGTGGTGTGGGTAAGTTTAAGAGTAAAGTTAGGGACAGGTGTGGTGGTATAGGTAAGTTTAAGGGTAAAGTTAGGAACAGGTGTGGTGGTATGGGTAAGTTTAAGGTAAAGTTAGGGACAGGTGTGGTGGTATGGGTAAGTTTAAGGTAAAGTTAGGGACAGGTGTGGTGGTGTGGGTAAGTTTAAGGGTAAAGTTTGGGACAGGCGTGGTGGTGTGGGTAAGTTTAAGAGTAAAGTTAGGGACAGGTGTGGTGGTGTGGGTAAGTTTAAGGGTAAAGTTTGGGACAGGCGTGGGTAAGTTTAAGGGAAGGGTTATGGTGTAAGGGAAGTGTCAACTGTGTAATTATAAATGTAACTACAGAAATTAATTACAAATGTATTTACATGCACGTAATTTTTTTAATGTAGAATGTAAAAACATGTATGTACACAATAAGTGCATTGTATCAAATTATTAATTTAAATGTTAGTACATAGTACTTAAGGCCACTTAATGTAAAGTGGGCCCTAAACTTGATAGTAAAGTTGGCTATGTAATACGAGGACATGCACAGCTTGAGCATTTATGTAAACATATTGTGTGTGGTGTTCGTCCAGTGACATTGACACTGCAAATATGCAAATGTTATCCCATGGTTTAGTAATGTACAGTGTGGAATGGCAGTGTATGAATACCCAATTGTTAATCTCAGGTAAATGATGATCAGTGTGAAATGTGAAGCAAGATAACCCAGGATTCCGGTTTACAATTTCAAGTGTGAAAAGCCCTCATGTTTTTCATCCTAATAAAGAGAAGCTCATATATTTAAAAAAAATGTTACAGTTACTTTTTCTTTTTCTTATCATTAACATGAATATCCGACAGTCAATAGAGCCGGCCAACTGTTGTGGAATAGTCTAAAACAATAGCTAGAAAATTAAGTTATTCCTGGAAAAGATGTAACACATATAACAACACACCACACACAAGTAGATTATGTCTTTATGAAAGCCTTTTTTTAAACTAACATTGTTTTTGATCAGCTTCCATTGTCCGGGTTATTCTGCTTGTCAATCTGCTGCAACAAAAGCAAACAGAAATATATAAAAATATATTTTATGTAACCATAAAAATTGTATGAGAGAGCCAAGTTTCATTGTTCTAAAGCAAAAATTACCACTTACTGCATTGCAAAAACAACATTTTAAATTCAGAATATAAAAGACACATTCAGAACATCATGCACATGAACATCATGCCTAGCAAACACAGTAAACCTTGATAGGCAAGCCAAATATAGATATTGTTTTCCTATCAAGGTTTACTGTGTTTGCTAGGCATGATGTTCATGTGCATGATGTTCTGAATGTGTCTTTTATATTCTGAATATTAAATATTAAAAAATATTATCTAATCTTCAAAGTTATTAAACAATTAATCGTTTAATAACTTTGAAGATTAGATAATATTTTTTACCAAATCATGTAGAAAACCAACTATTTCCAAAGGGACTACAATTAAATACTATTTCTTGCCACTGCCAATAAACAAATAACTCAAAACCTTCATACCTCCAGGACAGCTGCTTTTTGAGGTGAATTTGAAGGTGTGCATTCAACTTGTGCCATCTGGTCAGTTTAAAAACACCGAGCAGAGGAAACTGTTGCAGAATGTCTTGCATTGCTTAAAATGAAGTAAAGCTGAGCCTCTCCAAATCATAATATGCCTCTATGAATTTGAAATAAATCCATATAACATTGGCCTGTGTCGGAAATTGTAATGAAATAAAAATACAGCGCCAACAACAAAGTAAAATCACAAACAATGAATATGTAACAAAGGAAGACCATATCAACAGACACGATAAAGAGACATCATAAAGCCTGTTATTGATAAAAAAGATTAGAGAGCGTTCTGTATAAAGAAACTTGATAGATTAAAACCACAACACAAAAACAACTATTTACAGTGTTCTCTTCTTCCGCCATGATGATGATTTAATTTTTGTTTGTAACTCCGCCCACTTCTTATCTGAGCTTGCTACTCCGCCCACTTCCGGCATGAGACTGTGGTGTGGCGCTGTTGTCCTCAGACTGTTGAGAGTGACGTTTTTGATTCTGTGTTCTACAGTTGATTAGTATTGCATGTACTGACAGAGTCAAAGCTCATTATAATATGCAAAACTGTTGCGACGCCCGAACACTGAGTGTTCCAGGAGCTAGTCTCAAAACCAGGGTAGAAAGTAGCCTATTATTTATTATGTTTTTGAATGTAAAAACCACGCAAATGTTATAAATTGACCTCAGACCTTTTTATAAAAAGCCAGTTCATGACCCCTTTAAAATTAAACCATTTGTCTTCTTGACAGTCAGTCAGTCAGTCAGTCACAGATTATTTGAGGTTCAAAGGGGCATTAACATCTGAAAAGAAGCACATGAGTAAAATCAACAGTAAGTTACATGTACAGTGTTAAACTATGTTTAACTATATAGGAGTAACTTATTTTACTTTTAAATGAAAAATAGGCTATTTTCCTCTGCAGAAAACCTTGTGAAAATTAGTTTCAACTGAAGAGATTTTATTAAATTGGTGGGTGCATGGTGTATAAATATTTGTGGGAATGGGTGATTTATTTAAAATCCATGTTGCCTGAAGCCTCTGGGGATTTGCAATGGTGTACATATTTGAAAAGGTCTTATTTCTACACTGTCCAGTTCAAAACACAAAACTTTGTCATTTTTTTTACTACATATTTATTGGATGAAATGAAAATCCCCCTGTAAACAATAAACCCTACATGCAGCATTTATTTATCACAGAAATGGTGTGTTCGATGATGTTAGGAACCTCAGCGCTGTACAAAGAGTATATCAGAGAACTGCAGTGTTGTCACCTAAAAAGTCACAGTTCTGTCATCATTTTTGCACCCTCACTTGGTTGACTTTCAAAACTAAAAAGAGTAAACGAATGGAGACTGGGACTTTCAAGCTTAAAGTGTCTTAAAAGTGATCATTTTGTTGCATTGCAAGTCTTCTGAAGTCATGTGACAGCATTGTGTGAGAAACTCAACCAAAAATTAAGTGATTACTAATAGAAAGTTGTGACGTCCACCTTCATTCTTTTTGGCATATTCATGAGAGAGGCAGCACTAACTGATTATTATTATAATTTTTTTTTTTTTGTGTGAGTCATATCTTTTCAATGAAGTGGTTGATTCAGTTCACAAAAACGTTTAAATTATTGATAAAAAAATCTGAAAGTTGAACTGACTGGACGCAGTGGTTAACAGCTCACTAGAGGGAAGATTGTGAGGTCATATGGAGCACTTTTAATATACTTTTATGGTGCTTTTGCATCCTAGTTTGAAATCATCAGTCTCCATTCAAGTAGATGCAACAGACCAGTATTCAGAATTTCTCATTTTGTATTCCACAGAAGAAAGAACATTGTACGATTTTTGGAAGCAGGTGAGTGAAATAATGACAGAATTGTGGGTGAACTTTTTTGGGGGGCTCAATTATCCTGTTTTAGGATTACATAATATTTTGTAGATCTGTGACGCTATGAATACGAACCACTTTCATCAAATGCTAGTTGGAAGATCAGGATATTTGAGTCTCTACCTCCTAAATGTTTGTTCTGTCCTCAGGAGCTCTTTCTTTTACATAGTTTACCAAAGCTATTATTGTAATTGGTTTCCACTCTCTTTAGTTCCTTTTCTTGCTGCTTCAGACGTGCACAGTGAGCTTCTGTTTAATCACTGCTTTCCTGCACTCGCCAAAGGCAGATTACAAAGCCTGTGGCAAAAAGCCCCTACAGACAAAACTTTTTCCTATTATGTTTAAATTTTTCCTTAGTCACTAAGTTCTTTTTCTTCCAAAGCACCTAAAAGCACATAATCATTCAGAGTTTTTATATGAGAGATGTTTGTTTTTTTATTTTAAGAAAAGCTGTTGCTTTGATTGGTTCATACAAGGAGGTCTGCGATACCTGGAGAGAACCATCCATTAGCATTCAAAGCTAAAAGAAGTGGCTTAAAGTGGAAACTAAAACTTTTTAAGATCCATCAATAATGTTTTTATATCAGGTCGGTCATGTATGGATTGTAGATTTGCTTGCTAGTTTTATCCAATTATAGGTTTTTAGATAATCAATGGCAGTAACCAGTAACCAGGTTCCTCTCGAGCACACTTGGCTCATGCTTCAGAACTGGTCAATCTCTATGTACGCTCTGCTGCATCTGAGTCTATAGTCCAATTATGGTAACTTATACATTTCATTATGGGTCATAAGAGATGCTGATTCACTGATGATGATTTTAGTTGGTTTGCTTCAAAGGTGCTGTACTTTTTCTTTATGGAAATATTATGTACATTTACCCCTCCATCCGGAGATGCTACATAAACATAAACACAGGCTCTTTGTGCAGTCAGTACAAAGAGTTCACTGTCTAATGTAGGTTATAAGTTTATCAATAAGTTTAAAATTGCTGCGTAAATTATGTAACTTATGAATCTGCCCCCTAGGTAATTAATACTTACAGATAGAGAGTACAAAAATGAAACAGCTGGGTCTTAAAACTATGGAGAACCTTAAAGACATTTTCAAATTTTTCTAGTTTATATGCAATAAAGCACTGGATGTGAATGAATATATATATATATATATATACTGTATATATATATATATATATATATATATATATATATATATATATATATATATATATATATATATATATACAGTATATATATATATATATATATATATATATATATATATATATATATATATATTCACATATATATATATATATATATATATATATATATATATATATATATATATATGTATGTGAATATATATATATATATATATATATATATATATATTCAGTGGTTAGGGGTAGGATTATGGTTTGGGTATAAAAAATATCCCCATGAAATTATAATATAATTATAATATTATATATATTATAATAATAAATATATTAAAACCTATTGCAGTTGAATCCACTTCAGTGTTTTGTGTCATTTAACCACATTATGATATCCAAATATTGACAAGGCTTTTGGCAGATTTATAAGAACGTTTTCTCTAGTCAACACAATTTTTTTCGTTGAATTTTTCATTGTTTTGCCTTTCTTTCATTTTCCCATCCCCTAAACACATAAACCACTGTAGATTATTTTTTTATTCATGTTAGACATACATCACTCGCCCATGCATATCCATAAATAAAAGTTGATCTGGGATGCATGTATGGTGTGGGAGTGCCATAGGTGTCCAATTGGGCAAGACATGGATCACGCTACATCTCATTCTCAAACCTCCAGAGAATCACCTGTTTGGCTTTTGGGAGATGCTGAGAACTGAGGGATTTGAAATGTTATAAAAAGCGGAGAAGGCCTTTTTATTACTCAACAGTGTAATAGGTAAGGTATTTTGTTGTACAGATAAATTGCCACACAGTATATACAGTAGCTCTCTAGATTTAATTGTAAAGCATTATCTATTGTAAAGGATTATTTGATTATGGGTTGTTGTATTGTGCTGGAATTTATTTTCAAAGAAGTGCCATTTCTATTATTGGATAAAGCTACAATAATGTCTAGCTAGTCAGCTTGAGATCCTTTCCATCTAGACGTATGTCTCTTTAACCTAGTAGTGAATGTTCTGTGAGAAGTAGGAAAATTTTTCTCTATTTAGATGGAAAATGAAAAGTTGTGATTTTCTAGACTGATTTGGCTAGGACCTACACTCTCATTCCTGCATAATAAGGAACTTTGCTGCTGTACCATGGGTGCAGCAGGCGCAATGATATACGCAGCGCCTGAACTTACTTTCAGGCACCCGTATTGTAAAGTGTGACACTTATTTTGTATTATTTTGGTGTGTTTGTAAGCCAAATCACTATAGTGAAATTTGATTAGCTCTAAAATGTCTTGATGAGAGACTAAAGAGCAGAAACAAATGTTTTTTTTTGTCATGATGGTCACAAACCTCTGTATGGCTTTGATGAATTGCCAGTGTTTGGTTGAGTGAGTTTGGCTCTATTAAAGAGATTTCCTCCTCCTCACAGAGGCCGTGATAAATGCATATATTTACCATTTCAAAGGATTCCAGTCAGTAGAATTTAAAGCTATGTTGACCTGAAGAAGTGGATGCAGCTTAAGGGCATCTTCAGGGGAAATCTTCAAACAGCGTGCTAGTGCCTTCAGTGAACTGAGGAAGACAGACATACATCCTCACCCAGGAGGAAACACAACTGCCAGGTTCTCCATAAGAATAAGACCTCCATCATTTTTATAAATAGCTAAACAATAAAGCAAACAGAAGCTGAGCCAATAAAGTGAACAGAAGTAACAGAGACAAAGACAATGATACCCTCCAAACACACAGTTCTCTTCTGAGCCCTCTATAATTGAACGCTTGGCCCCCAATTAGTAGCTTCAGCATGAGGATTCAAAGTAAGAGATCAAACGGCAGGCAGGGCATTCTGAAGCGCGACAGAAACGGGTCCCGACCGCTGAAAAAGTCTGTGTCCCTGAGCGCTTCTGAAGAGATCAATAAGTGTTTATAAAAGACTTTTCACACAACCAGGGTGTGTGATAATGACACGCTACTGAAACTCTTCAGATTTTTTTTTTATCACTGCTGTAAAGCTTTGCTCTGTACAAGTGTGCATTCAGTATAATCCACATCACAGGAATCTATTTATCCATCCATCCATCCATCCATCCATCTATCCATCCATCCATCTATCCATCTATCCATCTATCTATCTATCTATCTATCTATCTATCTATCTATCTATCTATCTATCTATCTATCTATCTATCTATCTATCTATCTATCTATCCATCTATCCATCTATCCATCTATCTATCTATCTATCTATCTATCTATCTATCTATCTATCTATCTATCTATCTATCTATCTATCTATCTATCTATCTATCTATCTATCTATCTATCTATCTATCTATCTATCATCATGTGAAAATGTTAGAACACATATTGAACTCCATGGTTTTCTGTATCAGGATATAATTAAAAAAATAAGTCCTTGGCAAATCTTAATTTGGAAAATAAAATCTCAGATGAACAACAACACATGACATGTCACACAGTGTCATTGTTTATTTAGCTAAAATAAAGCCACAATGGAAAAGCCATGTTTTACTGCCTTACTTAACATAGAAGGGTAAGTAACGGTTAGGCACTGCTAATCAAATGTCTTTGATTAACTGATCACCAGCAAGTGTGATCACCTCTATAAAAGCTGAAGTTCTGGCATTTTGCTGGTCTGGAGGTGTGTGTTAAAATCAACCAACTACTTACACCTATAGTTCATACAATTTTTCTTTTAAAATTTGCGGTTGTACAGTATTGATCATGAAATCCATAAAAATAATTCTGACATTAGCATTTGTCTTGTCTAGATGGTGCTGGACCTTATGTAGTAAGGTCAGAGAGGCATCTACCGTGCTCCGATTGGGCATATAAGCATGTTGTAAATCTACAGAGGCATTAATTTGTGTGAGCAATTCTTTACATAATAGACGCTCCATAAACTCGCACAGAACAGATGATAATGCAATTGGGCGGAAGTCTTTAAGAGCTCTGGCCTGAGATGTTTTAGGTATTGGAATTACTGTTGTGTTTTTCCATGCTGCTGCTAAACCATCAAGCAGCTTGAAACAGCCGAGCGCATGCATGCCCAAGTTGTTCTGCACACTCTTTTAGAACAATGCCTTTAAGGCCGTCAGGGCCAGTAGCTTTATTTGGTTTAGTTCTGCAGAGCACTTTGATAACCTCCCCTTCCTCTATTCTCATAGGTTTAGATTTTGTGAGGGTATCAAAATTCGTAGAACAACTGCAGTATTATCAAATCGTGAGTAAAAAGCATTCAAGTTATGCAGATGCTCAATTGGAGGCCAAGTGAACTCCTCAAACTCATTGTTGTGTTCCTCAAACCGTTCCTGAACCATTTCTGCTTTGTGGCAGGGTGCATTATCCTGCTGAAAGAAGCCACAGCCACCAGGAAATACAGTTTCCATGAAAGGGTGTACATGGTCTGCACCAATGCTTAGGTAGGTGGTTTGTGTCAATGTAACATCCACATGGAAGGGACCCGAGATTTTCCAGCAGAACATTGCTCTGTCGTCCAGTTCTGATGCTCACATGCCCACTGGTGGCATTTTGGCACCTCGGGGTACCCGGACTGGTCTGCGGCTATTCAGCTATGCACTGTGTATTCGGACACTTTTCAATCAGAACCAGCATTAACAATTTGAGCTACAGTAGCTCGTCTTTTTGATTGGACCACACGGCCCAGCCTTTGCTTCCCATGTCCATCAACGAGCCTTGGCTGACCACTGCAGACCGGGAACACTACTTTTTCAAGAGCTGCAGTTTTAGAGATGCTCTGACCCAGTCTTCTAGCCATCACAATTTGGTCCTTGTCAAACTCGCTCTAATCCTTATGCTTGCTCATTTTTCCTACTTCTAACACATCAATTTTGAGGACAAAATGTTCATTTGCTGCCTATATCCCACCCACTAACATGGTAATGAAGAGATTATCAGTGTTATTCACTTCACCTGTCATAGTCACCTGGTCATAATGTTATGACTGATTGAGATATATATGCTGATGCAGAGACCTTGGCGAATTCAACTGCTAGCCTCAGAATATGACATTTAGTGCATCTAGCTCTTTTCACATATCTGAAATACCTTCTTACTCTCAGAGAGTGTTTGTGGCAGAGTTATGAGCCAGAGAGAGACAGACAGCACAGCTGCTCTCAGGCTCCCTGTGAAGTGATTCAGCCTTCTGATAAACACCAAAAATAACCAACCGCTGAGCTCCTCTCCTCTCTGATCATTTAACACACCCCAAACCTGTGACAGACTGTGAACTTGCCAGCGAGACCAAGCCCTGTCACCCATTTATGTGTCAGAACCCCTGAGCCCTGCGCTGTGATGGAGAAACATCCACTTCCTCCAGCCCTCAGGACCCAGAAAGGCTCAGGTGTTGACTGGACCCCCATGACAGAATTTCATTTTGGGCACCGCTGAGCGAAAGCAGACAGCTGCAGATATGCTTCCCATATACCCCACACTAAGACATGACTAATCGATATCTCACTCTGTATGCGGCTGTTCCTGCCTTCTGTAATGGGCATTTATAGGTGATGGGAAACCGTCACTAAATCCAGATGGCCTCCGGTGCAGACTGACTAACAGTACACAGCCTGCACAGTAAATGTGGCCCTAATGGTGTGGCTTTATGCTGTTGTGATGGTCATATTTAAAAATGAAAGCTGGAACTGACAGAAAAAAACCTAAATGGCTCAGTCCCATTATAATGAAAGAATCACTGTTATTAAAATTATAACAGGTTACATTACAGTAGATGCTGAATGATCACTTTATCAGTTTATTAGATCTTTGTCTGTACTGATATATTTCTAGATTTTTGTCATTTGGAAACTGTATATCTGGGTTATAGGACGTCAACAGCCTTTTAAATGTAATCACGCTTTATGCATTTGACCGTGACAATTGTCATTCTAGATTTCAGTTCCAAACACTTTTCTTTGCATGGAAGAACTTGGACAGACTAGAGTACTTGAAAGGTGTATATACTGTATTTGTAATTTGTAATTCTGTGTACCTTTCTCATAATTCCTGTCCTCTTCAGCGAAGGCTTCAGTGTTGACAGTTTGTTTTTGGCACAAAATATGCAGAAATTACAAACTTCAGAGAAACTGAATGGCCTTATTGGAATCTTTCAGTATAGTTCAGTCCATCCCGTACAATTTTAGACACTAGATTAGATTGTTTAAAATGCTTTATTAGTCTCAGAAAACTCTTGTAATATTACAACAGCCACTAGAAATCCCTTACAAAAAAAAACATAACATTCTGAATGTATTTATTATAGTGCTATATTGTTGTTTTTTGGGGTCTTTCTCTTGTCATTCTATCTTTTAGTAATGCTGTTGTTTCATTATATGAAGGAAATTTTATGAAGAAATGGCATAAGGAAGGAAGGATGGATGGAGTCGAGAATTAAAAGAAGGAAGGAAGGAGAGGTTGAAAAGAAAGAATAATAAATAAAGCAAACACAGTAACAGATCACATTTGCAATTCTCTGGCATATTTTGTGTAATTTCCAGTACTTGAGCAGAACACTGGCAACAACTGTTCCAGTAAGCATTTTAATCTTTAATGATTTTAAACGCTTCTCGAAAGTGGATAAACACCCTTTAATGCAGCAAATGTTCAGCATGGCCAGCTTTGAATACTTATTTCAATAAAGAGGCACTGACCAACATAAGAGTTACAGGAAAATTCACTTCCCACAGTGCCTCATACCCCTGTGCTTCCTGAAGGCCCATGAATTCATGCAACCCCATGCACAAGCACCCTCTATATGGCCCAATCCCAGCGGGATGGATGAGGGTAAATGAATTTGGCCTGAGGTGTGTCTGTCAGAAATGAATAAGCGCAGTCTTCCCAGGTGTCATCTCCTCCATCATCACAGTGGAGGGCTCCCCTATTTGGGGCAGTACTGCTCCAGGACTTGCCCACGCCTAGGTAAGACTGAGAGGATGTGGGGAGATCTCCTGCTGTGCTACGTTGGCGCTCTGACAGTATTCAGATGAAATCCTCTCAGACAAACCCAACTTACTGAGGAGCAGTACTGAAGAGTATAGATACACTGCTAACATTGTTTTTCACTACTTATTTTTAATGAATTTGACCAAATATTCTCAGAGAATGACGTCTGCACTGTGAATCTGATCATGTATTAGAAGCACATGTGGTTATTGACTTTTTCCACTTTATTTTTGTTTATGTCTACAATGAGTGTCTAAGCATTCAGTGAAAAAAAAAAGACAGAACAAATGGAAATAGGAAAAGGGCAAAATCTTACAGCAAAACAAGTTATGGGAGGTTAGTAGGACTGTAGTTATAAATATGCATGCAGTTGCCAAGTGATGAATATGCATATTTACAGGCGTCTTATTGATGAATATGCATATTTTAGACCTCTCAGTCACTCTTGCTGAAAGCAGTGGGGGCTTCTTCAGAAGAACAGGTGCTACTGGGGTGAGTCTGATAGGAAAGCTGAGTGAGCTTCTGCCACCTATGGAGATAGAAGAGCTCAATAAAAACTCTCTAACCTTGGTTTACAGCAACAGGCACAAGATTCTCCACTCTCATTTAAACTAGTTTTATACTTCCCTTACAAAAAGAATTATACTTCAAGTTAATGTTATCACATTCATATTTAATCATTTTGCAGATGCTTTTAGCTAAAGTGACTTACAAAAGAGGAAAACAATAGAAGCAATCAAACCAACAATAGGGCAACAATATGCAAGTGTTGTGACTGGTCCCAGTTAGTCTAGCACAGTACATGTAGCACAGTACACATATACAGTATATGTAGAACGTTTTAATAAATTAAAGATAGATATAAAGAATAGAATAGTAAGTGTTAGTATTAATGGGTCAAGTTGACAAAAAGATGCGTGTTCAGCCATTTCCTGAAAATGAAAGTGAACGTGATTTTGTGCCTCTTTGGGATGGCACCACAAGGCACCGATCACTTGCAGAACATAAGCTTCTGGAGGGCACATAAGTCTGAAGTAGTGAGTTTAGGTATGGTGGAGAGGTGCAAAGCCAAATGTTGTTCTGTAGGCAAAAAGCAGTGCCTTTTTAAGTATACTTAAGTAAAGTTCATGTATACAGTGCATCCGGAAAGTATTCACAGCGCTTCAGTTTTTCCACGTTATGTTACAGCCTTATTCCAAAATGGATTCAATTAATTATTTTCCTCAAAATTCTACAAACAATACCCCATAATGACAACGTGAAAGAAATTGTTTTTGAAATCTTTGCAAATAAAAACTAAACAAATTACAAATCACATGTACATAAGTATTCACAGCCTTTGCTCAATACTTTGTTGAAGCAGCTTTGGCACCAATTACAGCCTCAAGTATTTTTGAGTATGATGCTACAAGCTTGGCACACCTATTTTTGGGAAGTTTCTCTCATTCTTCTTTTCAGGACCTCTCAAGCTCCATCAGGTTGGATGGGGAGCGTCGGTGCACAGCCATTTTCAGATCTCTCCAGAGATGTTCAATCGGGTTCAAGTCTGGGCTCTGGCTGGGCCACTCAAGAACAATCACAACAGTTGTCCCGTAGCCACTCCTTTGTTATCTTGGCTGTGTGCTTAGGGCCGTTGTCCTGTTGGAAGACGAACCTTCGCCCCAGTCTGAGGTCCAGAACCCTATGGAGCAGGTTTTCATCAAGGATGTCTCTGTACATTGCTGCATTCATCTTTCCCTCAATCCTAACTAGTCTCCCAGTTCCTGATGGGTTCTTGGTCACACCCCTGACTAAAGGCCCTTCTCCCCTGATCATTCAGTTTGGTCGGGCGGACAGCTCTAGGAAGAGTCCTGGTGGTTCCAAACTTCTTCCATTTACAGAAGATGGAGGCGACTATGCTCATTGGGACCTTTCGTGCTGCAGAATTTTTTCTGTACCCTTCCCCAGATCTGTGCCTTGATACAATCCTGTCGCAGAGGTCTACAGGCAATTCCTTGGACTTCATGGCTTGGTTTGTGCTCTGACATGCACTGTTAACTGTGGGACCTTATATAGACAGGTGTGTGCCTTCCCAAATCATGTCCAATCAACTGAATTTACCACAGGTGGACTCCAATCAAGTTGTAGAAACATCTCAAGGATGATCAGTGGAAACAGGCAAGGTTGTGAAATAAGTACATAAGTATTCACAGCAAAGGATGTGAATACTTATGTACATGTGTTTGTTCTTAGTTCCAGTTCCAGTCCCCAGAATATTTTGATGTATGAATATCTGAACATACAATATGTCAAAATACAGAACATAGCCTCTGCTTGAATTCTTTTTAGTTTCGTGCATTTTTTATCAACACTTGAATGTGGGTAAGTTTCATAAATAAAAGCAACATTTCAAACAAAAGGTTGAGAATCACGCCATTGTTTGTTTCTGCTTCTTCTTCGACTGTGTTTTGAACTGGAGACTCTGTACTCTTTCAGAAGATTCATTATAGCAACCCCTACTGTATAAAAGTTAAAACACAGATTTATTTTATGTTAATGGCAGGGAAATATATTTCATTTAAATCATTTGCCTTTGGCTATTGACATTTATTTGATAATGAATGCATTAAGTGCAAAATTGGTTTATATGATTCATATTCAAATATTATTTTATTAGTTTTTATGAGGTGTAATATTTAAAAATATGGTGACATTCTATCCAGTCTTCATGTGGAAGAAATAGAAACATTAACTTCCCATCATGTTGCAGCTTCACACACCAGAAGATGTGTCAAGATCTTTTGTCCTCACATTAATTTCCTGGCCCTGTGTGATTATAGAGAAACTGAGTGTTTGTATAGTCTATATCTTTGTGCCTCTGCAGCATAATGGCTTGTAAAGTATTGTCAAATATTCAGTCATGTCTGCAGTATGCAGCTCGTATTGATTTGCTGTTACAGGCACTAAAGGAAAAAGATCCATGCACAGCTACAAAGACTTGCCAAACTTTCACAAAGCAACACACTTTTGATCTCTTTTGAAGTATTGTTATAGTATTTATTATTATAGTATAACACTATCGAGTCATACACTGTAAAAAATAAATAAAATAAAAATAATGTTGAGCTAATTTTAAAAAAATAAGGCAACTTATCACATTCAACTCAACTAATCCACTCCAGTTAAAATAAACTTAAATACTTTTGTTCATAAAAATGAGTTTAAATTAAAACAAAAAATGTTTGCTTCCTTTGTTGCCCTTACTTGGATTCTCAAGTCTAAAACTTGTCTAAATGTTGTCCCGACTATCCAAATTGAGTTATCTGAACAAACATTTTTACATTCAACAATGTTGTGTGACTTCCCAGCATGCATTGCAGCTTGAAAAAATGATGTGGTAACTAT
This sequence comes from Gobiocypris rarus, assembly GCA_023029165.1. Classification (NCBI taxonomy): domain Eukaryota; kingdom Metazoa; phylum Chordata; class Actinopteri; order Cypriniformes; family Gobionidae; genus Gobiocypris; species Gobiocypris rarus. The sequence continues at coordinate 23,869,176 of CM040925.1, forward strand.
TATATAAAAATGATTTTGCTGTATAAAAGTTTTTATAAAAATTATATTGCTTTGCATTAACCGGCTTGATTTATACGCATTTTCGTGAGATCGGACTCGACATGCTCTATCATTTTGAGTAGGAAGACACAGTCAGCCATTTGTGGAGCAACACAAACAGTTATTGCAGTTTTTTTTTAATTAAAGCTTTAAAAATGATGTATGTTTTATTATAAAATTAAAACAATAATGCTGTTTTAATGCTCTTTAATGTGAAGGATTCCCATATTCCTTGGTTTCAAAATCCCAGCACTTGTTCTGTAAACCTTCCTTATTACTACTAATAGCACAAAAAAAACCCACAAAAAAACATGAATGAACATCATAAGGTATGTAGAAAGATACAGAACAACTTACAGAAATGTAACTTAATGCCTCTCATTTAACTCAGTGTTTCAACTGTAATATAAATAAAACATCAATTAACAACATGCCACCTGACTTGACAATACATTTACTCCAAGTCATTCAATGTCTATAGCTTGTTAGTTAGAAGTAGCCTGGATGCAAGCGAATTTAGCCCCGCCTACAACAGTTCAGGAAATTCGGTCTGGACTTGATCCGTTGTGGAGCAGAACAGAAGCTGTTCGGACCATTCAAATTGTCAGGGCGGGGTTTATACGATGATGGTCAGATGATAAACAGTAACGTAAGCATTCACATTACCAAAGGGCGCTTTGGTCGAATTCATTTAAACAGAGAACTTGTTCATATATAGAATTGAGTATGACGACTTCAGGTTAAGTTAGGAGAGCATATCACTAAAACTGTGAATCATTGTTAAATATATACTCTATTATAAAAATGTTAATTTAAAATTAAGCCTGTTTCTGGGCACTTGAAAGCCATGAGCCAAGAAGGCCTTGTTTGGCCTATCCTCTGTGGTAGATTTTCTTTCACTTGTTTATCTTAGAGTGAAGCTGTCCTCCTAGAAGATATCTCTTATCTTCAAGCAATAATGCCAGACAACGCTGACCAAAGAGTTGCCCTACGAAAGAATAAGTATTCTAGTCCGCAAGGGGAATCAGTGCTAGCAATACCCCACAGTGAAGCAATAGATAAGGAGGAGCAGCAGCAACAGATATGACGCTGGTGATCAGCTTCCTCTGGCTCCAGCTCAGTCCAATTAGCGCACTTGATAAAGGTGTTATCCTTCAATCCCGCTTTCATCTTGCTGAATAAGGTGATGAAGAGGGGACAGAGAGAAAGGCACAATGTGATAAAGGTTGATGGAAGTTTAATGAGACAGAAAGTTCACATTCAGCAAAGAACTAAAAATCAAGAAACTGAATTCAGAGACATGGCCATTTTAAAGGAAAGGGGAATTGTTACATGAAAATGTGACTCTTTTCACTGTATTGAAAAGATTTTTGTGAGACCATCTTTAAACAATCTTATTATATTATATGTTCAATTACTATTGCATCTGGTCTGCCTGAATTATGATTGACACATCTATGGAATGATATGTTTTCAGTCCACCATGTAGTTACAGTAGAGCAAGGCAATCCATTCAGTTAATTAACTGAAGGCCAAAGGTTCCCAATATCAATAACCCTGCCGCAAGCTGCCAATTTTACCATCATCTGCTCTCTTTCATTCATTAGCCGGCTCAAATAGAGTTCTTATGGTTCCCATCGTGGCATCTCCTGGCTATGGATAGTTAGGGACAGATGTTTTCGTAAAGGTTCTGGTGGACCATGCCCTAAGTCTCCAATAAATGAGCAGGAAGTCGATTCTGAACTTATATACATATACATGTTCCTTCGGAAATCAATCTAATATGCTGATTTATTATCAATGTTGGACAGTTGTGCTGCTTAATATTTAATATGTTTATACCCCAGAATTCTTTAATGAATACATGTTAAAAAAGAACAGCATTCATTTAAAATAGAAAACTTTTGTAACAATATATAAAAGGTTTGGTTTCTTCTTCTTTTTTTGAAATAAATTAATACTTTTATTCAGCAAGGATGTGCTTAATTGCTAAAAAGTAATAGTAACGAGTTGTGAACGAGCTGTGAAGGCTCCGCCCTCTGGGTGGGGACAAGCAGCTCATTAGCATTTAAGGGGAAACACACACTGAACAGCTAATTTTTCTTCAACCCCAAAATTGTCATTTTCAACATGGTATATTAAATGATCTGTTAGGAATTTTGATCTAAAACTTCACAGGGACACTCGGCGGACACCTGAGACTTACATTACATATTGTAAAAAGGGGCATAATAGGTACCCTTTAAATGTGCCTTTTAATGTGCCTTTACGTATATAATGGAGGAGAAGTTTATTAAGGGGATGAAGAGAGTGTGCTGTGATTTTTAGATAAATAATTAAGGTTGGTACAGCCTACATTTAAAAAGATGAAAGCTATTATAAACCACCGAATGCGAAAGGGGTTGTCTGGATCATGGAATATGTGGATGAAATACATTTCTAATTCTTAGAAGGAGCATTTCATGGCCAAAATGAATTTTGTGACATGCTAAATCATGAAATGTACAAAAATGCATTCACAACATTTTGTGAGACAACCCCTTTGGTGGAAAATAAAAGTGCACAAGTAGAACAGCATTTTGTCATGAAGTGTCCCATATTCATTCAGTCCAAGAAATTAGGCACTCCATCATTTTAATCACAGGTTTATTATAATCAGAAGTATCCGGCCCACTGAGAGTTAGTAGATACAATTATTTGATTTGTTTTTTGTTTTTATGATCAAGTTTCATGATTATTGTTGGTAAACTATGTGTTAACATTTTATTTCACCAAAGGGGTTTTATTTTCCCAAACCCTAACACACTCAAAAAATGTATTTGTTGAATTTACTTAAAAAAGCAGCATCAAGTGGTTCCACACAACTATATTGAGCACGTTTTACAAATAACAATTTAGTTATATGAACAAAAGAATGTCAAGTAAAGCTGACAAAATTTCTTTAAGTAAATACAAACCGTTTGAATTTGTCAATGTTACATAATACTTATATGTGCAGTTTACTTAATAATGTTATTTATAAAATTGTATTATGTTAGGTGAACATATTTATCGATTTAATTTACCTTATTAAATTAACTACTTCTAGAAGTGAATGTTTAAAAACAAAATTCAAAAATAACTTAATTGAGGGCATGTCCAACCAATAATGTATATGAGTGCCCACAGCCTAAACACAGACACCACTCTTCTGCATAATGGTAACCATAATTACAGAAACTCCTCTAAATGTCTAACATAACTGAACATTAAACACTAACATAAACTAACAACATCTTTGCTTTTACTAAAAAAACACATAAAATAACACTTTAATCAATAAATTTACTCTCCTAATGCAAGTCGCTTGCAAAGCATGCTGGGAACTACAGATCCACTGGCCAGTTTGTTCGTTTCACTCGACAATGTTAAGTTGACCGAACAAACACTTATTAAGTAAAGCTGACAATACAAATTTTTAGTAGAAACACCTCAGTAAACTTAAGTTAATTTGGTTACATGAGTTATTTAAGTAATATGAAAAAGGATGATTTGAGTGCTAACAACAGTGCAAGTTAATTTTTTTTGAGTGCACCTAACCTTACCTAAAAGTCTACTACAGTCTACTAATACTCCAATGAGAGTTGACGAAGTTGCAAAGTTACTTAGTTAGTGTAAATATTGTAATTTACTTATTATTTGTCTACATTTCAGTCTTTTCATGCAACAGAAAATAGACGGTTCTGTCTTACAATTAGTTTAGGAACCATTTGACCATTTAAAAGTGAAGACTATTGCTGGCGTCCCTTAAAAAAAAAAAAAAAAAAAGTAAACAAAAATACAAAATAAATAAGTGCATGGCACTCTTGATTATGATTATCACAAATCATCTACAGTATGCTGTTTATATTTTCATTTGTTTGTGAAGTTAATCTCACATGAACATCCTGTATATTTTATTGTTTATGAAACACATGCAAATGCAACAAAGCCAGCACAATCCCATGACATCCCAGGCATGAAAAGCAAGTATTGACATCAACAGTTGTGTTCAGCCAGTGATCGAGCAGCTGTCCATTAAAATCTTCTTGAATATGATTTATACTAATAATTGTTTTGGCAAAGCCAACTTAATTTCAACTAAATCCTCGTGTGGTATAGCTGCAGAAATCCTGATTAGTGTGTACAGAATTTGACACAGGAAATGGGTATGAAAAGCACAGGCCGCAGATCCTGGAAATCTCCCCGGCTGTTTGTTGTGTTCTGAATGAAACAGAATGGCAAACGTTTATGCTTCATATCCAGCAAGGCCCATCGTTCCCAGTGGAGCTAGAGTGTCACTAATGGAATATCTCACAGCCTGACGCTCTTCTGACGAGCCAGGCTCAGCTGAGAGAATAACTGATGGGGTAAGGCCAGTCCCCCCGCTCGTCCTGCTCACTGACAGCTAACGCACTGCGCTGTGCTCGCTCGCTTTGTTTTCCTCCACCGGGAGATGAATGTTTTGTGATGGCGAGAGGAAAGAATCTGTGTGCTGAATACCACAACACTGCATGTTCCAGAAGCGTGGACAGTGCAGAAAAGATAGCGACAATATCTGAACATGGAAAGGCTGGTTTCATTGTTTATTGTTTAGTTTCATATAAAAAAATACTCTTCATATATTACATAGATGCACCATTGCTAAAATTTTAGCCTATACAGATAAGATGAGAATTATTTTCATGTTACGGTTGATAACCAAACAGGTTTTACGGAAATGGCTAAATTCAGTCAATTTACAAGCAATTTTGGGCACCATAACATTATAATGTGCAATATAAAGAAATGCATATTCATTTTGCGATTTTTTAAAATTGTTACATATAAAAATTGTTACTAAATTAGTAGTGTTTTTACAGATTAACTGTGGCTGTTAAATGACAGCAAAGATTATCTAAATGTAAAAATATGAGAAATGAGCATGAACAATTAAATATTCTCAGGGAAAAAAATCAGCTGGACTGTGTTTGAAGTCTAGGGGCCAAGATATCCAAAAGAGCTGCCGCCCATTGAGGACTGCTAAACATTTGGTACAGTCAGTAAATTAGCTCCAGAGGACCGTTGTGTGACTTCAGTGGAGTTTTGTGGTGTAAGGCTGGGACAAGTTTTAAAAGTTATCATTAATATTTTATTCTGCAATCAGTGTATAAAGCACAAAGCTGACGATGAATAGAAGCCAATGTTTTAGTGTGTGTGTGAGGACTCTTAAGTACATTAAAATAATTCAAGAATGCAGTGAATGAGAATAAAATTACAGGAGTCTCAAAATGAATCTCTAAAATAATCTCTAATTCTGAGGGACAACATTATGCTTTTTCTCTCCATCATTTGTCTCAACCTCAAATGCTGCACTCACAGTTTGCTCACTGACCCTCGCATATTTTACACAAATCTGGCAAGCAATCTCTGCAAACTGGCACTTCTAATCTGATTTCCAGCAGTCCGAGTACACCAGTCCACAGTCCAGTGAAACAAATGTGTGTTTACAAGACTGTTACAACGAGCTCTTATGACGAAGAACTAATTATTAGATGTGGCAAAATTGGCTAGATCTGGTGTCGAATCTTTGGAAGATATTAAGAGTTTTGCCACCCGATATCATGGGAATTTGATCTTTCGTATGAAATTGTACATTGAAATATAGGAAAACCGTAACTGCGGCATAAGCAGATTGTATGAAAACATACAAATGAGATGCCATGAGATTAGTATTGGTGTTTTGATTTGAAGCAACTAGCAAATAAAGTATATCCATGAGCATAACTGGAAACCTATTACTTATTGAACAGAATACATTTTCTCTCATTTCCATGTCTCCCGTCACATCTGTCTCATCATTAGTCTTTTTCTTTTCCGACTGGTCAGGAATTCAAAATCAAGTTAGACTGCATTAGCAGCCCTGCAGCATTAGGGCAGATGGGTGACATTTTCATGTAAATGAGATTTTTTTGTTGTTGTTGTGATCTTCAGACATTAAAGTTGGCATGAAAGTTGGACTGAAATGAAAATTCACCCTATTGATCTATTGTTATTGAACTAGTCATCCATGCATATGTCTTTTTTTTTAGATTGTAATGTTTAATCAAAATGTCATAACCCAGTGTTCCAGTGAAACGACAGACTTCTCTCAGCTCATGCCAGACTTATCCAATTATTTAGTCCATATAAATCCACCCCTTTCTTACAAATGACCCCAAGCTCGCATTCAGATCTGCATTTATCAACAACCAATGGATAGAATGGATAGGAAAGTGTTTTTTTGTTTTTTTTCGGTAATCAGTTTCACAATACTAAAGAATCTGTTTCCGATTCATTAAATCTAGGATTTTTAGAATTACCATTTGAAATCTAGTCTATTTAGAAGCTGAAGTTGTATCGCAATGAACGGCAGTTTAAAAACAGCTCTTTAATGACTTTTTACTTTTTGGTCTTTTGTATTGTTTTATTTCTGTTTAAGTGAAGATAAGCCTATCAGTGGCCTCTGGTCCACAACAATACATTTTGCAACAGTGGCGATAAAGACAGCTTTGAGATTTGAAAATATTCCATATTTTTATTTACCTCTATGGATGTTTTTTTCCCTTGCAGTGATTAGCTGTCTACATGCTATTGCTAGCATCACTGACCTTTTATCTCATCAGCCTCTTGACTAAATACACAATGACTCAGCACCACTTTTTCTTTTCTCGTAAAATATTTCTCTCACACACTTCACCATTTAATAGCTGAAGACAGGCCAAGTCAGGACCTGATCCTCCTAAAATGACACTATCTGTCCATGGTGGGAATTGAGGCATGGCTTTGGTGAGGGCAGGAAGCTCTGTCAGATGCAGAGAGATGCACCAAAAGAGTGAATATGAAATATTCATTATTCTAAAACTGTGCCAAACCTGGTCTTCTCTTCCACGTTCTTCAACAAAACGAGTTTCACAGTCAGTGAGTATGAAAAAACTGCTCCATCTTCTCACCCTCCTTAATATTTATAAAACTGTCCATCTATAGTTATTCTCAGGAGGGTTGTGTTTGGTCTGGTGGGGAGAATAATTTTCAAACAGAACCCCCTCAAAGTTGTAGACAGTTAAATTAGTTTCTCATATACAGTAGAATATATATTCTAATAGCGGATTCTATAAGACAGCAAGCCTTAATCGTCCTCTTTATTCTCTTCCCGTCCCTTTGCTCTCTCGCTTTCTCTCTCGCTCTCTGTCTGGTCTTCATTAATGATGTTTTTGTCTGGCTCTTGTCTGTCTTCTCTCTGAAGGGTCTTCATTGGTGCTGTGATTCTTTTTTTGTGCTGACCACCTTTCTCTCGGTCGATGCGGTTGGAAAAAGTTGACCATTTATATAGACAGTGTGACTAGATGTCCCAGTTTTCCTACCTTTTTATGTTTGTTCCATCATAATAACTGAGAATAACAAATTTCATATTTCATGTATGTTTTTGTTAACTAATGTTCAGCTATTATTTTTTTAGGATCATCAGTAATCAGTCGATAAACTGCAGGTGTCATGATGGTCACAAACCTGGAGAATACCTTTAATTTCATCTAAATGATTGCTCACTTAAAACCCCACAGATCACGTTTTCAAGTCATTTCAAGTTTGAATGTGATGTGGCAAAGCAGTGATTTCAAGAGGGTGAATTGTTTACTTTTTAATTAGTCTTTCCATCAACAGCATTATTTGTTCATTCAAAGCGGTTTGCAAATGTGGACCTCACGCAAAAACAAGAGGTGGGATTTTTTGTATGAATAGGGCAATAGCCATTCATAATGCGATGGAGGCATAGCCTCCTCTCATGTGACTTTCCCCTATTCATTCTCAATTACCCCCCACAGACACTTTAGGTGGTCTGATAAAGTCGGCATTAAATGGAAGTTGAGAAGTCTTTTCTTGACATATACATCTGAGTGAAACGGCTTTTCGAACAAGAAAAATTTTGATTTTGTCCATCAAGAATTGATTGGATGATCATTGGATCGATGTGATTAGCGATCTCATGTGAGTGTGATTTTTGCGCAAGTAAACACGTCAGCAGAAGAGAAGAGATGTCCTAGAGGCAGGGGCAGAAGACAGCAAGCCAAATAAGTTGAACCTAATATCTCAAGATTATATGGGCAAAAAACGTGTTAAATATACATAATAATTATACAAAGTACACACACACATATTGTAAACACAAACTTTTATTTTGGATGCGATTAATCACAATTTATTTTTTCCTGGCACTAGATGCTGATATATTGCCAGGTGAACTAAAATATATCCATGGTTTTCACTGAAGAAATCTATTTTTGCTTAGTCATGGAAGTATCATGGAAGTATTTTTACTTGTAAACTGTAGGTCTACTGCATTAGTATTTGTCTACAGTATGCAGAAACAGATCGGAAGAGAATTACTGTACGGTTTACCATTGCAGTGTGCTGCAGGGAGTCCCCTTGTAGGATAGTTTTTGTTATTTCACAGTGTTTACACGTGTGTTTTTTCCGTCCAAGGTTTCTAACACTCACATACCCTCTCTTTTCAAACTTACACGCACACAGTGTTTGCTGAGGTGTATTCAAGCTTGGCCGAGAATAGGTTTTGTAACTCACTTGATTTGGGACAGAGGGAACAGAGTTCTAGCAGTGCAGGAGGAAGCAGTCAGTCGGCTTTCTCCTCTGCGGGGTCACACTACTCTGACAGAATCACCTACAAAACAGTATGTTTCTGTACAACCGCTTCTTGTGCCGTTTATACATCACTGAACCCCATCAGATTGGAGCAAGGAAGAGCTGCTTCTGTTTTACACATCAGCCCTTCTGGTTCTCCTGTCCTACAGCTACAAGATTCCCAGGGGTGCTTAAACAGCTTCCACAAGTTATTAGGCAGATTTAAATTTTGCTCTGTTAAATACTCACAATATGTAGTTAACACCAAATGTACAGGTGTCGGCAGGCCTTGCAATATTGTTTCGGAGAGGAAAAAAGGTTGGGAACCACTGACTTATGCCTTTGTTCTCATAACATTTTACTCTCTGCAGTGAAATGTCTTCAGGTCAAGGGGGTTGAATAATTTTAATTGCAACTAAATGTATTGTTACAAAAGATTTCTATTTTAAATAAATGGTGTTCTTTTTAAAACTTTTTATTCATCAAAAAATCCTGAAAAAAGTATCACAGGTTATATATATATATATATATATATATATATATATATATATATATATATATATATATATATATATATATATATATATATATTAAGCAAAACTGTTTCCAACATGGATAATACATCAGCATATTTGAATGATGTCATGTGACACTGAAGACTGGAGTAATGGCTGATGAAAATGCAGCTTTGCATCACATAAAAAACATTTTAAAGAATATTAAAATACCATTATTTAAAATTGTAATAATATTTCAATACTGTTTTTTTCTGTATTTTAGATTAAATAAATGATGAGTTTTCTTTCAAAAACATAAAAAATAGTAATGTTTCCGATATCAGTTAAAATGTAAATGTATGTATCTTTTTTTAATAGGTGCAATGAAATGGAGTTGTAAGGTATGCAGGTAAAATGCAACAACGAGGGGTGACCTCTTACAACATTACAGATTACAACATTGGCCTGGATTGTGTCTTCATTTGGATTGTCCAAAACGCAGACTGCTTTCTGCACAAGTCCATTTTAATTTCAGCTGTTCAAATCAACACTGTTTTTAAATTAGATTGTTATTAGCATAATCTGTTCTGTGGTTCCATGTTGTTGAAAAATATTTCACAGTTTCTTTTGTGTTCAAAACAAGTGGAAACCTTGTTTCTTATATCTATTTTATTTTAAAAGATGCAGCTGCATTGTGTACTTTGAACAATTTGTGCCTAAAAGTGAGAAACACAAAAAGACTTGTTCTGCAACCTTGCACTGTTCTCACCCTTTGTGAATTGATTTGCCTTAAAAGCTATTTGGAAAAAAAGACGTAGTTAGTTCTCTTGATAAAGAGTAGGGAATGTTCACTCTGAGAATACTAATAGATGCTATTTTTGTGATGGCTGTTGGCAATAATAAAGGAGTTTGTAATTCATCTTTGACGTCTGTGTCTGTTACCTGAAATCAAAATTAATTAAACGATTTTAATCCACTCATTAAAAATAATAATACCAAATTATTTTTGTGTGTTAAATCAAAACAATTACATTAAGTAGTATTCAATAGCAGTTCAGTTGTTTTTTCCGTTTAAATTTTACTTTTTTTTTTTGCATGCATGCATGCATGCAGTTACTCATTTTGAATGGTTGATTTGTAAGCTGGAAATCATTAATGATCTTCTTACAAAACAACCATTCAAAATGAGTAACTGCATTCAAGGTATGAATTATTAAATGTTGTTGAATCTAATTAATAACATTGTTTATAATCTTTGCTCGCCACAACTTTGAGTAGATAGTGTTTTTAAAAAAATATATAGTTTAGAGATGTTAAACGGTGAAAATAACTAATTTTACATTTTATTATTGCATAGCCTACATTCAGTTCCGCAGGTATCAAGTAACGAAGTAGCAACAAATACTTAAAGCTGCAGTCCGTAGTTTTTCCTCTTTGTCGCCATCTGTGTTTGAAATATGCAACTGCAGTTATTCGCGGAATGATCAACTCTACGTGAGCTGTACCTCGGCACTGCACAGCGCGTATGAATACAATGTTTTGAGGAGAATGTGCGTCTGTCAGGAGAAGGGCTGTCAGTCACAGCGACGGTGTGGGTACTGTCATTCAGAATCACAGATTCTACTGTGAAAAGACTATAAATCTCCACCTCCAACATCCTCACACGCGATATAGCCTACTAGCCGGGACTTCTTATTGATGTGTACAGATGTGACGCAATGACACAAAGATATGCTCGAATCTCCCGCGGAAATCCACCAGTACCACTGGAATTAAAAACATTATTACAAGCTTACCGTTGTAAATCGAGCTAAGGTGAGCAGATAGTTTTGAACACTGGCTGGTTATGTATTTGCTCAAAAATTTATTTTGGATAATTTTTAACCGAAAAAAGCTACAGACTGCAGCTTTAAGTAGAAATGTTGGGATACTTAACTGGAGTAATTATTTTTCAGCCGACTTTTTACTTCAACTCCTTACAATTCCTTATTATTTCTATTCCTTCGATTTTAAAAATAGTCTTGTTACTCCTATTTCATTTAGGCTTGCTAAAAAACTATCCAGATAAAGGCGTCATCCGGATAGAGTGAATTTGATTGTGGTTGAATGAGAAGTATAAACATATACGCGTCTCGACGACATGGCGACAAACACACTCTACAATCGCAACACTTCCTCTTCTCCACGTGGGAGAGCAACAAGACCACGCCCCCTTTTTTGCATAATCTTATGGGCGGAGGTTAGTCAACAAACTGTTCGGTAACACTTTACAATAAGGGTGCACTAATATACATTAATTAATGCTTAACTAATGCACAGATAATAATGAGTTAATGTGTTACTAAAGGTTAACTAACCCATTTATTAATGATTACTGCATCAGCAACTAATGAAGATTCGACATGATTAATAGATTAAGTAATCATTAAATTGTTATTAGTTAAATGTGTCATAATGTATTAATTCCTTAATAACATATTATATGAACTAATAATGTAAATGAATGTGTTAATTACCACAATGGGTCAAAGCCATGCATTTCAACTTCCAGTTGTCTGCTTTAATTAATCATTAGCTAATGATTAACAAATGTGTCATTATGTTATGACTTTACTTGTTGGGGCACATCACTATTAATAGTAGTAATACAATGGATAAAGTACAGTACATTACAAAATGTCATAAATAACTGCAATAAATCTTTTTCCATCAATAACTTGTAAAAGAAAAACTAAATAAATAAGAAGCCACTCAATAAGTCTGTTTTCCCCCCACAGAATTAACTGTTTTTCATCTAAAGTATATCATTAAAATGGCCACTTCATATTAATGATAATGCAGATTGTATTCAGTATAATATGAGTTCTGGTGAACTCGTTTCTGGTTTCGTGTCAATGAAGGGGTACTTGAACCTGGCTGATATTTTACAAATTTGCAAATGTTCTTGAAGACCTAGTAAGGTGAAAATGGTTAGTGAAGATAAATAAACGTTGGTAACACTTTACAATAAGGTCTCATTTCTTAACATTAGTAATGTCTTAACTAACATAAACTAACAATGAAGTCTTTTAGTATTAGTTAAAAATACAGTTCATGTTAGTTCACAGCGCATTAACTAATGAAACCTTATGGTAAAGTCAAGTGTTAATTAAATATGTATACATTATATCTGACCAAAAAATAAATCTTATTAAAAACAAAGTTTACAGTATCCTTCGGAAGAGACAATAAACCAAGGTCCTGACTCTTTGTGGTCATAAAAAATCCCAGGATATCCTTTCGGAAAAAGATTTGTGTTGTAACCCCGGCATCCTGGCCAAATTTGCCCATTGGCCTCTGTCCATCATGGCCTCCTAATCATCCTCATATACTGATTGGCTTCACCACTCTTTCTCCTCTCCACCAATCAGCAGGTCTGGTAGGTGTTCTGGCTGAGGAGATTCCCGCCCTCTATATGTAAACTTTGAGTACCCAGAAAAGCGCTATATAAATGTACCAATTATAACAAATTAAAATAAGTATTCTTTCCTATATAATCACTTTCAAATTTATAGGCACTTTATTGGCGCTGCAAATAATAAAACAGATTTATATACACATCGTGCAGTAAAAGTAATATAAAATTAGGAGTGAGTATCCAGAAAACATTCACCCCCAGGAGGTTAGCTCTTATTCTCTAAGTGGATTGAACTGAAAGCTGAATCATATGTCACATGATGGTACATAATAACTGCTGGATTTCCTGATTCTGTGAATGTGGAGATGCAAGAGGCCATGCGGTTTTACTTGAATGTTTTCTGAATGAAAATGCATGCCAGGTCAGAACTTTGTTTTTGTGCCACTGTTCTCTGGTCGCAAAAGATATTGTGTTTAAACCTGTATTCCATGATTGCTGGAGTATTTTAACAGTGTTTTTGTTGGCGTTTTTAACAGACAGGCACCTTGTCTCTGTACAGAAACATTTGCATCAGAGTCTAGGAACAAAAGACAATCAGCCCTTCCACAGATGGAGAGCACAGCGGTTCATGATGATAAATGGCTTTACTGTCAGACTGAATAACTGAAGTTGCTGCCTTTACCCCAATCACTGTCATCAATAGAACTATCATGGCTGTCACACTATAATAATGGAAACCCGCTAGAATCAGTACTCTGACAACACAGAGTTTTTACAGGTGTAAGAAAGGTTTGATGACTGTGTCAGTTGTAATGGCTAATTGTCTATGAGTCCTTACAAAAATTATAACAGCATATGGGTTTAGAACAACATGAGAGTGAGAAAATGGTCCCTTTCGTTGGAGCTATTTCTTTTAAATGGCAGATTAACCTTAAACTACCCTGAGCGGTATTGCAAGGTCTTGAAAATATCATTTAAAGTTTTGATGTAAAAAGTTGAAGGTGATGATTACAGCGGATGTGAAGTGATCTCGTTAAAGCGTAGAATAGGGGTACAAATTACAAGCTAATGCCAGCATCACGCTCCAAAAATAATGACACAATTCATTTTACAATTTTAGTTTCAGCCAAGGTCCTTCACAGCCAGTGAAAGCATTCTTATGGGCTTTGAGATGTCGGAGGTCTGAGATTGAATGGGAAATGCGGTGAGACATTTGTATGCTCTTTTCCTTCCTCTCCAGCAGATGCTGACAGACCAGACACTTGAAGTAACAGGACTTTAACTGCTAGTGACGTTTCAATATAAACAAGCACTGCTAGAAATCCACAGGGAATTATGTTTTTTAGGCATTCTTTCCCTGCCCAAAGTCGGTGTCTTTTGAGATTTAAGGAAGTGTTTGACAGATGTGCTCGATCTGCTGTGTCCTTGGAGTTTTGACAGATCTGAAAGAGAGTGTTAAATGCATTAGAAATAGCTGCACACTAAAAGTAGTTCTGTTCGTTTGACATCTACTGTATGGCCAGCCACTATTACTTCTTTCACAAACGCTTGTTGTTGTTGTTTTTTTTGACCTAAGAACACATTGTTTAACTAGATAAAGCATGACATTTGCATTCACACACAAAAGCAAATGCATCCATGTCCAACTTACCAAATGGTTTCCTTGCCCACACAGACGACAGAAAGTACATGGGGGATTTTTCTGGTCAGTCTGCCAATATAGCAAATCTCACAGTGTGGATTTTATCTCAGATTGTGTCCCTGTCAACAATGTCTGTCAGTATATTATCTTCATCTGAGTTAATTAGTGGAATCGAATTATTTGCAGTTATTAATTTTATTATAGGAGAATCGTTGTGCAATTAATACAGTTTTGACTTGTGTTATAACTAAAATTACTGAGATTGTGTCATGCAGAAATTGCTTGCTTTAAAGGGATAGTTCACCCAAAAATGAAAATTACCCCATAATTTACTCACCCTCAAGCCATCCTAGGTGTACAAGACATTCTTCTTTCAGATGAATACAATCAGAGTTATATAAAAAATATCCTGGCTCTTTCAAGCATTATAATGGCAATAAATGGCAGCCCAAAATTTGAAGACCAAAAAAGTGTATCCATCCATTATAAAAATAATCTGTATGGCTCCAGGAAATTAATAATAGCCTTTTGGAGTGAATCGGCTGTTTTTTGTAAGAAAAATATCAATTTTTAACATGTTATAAAGTAAAATTCCGTATTAAACTTACAAAAGATGCGTAACTGGCACAACGATGACTTCTGATGTAGCGTAAGCTGAGAGGCATTACAGTTTTTCTGCAAGTTTAATACGGAAGACGGTCTGCTGGAAGCTTTATAAAGTGTTAAATATGGATTTTTCTCTTATACAAACCCATCGATTCGCTTCAGAAGGCCTTTATTAACCCCCCGGAGCTGTATGGATTACTTTTATAATAGATTTTGGGCTTTACATTTTGGGCTGCCATTCACTGCCATTATAATGCTTGGATTAGCCAGGACATTTTTAATATAACTCCGATTGTATGAAGAATGTCATATGGAATGATCCTAAAATGGCTTGAGGGTGAGTAAATAATGGGATCATTTAATTTTTTCATTTTCACTATCCCTTTAACAGTTGTACGATGCTTGGGGAGATTAAAACAGATCTAAAAAAGAAGAGTGTATATGGTTAGTCTCAACAGCCCATCTGAGATGGCTTAGACCCTTAGATTAATAAAAGCTTTTCTGAACATGTTCATAAAGAGATTTTTGCAATGGCCATTGAAAACTGCTCTCGTACTGTGATTGCATAATGAAGTTGGTGAACTTTCTTTGTGATAATTGGCTGAGAGTTTTTTTTTTCCTGGAAGTAGAATACGTTTTCATTATGAAAAGAGTAAATGAGTGAATTATGTCAGAAAAGATGGGTGTACATTCACTTTGTCAAAGTTTTTGCTTGCTTCTGTTGCTCTGTGACTGTTTTTTTTATAGAATTTAATGAATCAGGAGCCCTTAAAGGGTACATAACAAACCGTTTCTGCCAATCTCATGTTAATCTTGAGTACCTATAGAGGATATTGCATCCTTAGTTTGCGTCTTTAGTTTTATAAAATGTATAAAAGACAAATACACTGTACCGATTCTTTCTGAAAACAGCCAAACTCAGTGCGTGCAGTGGGGTGAGCTAAAGAGTCCTCATATATATTTAGCTAAAGAGTAATTATTTACATTATATGCATCTGCACACCAATTGCAAACAAAACAGACTTTTGATGCAGTTTCACTCACCGCCTGTAGTTTTAACTCATGACTGGGAACACACAAACACATTTGCTGTATCCACTGTTTCCTTAATGCCGGATTATTTGGGAAGCTGAACAAGGTTAACTGTCCCTCACAATCAATAACACACTTCTTAAGTGACATTGTTGATTTTGTGGCCTAAAAACAAAATGACAGCGCTACCAACTCCCGTAATACGAACAAAGCTTGTTGATGTGCGTGCTCTTGCTCTCGCTCTCGCTCTGGATGATGTGCGCACAACGCTCAGAGAAGTGCCCATACAAGCAATTCTCCCCTTTATAATGTCATCTAGCACCATACTCGAAAAAAAACTTTCCGAAACTTCAAGTTTGAATCCTGAAGTGTTTTTGGCGAAGAAATACTCTGTCATATATCCAACTCATTTTTTGACATTTTGGCCATGTTTAGCATGAGAATCCAACTCTTTAACAGAATGAAATATCATTAGACCCCCTTTAAGTAAATCAGCTAAATTTCTGCAATTGTTCCTTGATATGAAAAAGAGTAGAGATTCTGGTGTGCTTCAAGTATAACATCAACATTTATTGAATCAGAACAGAAGCAACTTCACACATCATCATGCGGGGCTCATTCAGAGGGTCTGTCTCCATTAAAATGTGTGCTCATGCAAGCCACAATCGATAAGCAGCTCTCTGTGGTCCGATATATTTATAAGAATATGGGTGTGTGTTTTCATGGCTGAGAAATGCTCTCTTACAAGACTATCAAGTCTACTTGTTACAAGTGGACACAACTTGGAAGGAAAAGAATTTGCCTCATTAGTTAGTTTTTTTCAATTGCTAACATTTTCTGCAATCTGTAGTCATATTTTCAAAATTCTAAACACAGTTAGCACAGCATCCGTCTGTTGTGAGCATACATGAATACAATTCACGTTGGTTTCATATAATACAGTCAATTAACACGTTTCTAAAATGCTTAAATTCTTTTCACACAAGCAATTTAATTGTTTCCAAAACCATGCCAAAAACCATGGATCTTTTTTTGTCTTATTAACAAGACCTAATTAATTGAAATTAGCTGATGATCAATAAAATGCAGCTCATATCTGTTGTTTTCGGTGACGGGAACTCAAACATTAAATCTGCATATAGTGCGGGAATTGAAGATCGAATTTATATACGTTTTGCGGAGATACATTTATGTGCCCAAGTGTAAATGAAATCGTTTTGATAAATCAGACAGCTTTGATTTACACACAGCGCGTGTGCTCTCCAGGTCGTGCTTACCAGATTGTTCATAAAAGCCAAAATGTGCTCAGATGTCGGCTTTTAAAGTAGTTGGAGCATTTTTCATTACTCACACTCGCGTCTCGCCTCCCTCTGTCATTGTGTGTTACCGTGACAAATGACGTCAGAAAATATTCAGTACATTATAATCGGTTATGGTCTGTTACTGAACCGATAACGAATCGTCATTGTCTCCATCACAATGCATCGAAGAAACAATTAATTTCGACACCACTAATAACATGTCATATAGCCCAACACGATCTCATGACAATGCGTATAAATAGTACGAGTGTGCAATCTCGTAGAATGTAGGCCTATACGCTAAAATGAGTTTTGGCGTGCAAATGGTACGCCGTTTTTGGCGTGCATATGACACGCTTTGGGTAGGGTGTGGGGGGTGTGGGGTTCAGACATATAATACGCCATAAAGTGCGTATCATATGCACGCTAAAATGAGTTTTAGCGTATACATTCTACGAGATTGCACACTCGTATTATTGATACGCATTTTCGTGAGATCGGGCTCTATAGCCCATAACACGATCTCATTTTTTTTTTTGCATTGTTGTGAGTAAAATTGTAGTTTCAACAACCAGAGGCATTTTGACTTTAGTTTTGACTGTAATGCAGGCCAGACCACCTCCTGAAGTGGCTTTTAGTATTTTGTGTATTTGTTCTAGATGCTCTCATTGTCTTCTGTGCCTTGTCTTCTTTGCCCAGAGTTTTGTTTGATACTTTCAAGCATTCATATAACCTACTGACAAAATTGTATACATGAGGATGCAGTGCATCGTCAATGCATTGTGATATCGAATTGAACCGAATCGATGACATGATAATCGTAACCGAACCAAACCGTGAGACCAGTGTAGGTTCACACCCTTAGAAGACAGTCAGTTCCCTTCAGTGACATTAACAGTGATACATTCATATAAACCCCAATTCAATATTTTTATTTTGTGAACAGTGTTCCTGGTAGACTACATTATTTTCTCTCCTGGCGCATCTGTGCTCTCATTTTTGTTTAATGTCCTGTTTTCAGACTTTGTAATATTTCCACACAAATTACATTTTGGAAAATGTATTGCAAAGCAGTTTGTTTGCAAGACCGAAATAGAGATCGGCTAAAATAAAAATAAAACCTGTTCGAATGGCCGGTGTCTGTGGATTTGTCTGTGTTTTATATTATTGTTCAAATCATACCCCGGACACCTTTTTGGGCCGTATGTTTGACACCCCTGGTTCAGATATTCATACAGAAACAAAATATTCTGGGGGCCATGACATTTTTGTAAAAAATATAAAAAATGCTGGTGGAGGCTGGCAACTTAGAAAAAAAAATGCTATAGCGGGAAAGAGTTAACTTTATTAAACTGTTGTTTAGAAGTCTTATTTAAGCAACACCACAGCATTGTTTGTCCCAACATTTAAAAAAAAATTGGGACAGTAAAGCATTTACCACTTTGTAATGTTGCCATTCCTTTTCACAACACTTAAAAGACGTTTAGGGACTGAACCAAAAAGCCCTAAATTGCTTCTGTCCCAACTTTTTTTTAAATGTGTTGCAGGTCTGAATGACAGGAAAGGATGCATATTTACAAATGACATGAAGTTGACCAGACAAAACATGAAATATTTTTTGTTCATATTGTCTGCAATGAAATACAAGTCAAAGTAAATTTAGAAATCACTTCTTTTTTTTGCGTTTTCCATACTGTCCCAACTTTTTCTGATTTGGGGTTGTAAAACCCTTTTATTTTTGTGTATGCATGAGTTCTATATCGGTTTGGATGATTTAACTGCGATCTTCCATTTCACCTGACCTCCTTGTTGCCATGGCAACCTGATTAATCATCACATATTTTTTACAGATATGAATAGGTCAGATCATTAATGAGGGCACAACATGAGATGAAGAACCACATACTTCACCACTCACTTATGAAAGCCTAAGAAATACTGCAAGGGTCACAACCATTTTAAGAATGACAGATGATCTGGGAGTATGATTAGTGTTATTAAGAGTTATGAGGTCAAAGGTCATGACTCACCCACCCACCAAAGATCATTACAGTTTTTCTCAATCGCTTCAGCACATTTTTCGAAACAGTCTCTAAACTGTAAGCTCAATTGTTACCTGCTTGAACATCAGAACTCTATTGCATGTCTGCAAAATGTATTTACTCACCCAAAACGTTTAATTCATGCTTTAAAACGCTCGTTACTAACGTAACCTCGGTTCCCTGAGAAGAGGGAACGAGTATTGCGTTTGCTAACGCCACGGGAATTCCTTTCCTCGAGATATTGAAGCAAAATTTTTATCCTAAAATTACCATATAACACGCAGTGCAGCTGCACAGCTCTCAGCAGGAAGCTGCTGCGTGCTGATTGGCTGTGCCGCTGCAACTGCAGCAACCTATGGCGAGACCGCTGGGCGGGACGGACCAATCGGGTCCCTCTATATTCCCGCCACAAGGGGCAACAGAATTTGCATAGCCAAGGGTACATAACTCCCTGTCTCGCTAGGTTAGTCAGGTTAATCGACTGAAGCGACTCCTGAGAAAGCAAAGCACGGCAAGCAACGCAATACTCGCTCCTCTTCTCAGGGAACCGAGGTTACGTTAGTAACCGGCGTTCCCTTCGAGAGTACTCAGACGTGCTTGCTAACGCCACGGGAACCAATGCAAAACGCCGTGCTTGCTTAACGGCTCTGAAGCCCGGAGACACCATACCCCAGCCGACCTAAGTGGGCCGTAACATGGTATCATGAAGTCCAATATAAGCCAGACCTGAGTCGGGCCATTTAATGAAGTAACACATAAGATACAATATATATTTATATATATATATATATATATATATCTATATATGAGTAGACCAGACATAGTCAGGTCATGAATAGTGAATGACCAGATAACTGAGTCATATAAGTGCTTATGACTTATACAAATACTTTACCCAGGCCAGAATACCGAGCCTTAATGGGTCAGATGTATTTACACAGCAAGAAGCCCAGCCTGTAGGGCAGGAACCTCTAAATTATAAAACCTGATAAAAGTGGACGGTGAGGCCCAGCCTGCCGCCGCAGATATCATTCAAAGAAATGCCAGTAGACCAAGCCCACGAAGAGGCCATGCCTCTAGTCGAATGGGCTTTGACGCCTAAAGGGCAGCTGAGATTTTTAGACTCATAAGCCAGTGAGATAGCATCCACTATCCAACGTGACAAGGTCTGCTGCGCACCGCGGTGCGGCCGCCAAAGCACACAAAGAGCTGTTCAGTGTGCCTGAAAACAGCAGAACGCTCTATGTAAATTCTCAGCGCTCTGACAGGACAGAGCAAATTAGCATCCTCTTCATCTAACGATGATGAAAGTGCTGAAAGTGAAATGACCTGTGCTCTGAACGGAGTTGAAAGCACTTTAGGTACGTATCCATGCCTTGATTTGAGGACGACTTTAGAATCGTTTGGCCCAAATTCCAGACAAGAGGCGCTCACAGAGAGCGCGTGCAGATCACCCACCCGCTTAACTGATGCAATCGCCAGCAGAAAAGCGGTCTTTAGTGACAGGAGCTTTAAGCTCACCGAATGCAGAGGCTCGAATTTAGAACCTTTCATGGCATCCAGGACTGTAGACAAGTCCCATATAGGAACTGAAGGGGGGCGAGGTGGGTGAAGCCTTCTAGCCCCTTTAAGGAAGCGCACGATAAGATCGTTCTTTCCCAGTGACAGTCCGTTCACTTGAATGGTGCGCTGCTATAGCGGCCACATACACTTTGAGCGTGGAGGGGGAACGACCCGCGTCCAACAGCTCTTGTAAAAAAAATGAGCACCTCTGACACTTCACAATTGTGTGGGGTCAGGGTCCGTGTTTTACACCAGTCTGAAAAGACTGCCCATTTGCCTGAATAGAGCCGCCTGGTCGCGGGGCTCTAGCTTCAGCAATAGTGTTTAATACATTTTCAGAGAGGTTCTCATGTACCCGTTGATGGGCCAGACATGAAGCGCCCATAGATCGGGACGGGATGCCAGATCTGCCGTTCGCCTGCATGAGGAGGTCTCTCCTCAGCGGAATCGCCACGGAGCAGTATCTGACATCTGACTTAGCAGTGAGAACCATGGTTGATTTCTCCAAAGCGGGCTATTAAAAGCACAGCGCAGTTGCTCTCCCAGATCCTCTCTATAACCTGAGGTAACATTGAGACTGGGGGAAAAGCATAAAGAGGAAGATTGGGCCATTCGTGGGCCAACGCATCCTTGTGCTTGGAGAAATATGTTAGGCATTGAGCATTGTCTTGTGAGGCGAAAAGATCCACTTTTGCCTCTCCAAACCTGCCCCAAATTGTCTGAATTGTGTGTGGGTGAAGAGACCACTCTGCTGGGGACACTTTGTCCCTGGACAGCATGTCCGGACCCAAATTCAGAATGCCTGGCACATGAGTCGCCTCAGCGAACTCAGGTTGCGCTCTGCCCATATTAGGAGTTTTTCCGCCATTGCGTGCAGATTGAAAGATCTTAGACCGCCCTGGCGATTTATATAAGCTACCACCGACCTGCTGTCCGTTCGGACTAGGACGTGGTGGTGCTTTATGTACGGAAGGAAAGCTCTTAGCGATAACGTGACCGCTTTCATCTCTAGACAGTTTATGTGAAGGCTCTTTTCCGAGTCTGACCAGAGACCGGAGACTGGCCTGCCCTCGTGAAGGGCTCCCCAACCTAGGTTGGATGCATCTGTCGAGATAACCTTCCACTTCGTAACAGTGCCCAAGCTCACTCCCGTCCTGATACCAGACAGGATTTTTCCAAGGAGCCAGAGCCAAAACACAGCTGTGATCTACCTTGATTCGTAATCGCCCGAGAGCCATGCGTGAGCTGGAACGCGCGATTCAGCCAGCGCTGTAATGGGCGCATGTGTAACAGACCAAGTCTGAGAACTGGGGCCGCCGAGGCCATGAGACCCAACATCCTCTGAAAGTGTTTGAGAGGGGTGAGTGCACCGGACCTGAGGGAAACCACTCGGTTCTGAACAGAGGCGCGGCGCTGTGACGTCAGCCGCGTTCATCTGCAGTGAGTCCAATACTGTTCCCAGAAACGAAATGTTCTGTGTGGGAGACAATGAGCTCTTTGCCACGTTGATTCTGAGGCCCAAACATTTCAAATGGTTGAGAAGCCAAGATCTGTGGTTTAATAACTGTATCTCTGACTGAGCTATTATGAGCCAGTCGTCGAGATAGTTGAGAATTCTCATTCCCGAAGCCTCAGCGGGTTAGCGCCGCTTCCATGCACTTCAGAACGCGTGGGGGCCAGAGATAGACCAAAGGGTAGCACCCTGTATTGGTATACTTTCCTCAAGGCGAATCTCAAGAATGGCCTGTGATGAGGGGCTATCTGTATGTGGAAATAGGCATCCTCTAGATCCACAGTGAAAAACCAATCTCCCGGGCGAACGTGCGTGAGGATTTGTTTTGTTCTCAACATTCTGAACGGGCGCTTCATAAGGGCTTTGTTCAGGTGTCTGAGGTCTAGGATGGGTCTGAGACCACCGTCCTTTTTTGGTACAAGGAAGTAGCGACTGTAAAAGCCCGACTCGCTCTGTGAGGGTGCACGGCTTCCACCGCCCCTTTTATTAACAGTTTTGATATCTCGGTTCAAGCACGTGACTTGTGTCGCTTCTCACCGTTGTTCTCCACGCGCGAAGCGCGTGGTCTGCAGCAAACTGTAGCGAGTAACCTTGTTTATTATGTTCAACACCCATTTTGAAATGCCGGGATGGCCTGCCAGGCCTCGCCTTCGGCCAGGGGCTGGATTAATTTGTGGGTCGAGTCGCTGAGTAACAGGGACTCGGTGGCCCGATAATGTTGCGTTAGAGTGGCACTTATGAGGGAATTGTTTCCGCCGCCTGAGTACAGGGGCTGGGGACATAGAATATAGGTGCTTGTGTACAGGCGAGCGCTTTGAGCACGGGCTCGTTGTCTGTGGGGATAGTGTTTCCAGCCACCTGAGTGCAGGGAGCTGGGGAACATGGGGAGTGATTGAGTGTAGGGGTACATGCTTTTTGCTGGCACACTGCCTACAGAGAAAAACTCTTTCGTGACCCATATGGGTCGCCGTAAAAACGGGCGTTTGTGTACAGGCGGCGCGTTTGCTTGCGGGCTCGTTGACTGTGTATGTGATGTTCCCAGCCACCTGATTGAAGGGAGCTAGGGAACGTTTTGAAGAGAGCGAGGTGGTAAACCGGCCAAGGCGGGCATTATCCAACCTCTCTTCGTGCCTCTGGCTGGGACGGCCGCGGCTCAGGTTTCGACACATTGCTGGGTCGGGGACCTCAACGCCCGGAGGTTTGCTGCGGCTCGAGAGCGGAGCGCTGTCTGGGCTTGAAGCCCGCGCGAGGCTGTTGAGCTGGCTGCGCCGCCTGGTGGGCTGGGCCGGTCCAGCTTTAGCATGGCGGCTAGTAGAGGAGCTGGAACGCTTGGGCAGGAAATGTCGCATTGCCTGTGAAGCCTTTTGTGCCTCAGTGAAGCGCCCGTGAATCCAACCACGGAGGGACCGAATAGTCCTGAAGGCGACATGGGCGCCCAGGAAAGCAGTCTTGTCCGAGTCCTTCATCTCGGTTAGGTTAAGCCACAGATGGCGCTCCAATACCGTCAAGTTGGCCATACATCTGCCGATCGCCTGGGCGTTGGCCTTTGTGGCACGCAGGGCCAAGTCAGTGGCGCCGCGCAGATCCTCAGAACCTCGTTATCCGGGACAGACTCATCCAAGGAACGGAGGAGTTTGGCCTGGAAGACTTGAAGCACCGCCATAGAGTGAAGCGCTGACGCCTGGCCGGGCGGAGGCGTATGCTCGACCGGCGAGGTTGGAAGTAGTGCGGCAGGCTTTGGAAGGGTGCACAGCCTTAGACTGCCATCCTCTGGCGGAGGGCGGGCAAAGGTGTGCGACGGCTTCCTCGAGGAGGAAGGGCTTGATATCCTCTTTTCTGAGCGCCATCGACCACCGAGCGCTGAAGAAAAGGAGGACTTGGCGAGAAGAAAATGGCGCCTTCCACGACTTGGTTAGTTCCTCGTGGACTTCCGGAAAGAAGGGAGCGGGTTTTTGAGCGGTTGGTTGGCGACGGTTCTCGAAAAACCACTCGTCAAGTCTGCTTCTCGTGGGCTCCTCGGGTTGAGACCAGTCAATGCCGAGGTCGTCCACGGCCTTGGTGAGCAGGCGTATGAGCTCAGCGTCCACCGAGTTTTGCCGCGCTGGCAGTCCGCGTCGAAGTGGCGTGCTCGAGACGGTATCCGACCACCCGCTCGGATGCAGCAAGAGAAAGGCTGTCATCCTCCTCTTCCTCCTCCGGTCCGCCCGAAACAGCAGCCGCCAAACGAGGAGCTGTGCTGTTCTCGGCGAACATGACAGGCGATGGCGAGGCACGGGAAATGACCGGCGTGTGCTCGCCAGAGCGCTCCGGGGCCTCTGGTCGCGGCGTTTCTTTTCCGTGGCTCGAGAGGCTGAGAGCAAGGGACGGGATTCTGGTCGAAACTGGCGAGCCGAGCCCGGCGGGTCTGCAGCGCCAGTTCGCCTCCGGGCAGCCGCCCTGGTTGAGTGCAGCCTGCGCGTGGTCTCGTCCGAGACATGATGCGCTGTACCGCTCTTAGTCACAACACGAAGGCTTAGGTTCTTTTAACTGATGTTTAATGCTCTCTGGACTCAGACATCAACATCAACACCGTAGAACTGAGCAAAAAGATGAATATACAACAAAAACATGTCATACAGTCAGTTACATGGAAAACCTACATGACTTTAAACTCATACATAAACAGAAAATACATACCACTTTTGCCTGCTTGTGAGCTAAGAGAGGGGGTTACATCTTGAAGCTTCTTGACTGCACAACTTATGATCATAAAGAGAAATACTTTAAACCTTACGATGATTACATCGTTTTATATGATCAGCAGAATTGCTCTGTAAAACTCCGACCGCAGTTCTGACTCAAACAGGAAGTGACATACAAAGACACGATGGGAGCAAAATAAAATATACCCAAAAAACTCTTAGAAAGAATAATTATTGCTCAAATATACAACAGTTGAGTATATAAATCACAATAAGCATTATAAAATAGTTGAAATATAAAAATATACAGATTAAACTGATTAAAAGTTACTGAAATAAATGAGTGTTTAGGTACACAAGCGCCATCTAGTGGAAATAAACATTATAGACACCCAAAACTTTGTGACAGCAACTACACTCCCACCATCACACAATATGTGATTCTTAATAGAAGTTCAGTAACTCAGCATGAACTTATAAACATTCAGAGGGGAAGTATTTGTACACGTTTAACATACACAGTTAAACACTAATCAAAGCTAACCCTTTAATCAGCTTCAAGTAGTAACACTGTTTTGTGAATGGGTCTTTCTAAGTAGACTGACTTGTTTGTGCGCACCCTTGCTATCTAGTGTTGCATCACTAACCAGAAGTTTAAGTCTTCTCACCATTCCATCAGATCCAGGGAAGACTTCTACCACTTTAGCTAGCTTCCACTGATTTCGTGGAGCTAAGTCATCTTGAAGCAAAACAATATCATTTATCTTGGTGTTTCTCCTGATCTTATTCCACTTACTTCTCTGCTGCAAACTCAACAGATATTCCTTCCTCCACCTAGTCCAAAACTCATTCGCCAGAAACTGAACTCTTTTCCATCTCTTCTGAAGATAAAGATCCTCCCTTATAAACTCTCCAGGAGGTGGTGCAATGATGGTGGACTTCATTGTTAGTATATGATTCAAGCGTTAATGGTTCTGGTCCCACAGGATCATTGATGTGTTCTGAGGTCAATGGTCGATATTCACGATCGCCATTACTTCATACATGAATGTTCTTAAAGAAGAACTGTCTAGTCTTGCTGCAGACTTGTCTAGGATGGACGTTAGTACACTCCTTACAGTCCGAATCTGTCTCTCCCAGACACCACCCATGTGACTGGAAGCAGGTGGGTTCATGACAAAGGTACAGCCTAACTCTTTCACATGTTTTGATCCATTCCCTTCATCAACTTCAGGAACTCTCCTTTGCCCCCATGAAGTTGGTACCTTGATCACTATGCAGTTGACTTACATTGCCACGTATAGCAATAAGACAACGCAGTGCATTAAGAAAGGCATCAGTGCTAAGATCATCCAGCACCTCAAGATGAACAGCTCGCGAACACATGCAGGTGAAAAGTAGTCCGTATCTCTTCAACTCTTTCCTTCCTTCTTTAACATAGAATGGACCAAGCAGTCCATGCCACTATAAGTGAACGCGGAGTAGCTTCCATCCTTTCTAGTGGCAGGTCAGCCATCCTTTGCTCCTGATTGCATTTCCTCAGCTTCCTACACTTAACGCATTTGTAGATGAGAGATGAAACTTCACTACTGCATCCCAGAATCCAAATACCATTGGAGCGGATTTCATTGATGGTCATGCCACGACCTTGATGTTGCACCTTTTCATGGAAGTGCTTTATGAGTAAACGAGATATATGATGCCCTTTAGGAAGAATGGCTGGATGCTTTACATAAGGGTGAAGTTCTGCCTGTGTCAATCGTCCTCCCACCCGTAAGACATCATGGTCGTCGATAAACGGACTTAACTTGTACAGCTTGTTGAACTGACATGAATTAACTTCCTTACCTTGTCTTAGATGCTTGATTTCGTCACTGAACACTTCTTCTTGTACGATACGAATAATGAATTGTTCAGCATCCTTTCTTTCTTCGAGTATTGTGAAATTGTTGGATCTTTCTACCAAACCTTTCGCACTCCTTGCACAACGTTTGAGTCTCGCTATGGCTTTCACTGCCCTCTTCCAATCTGAAAACCTTTGCAGTCGATCTGACAGACACCACTCTTCTCTTGCCTTGGTCGTGAGAACTTGTGCCCTTTGAGCTCTGGATCTCCATCATTAATCTCTCCCACATTAATGTCTTCCTTAGGGAGTTCTATTTGCCATAGGAAACTTGGACCAGTAAACCAGTTCGATCCCATGAGCTCCTTTACAGTGAGCCCAGAAGCATGGTCAGCTGGATTTTGTTCTGAAGCCACATATCGCCATTGACTAGTCTTAGTGCTTGTTCTGATTTGCTGAACTCGATTGGCTACAAATACATGGAAACGTCGTGCATCGTTGTTAATATAACCAAGGACAACCTTGGAGTCTGTCCAGTAATATTCACGGATGTCATCCAATTCTAGTTCTCTTTAGCAAATCACCAATTCTTGTGGCAACCACTGCAGCTGAGAGCTCTAGTCTGGGAATTGTTACCACCTTTGATGGAGCAACCCTAGCTTTACCCATAACGAGAGTGCAGTAGACCTCTCCAGACATGGTTACAGCTCTGAGGTATGAACATACTCCATAGCCTGACACACTGGCGTCTGAGAAATGGTGTAGCTCATACTGCTGAACATCCTTGAACGTTGATGGCACATAACAACGTGGTATCTTTATCAAAGACAGGTTATGGAGATCTTGCAGCCAAGCTTCCCAATGCGGCTTGAGGTTATCAGGAAGTGGTTCGTCCCAGCCCATCTTATCTTGACACATCTTTTGTAGGGTACTTTTCCCAACTAAAATGAAGGGAGCGAAATCCAAGAGGATCAAAAATAGAGGCAACTGTAGACAACACTCCTCTTCTAGTAAAAGGATTTTCCTTTACTAGCGCTCTGAAATGGAACTCGTCTGAAGCTACGCACCATTGGATTCCGAGCACCCTCTCTACTTTAGGCTCTCCTAGAGACAAGTCAAGGTCAGTAGCCCCTTCAATACATTCCTCCCTTGGAATTGTGGCAATCACAGTCTTGCTGTTGGTGATGAATTTGTGCAAGCGAAGCTTCCCGGTATTGCAGAGACCCCTGGCTTCCTTTACAAGCTGGATTGCCTCTGCTTCAGTGTCTACACTTGCTAAGCCATCGTCAACATAAAAATTACGTTGTATGAACTTCACTGTGGCTTGATTAAACTTGCCTTCACCTTGTACGGCAAGGTATTTGAGGCCGAAGTTTGCACATCCAGGCGAGGAGGCCTCCGAACAAGTGGACCTTCATTCGAAAAACTGATGGTGGGACTTTCATGTTTCCATCTTCCCACCATAGGAACCTGAGGTAGTCCCGATCCTTTGGAGCAACATGAAACTGGTGGAACATACGCTCCACATCACACATGATGGCCACTTGCCCTTTCCGGAAACGACACAAGACTCCAACAAGGGCATTTGTGAGGTCAGGCCCAGTCAGTAAATGTTCATTCAGAGAAGTATTCTGAAATCTTGCAGAGCAATCAAAGACGATGCGAATCTTGCCTGGCTTCTGCGGGTTATATACTCCATGGTGAGGTATATACCATGCTGGTTGATTACTTAACTCCATCTCTGGGACCTTTTCAGCATCGCCTCGCCATTATGTCCTTCATGAAAGCCAGGTAATCCTTTTGGTACTGCTCATCTCTCCTTAAACGCTTCTCTAGGGATCTGAGTCGATGCTCGGCACATGCTTTGTTATTTGGCAAATCTGGCCTCTCACCCTTAAAAGGCAATGGCATCTCATAGTGTCCATCTTGCGTTTGCTTAATGCCTTCATTCAATTTAGCCAAAAACCTTAAGTCTTCTTGTGACATGGAGATTTCCTCTTTATCCCTTTCAACAAAGTCCGACTCAAAACCTTCATTATCTCTGCTGGAGTGATCATCTCTTTTACCTTGTTCCTATGTACAAAACAGACTTCAGACTTGAGTTTGTGAGATGAATCGCCAGCTGGAAGAACTTGCTTCATAATAATCCTGTGACTCACACCGATTTCATCTTGATAACTGTCATCATGGTTGTATCCAACGATACTCCAACCCAACACAGATCTTTGTGCAAATGGCTGATTCTCATTGCCACTGATAACATCTCTGGGAAGTAAGGCTTGAGGACAGTTGTATCCTATTAACAAACCTACTTCACAGTCAAGTGCAGGAGCCATTACATCTGCCAGATGTTCTAGATGAGGCCAGTTCCTTGCGGTTTCACATGTGGGTATATGAGATCTATTTGCAGGTATATAGTCTCTAGTGTAAGTTGTTGGAAGTTTTATTTTCACTTCAGACTGGAAGCCTCTTACTTGTAGTCCATTCAATTTGTGACTGAACACAACCTTCGTTTTGGATGTTATTGTAGAAATCTTGAGTTTGACAGGCTCTTTCCTGATATCAAGCGTCTCAGCTGTGTCCTTTAGAATGAAAGTAGTGTCGCTCTGAGTATCAAGCAAGGCATACACTAAAATCTCCTTCCTTGGTTCAGCTGTTGTTGAGACATAAACTGGGATGATCGATGAGGTATGAGTGCCGTTCCTTTCTTGAACTACTCTGTTTGAAGTCACAGGCTTAGACTCTTGTACCTTATGTGATTCGGCTGTTCTATCTGCAGATCCGTGATTGACCTTGAACTGATCTTGACTGGTTTTAGATCTTTGTACTGGGAATTTATTTACACGGTCCTGATGTAGGCTTGTTGGGTGACACTTCTCACATTTTTCACACACGCTCCTAGAGGTGCAGCTTCTGGAGTTATGACCAGTCTTAAGACAGCCAAAGCACAACTTCTCAGACTGTACAAACTTCAATCTTTCTTCAATCGGTCTTTCCATAATCTTACGACACTTATGAAGAGTATGGCCATATCTCTTACAAAAGACACACATAAAGCTAGTCCTTTCCTCGTTGGAACTAGTGGTGAATGTCTTGGCAGTTGAGTTGCGATTCCGCTGGAACTTATGATCTTGATCTGTTTGCTTGTACCTTTCTTGCTCTGCTGGCTTTATTGCTTGCAGTGACGTGATAGGATTGCATGCAATTCGAGCTTCCTTGTTGAGAAATTCAACAAAGTACTTGAAATGGGAACGCTTTGTATTCGTCTTGAAACTTGGTGACTGCTCTATTCCAACGTGAACTCAACCAGTCTGGCAATTTGGCTGATATTCTCTGATTTTCAACACAGTCATTCAAAGCTTGTAAACCTTGAACATAAGGCATGGCTGACTCAACACTGCTTAGGAAATCGACAAATTCCTGGAGATCTTTGCTGTCTTTGGTAGCAATCTTGTGCCAAGACTGTATTTTGTCACGATAAGATTTGCCAACTACGAACGGATTGCCGAACCGGTCGTCAAGGATGTTCCAGGCTGCCGTGTAAGCTATTTCTGTTCCAGCCACAAAATGTCCGTCAATAGCTCTCTTGGCTGGACCAACTACATACTTGCGAAAGTAGAGCTTCTCTTGAGGTGGCAAGTTCTTGCGGTCAATTAATGTCTGGAAGGACAGCTTCCAGTCATTATACTTTAGGGGATCTCCAGAGAAAACAACAGGTTCTGGAATTGGGATCCTGTTGGCTGTAATCGCTTCAGCGAGTGCCTTCACAAGGTCATTAGAAGCTTCGTTGGGAGCAGGCAATGAAGGTGACTGAGAGATATGAGCTTGGGGAATTGGTAACCTTTGAGAGGAACAAGAGGGTTGGTTGAAAGAAGCAGTGTCTTGTACGAGCATGAACGGCTTTGAGAGAGAAAAAGGAATGCTTGGTTGAAAAACATAATCTTCTTGTCTTTGTTGAAGAAGAGGAGCAGAACGTCGTTCTCCCTCATCACCTTTGATGCTTTCAGCATAAACCTGCAGCCTTGCTTGTGCTGCGTTATGTCTTTTTAGTTCCTCCAACCGTTCCACTTCCTTTTTCCTTTCTTCCAGCTTTATTTTCCTAACAGTGCTTTCCGAAATAAATTGAGCCCTTTTCCTTGCATTCTCCGCTTCGGTTTCTCTTTCTTGAGCTTCTCTTTCTGCTGTTAACCTTTCATCCTCTGCCTCCAGTTTCCTAATTTCCTCTTCATGTTGATGTTGTGTCTTCATTATTTTAATCACTTCTTGTGTAGCCGCTACTTCAGCTGCTGCTTCTTGTCTTTTCTGCAGAGAATCACTATAAGATTGACTGGACATCTTGGAAACAGACCTTGACTTACTGGAGGTTGCTGAGATGATGCTGGACACCGTGGCTTCAAACACTGAATCTGAATCAGGCCAGGGAATCTCCTTTGGATTACCATTGAGAAAGCTCTGAGACTTCTCATTTGCAGTGCTAGTAATGGCAAGACAAGTGTCATTTTTCCTTCGGATTTCAGGTTCCGGGCTCGTGATGCTTCTTATATCGCCATAAATATGGTCGACCTCAGACTGAATGGCATTAATGGTGCTCACAACTTCACAAATCAATTCTGCATCATCATTGTTCTTAATGGCTCTTTTCAAACCATTGATGTGATATTTCCACCTTCTATACTTCTGATCAAAGCTTCTTTTCAGATCATTTAGTCTAGCGTCTTGCAGTGTTTTACCCTTCTCGGTAAGTGTGCGTGCTCGCTGACTTCTTCTAATATCTGGGAGCTGTGAATTATCTGCGCCAACCTGAGGTTGTTGCACTTGTGCAGCCACTTCAACTTGTTCAGTTATATCATCCTGCTGTGGTGGGATAACGTGCTCTGCATCGTCACGTCTTGTGCAGTAGGGTATGTAGAGCTGACATCTTTGGTAGGCAGCAATGTTTTTTCACTTGTGTATGACATACTAGACCTGTGTTGCACTGTAATGTGAATATTCAAAGAGCTCAAAATAAATCTAAAGTTTAGTGTAAAGCTATTATCTCAGCTAGACTTATGTGATCCAATCATGTAAATGATAAAAAATTGCAGAACTGTCAAGTAACAAAAGTATGAACTTGTAACTTGTAAAATGTGAATATCAACACGCTTAAATTATAAAGTATGCAAAACACTTGAATATAACAGAAAATTCTAATTTCAGTCTTATTCAATAGTAGCACAATTGCCCATCGGTTTAGTCTCTTTAGTTTCTTAATAAGCCAAACGATAATAGAAAAATGTCCAACTTTATCTTAGAATGAGGATGATGGAAATACCAGAGCAATTGAAACTTCAGCGACAGTTCACAAGACCTTGTGCTGCTTCCAAGTCACTAACTTCAAAAGTGCTTGCTTGTTCAGCCTTTACTTGCCCACTGGCTGCTTCAGTCAATCAATTGCGATATTTTCATGTTGTACTTCCCTCATTCAACACGTGGTGCCTCTTGATTGCCGTCTTCCTCGCGCAGCTTTACTATCAGATGCTGTTGGCCTTCACCGACGAAAGTGTTCTACTGTACCGCTCTTAGTCACAACACGAAGGCTTAGGTTCTTTTAACTGATGTTTAATGCTCTCTGGACTCAGACATCAACATCAACACCGTAGAACTGAGCAAAAAAGATGAATATACAACAAAAACATGTCATACAGTCAGTTACATGGAAAACCTACATGACTTTAAACTCATACATAAACAGAAAATACATACCACTTTTGCCTGCTTGTGAGCTAAGAGAGGGTTACATCTTGAAGCTTCTTGACTGCACAACTTATGATCATAAAGAGAAATACTTTAAACCTTACGATGATTACATCGTTTTATATGATCAGCAGAATTGCTCTGTAAAACTCCGACCGCAGTTCTGACTCAAACAGGAAGTGACATACAAAGACACGATGGGAGCAAAATAAAATATACCCAAAAACTCTTAGAAAGAATAATTATTGCTCAAATATACAACAGTTGAGTATATAAATCACAATAAGCATTATAAAATAGTTGAAATATAAAAATATACAGATTAAACTGATTAAAAGTTACTGAAATAAATGAGTGTTTAGGTACACAAGCGCCATCTAGTGGAAATAAACATTATAGACACCCAAAACTTTGTGACAGCAACTACATGCGCAGATGATGTGTCGATCCTCGTCCGCAAGAAAACCTCTGCACGAGGCACAAGAATGAGACATAGTAATTGTAAAAGGATATATGCCGGATGGCGCAGCTGGAAGGCAGGCTGAAGGCGGAGATTCCAACGCGTCCTCAGGCTGCAGAGTTCCGCTGGGTGCGTGTCGACGGCAGGCTTCAATCCAGAGCTCAGCGAGGTGAGTCGCTGAAGAAGAATTAATCTGACTAACCTAGCGAGACAGGGAGTTATGTACCCTTGGCTATGCAAATTCTGTTGCCCCTTGTGGCGGGAATATAGAGGACCCGATTGGTCCGTCCGCCCAGCGGTCTCGCCATAGGTTGCTGCAGTTGCAGCGGCACAGCCAATCAGCACGCAGCAGCTTCCTGCTGAGAGCTGTGCAGCTGCACTGCGTGTTATATGGTAATTTTTAGGATAAAAATTTTGCTTCAATATCTCGAGGAAAGGAATTCCCGTAGCGTTAGCAAACGCAATACGAGAGTACTCTCGAAAGGGAACCTAGTTATTGTGTCAGTAAATTGGCCAGTGCCACCAAAATAAAAACTATTTTTGTCATCGTGTGCTGGTCAAAATGTTTAGATGTATTTTCATTTATTATAAATACATTTCATGTGTTTTCTACTTTTTTGTTGACACCGTCTGTTTTCTACAGTATAGAATGTCAGTTTTGTCTAGATGAATGCTCTTGTGTATCACACTAAGCTTTTAGATACAGATTTCAGAAGAATGTAAAAACGTACAATAGGAAAATTGAGTACTGTAGTACACAAAAAATATGGACATCTGGTCACACTTTATATTAGGTGTTTTTTATGTACTTACATCATAAAATAAGGACAGTGTACTTATTGTGTTCATATTGTATTGCAAAACACTTGTGCTGCTATAAAGGTGGATACAGGTACGGTTAGGGACAGGTTTAGTGGTATGCAGTGAGATTTTTATTTTTGGTCGGGCCTGGGCAAAAGTGAGGGGGCTCTTTCACGCTGGGGGACATCTACAGTCAGTGTCACTGTCAACATAACCCAAAACTGTTGCTACAACCACATACAAACAGCGTTTACAACACACTATTGACCCTTTATTTCCACTTTTTGAAAATTTTCTAAATTTTTATTGAAAATAAACGTCTTTTTGATCTGATATGTGATGGGAAAGGGAAGCGAATTCGACAGAAGGCGAATTCGAACTGAAGTTGCGTCAACTTCGGCCGCACACCTTAACCTTGTACTATCACTACTGATGGTTTCTTGCGGTGTGTTCCCGGCTTTACAGAATGAATCTGCGCTTGGTATTGAAAAGTCTTACCATTTCTTGCAGGCTGATGGATGGGTTCTCTCCCGCGCCAATGCAAGTTTTTAAAAGTCCTTTTTATAGAATTTTGCATAGCTGCAGCTTATCTATCACACAACTGCTAATTATAGGCTAAGTGAATAGGCAAACACACTTCATGAACTCACAGGCGCGAGATGCATTTTTTGTATTTGAGATTATGCCTGATCTGTGTATACTATATTAAGATACATGAGAGATTAAGAGGTACACATGTACAACCTCACACCAACAAAATTTAGAATTTGAATTATTCCACTACTTGTTGGAAAACTTTGTTTTACTGAAAAAAGGAGTTACTACACATGGCCCCTATGGCCGTTTCCGACCACTACAGGTCCAAAAGGCTTGTAAGTGCAGAAGGTCATTGCCTCTGGGAGCATCCATACACGACTAAATGAGGATCTGTCATGGAAAAATCCATAAATGCAGTTGTTATCTGCCACTCTCATCCATATAACATGAGGTGGCACATCTGTTTCTGCATGTATTAGAGCCTTGACAGATGGCATTGCAAGTAGAAATGTACACACACACACACATAGATCCTTTCCAATGTTCTCGTCTGTTTTTGAAAGCAACAGGAATCCACCTCTGGGTGCAGGGCAGCACACCTACTCTGCCATATAGAATGGCACATTAGGTTAGAAGCAGATTGAATTAAAGGCTTTGACATTATTTGCTGCTCTTAGAGGCTTCACGCTGCTTTCAAATGCTTATTTTTTGTGACAATTTTCTGTGTGATGGAACCAGAGGGGTCATTTTTGATGCATGTAATCAACTGTTTTCTTTATTCAGGTCATCCATTATGATCTCCTGTTATAATAGAGCACAGTTCTGCTACAGATGAGCAGAGTTTTGAATCAAGCTGGCGGCTAGATTTCTCAGAAAGGTTTGTTCTGGACGGAGAGAGGCAGAAAAAAATGGTTCTTTCATTGTAGAAATGTCTTGCCTGTGAAGCTTCACCTTGAATTCCATTTCTATGACCATAAATGCAGTTATTATGAAAGGGCTGTTTGGATAATCCCTTTCTTATTAAGGTTTAATAAGGTTATTAAATCATGTTCCATTTTGTATATTTCCTACCGTAAATATATGAAACATGTATTATTATTAGTAGTAGTGAAATGCATTGCTAAGGACTTCATTTGGATAACTCTAAAGGTGATCTTTTTTTTTGCACCCTTAAAAAATTTCCTGATTTTCAAATTTGTTGTATCTCGGCGAAATATTGTAATATCCTAACAAACCTTTTATCAATGAAAAGCTTATTGATACAGCTTTTAGATTATGTATAAATAAAAGTGACCCTTATCACAGGTTTTGTGGTCCAGGGTCACATTTGTGGCCTTGTTGTGAACAAACGTTTAAAGGTACTGTTCTTCGTGATCCCATTTTTCAAACTTTAGTTAGTGTGTAATGTTGCTGTTAGAGCATAAATAATACCTGTAAAATTATAAAGCTCAAAGTTCAATGCCAAGCGAGATATTTTTAACAGACGTTCCCTTTCAAAGCCTACACGGCCGGTTTGTACTACATCCCTGTACTTCCGTCAATAGATCAGTTTGTTGATTAACCTCCGCCCACAAGAATATGCAAAAAAGGGGGCATGGTCTTGTTGCTCTCCCACGTGGAGAAGAGGAAGTGTTGCGATTGTAGAGTGTGTTTGTCGCCATGTCGTCGAGACGCTGTTATTTTCATCCCAATTTATAACAGCAAAACTTAAAAGTATGACAACTACTAAATAAACAGCTTGCCATTGTGAAACATCAAGTCTTTCTTGAACAGGTTGTAATCGATCCTCTTCGATATTCTCAGGGTCTGATTCCGGCTCAAATTGATATGGTAATATAGACATGTTTCCAATAACATTGAGCGCATGCATCTCCCCGTTATGGTAAGAGGCATGACCTTTCGCTAAGCT
The DNA here is from genome assembly GCA_023029165.1 of Gobiocypris rarus. Taxonomy (NCBI): domain Eukaryota; kingdom Metazoa; phylum Chordata; class Actinopteri; order Cypriniformes; family Gobionidae; genus Gobiocypris; species Gobiocypris rarus. The sequence goes on from CM040925.1 coordinate 23,905,445, forward strand.
GCTGTCACATCACAACACGGGAACAATTAGAACTCGTTACGTATTTCTGAAGGAGGGACTTCATAGAACAAGGAAATCATCAGGCCGTTTTTAGGACAGTGAAAACAGCGGTATACAGATAAGAAAATGGTGTGAAAAATACTGTGTTTTTACACGCGAAACATGAACACGTTATATTGCACACTGTAAACACGATCAAAGCTTCAAAAACATAGGAAAAACACAACCTTTAATTAAACTTGACAATCATCATCATACTGCTGATGGGTATTTGTAATGTCTGTGTGAAAGTGCAGCACATGGAGTTAACTGCAGGCATTTCTTTAAACCCAGCTATTTCTGAATTTTGCCCAATCTAGGCTGCTGAATTTAGAGAAGTGGAAGGTTGGCTCAAGTTTACTTTGGACCAATGATAAATGACAGCAGATGATCATGTTAACGAAAAAATACATTTCCACCAGGTAATGAAAAACTCAAGAGCAAATCCATGTTGCTTTATAGTTTTCATTTAACTTTTTTTTTTTTTTTAACACACCTTCCTATTCTACTCAAGATACTGTGCTCTTGCTGCAGGATCAAAGATAACACGCTGCCTATGGCGAGCATTTTTTTCTTTGCTTGGTAGTGGCAAATGGTAAAATAGAAGTAAATATTTATAAATAAATAAATAATAAATGACTAATAAATGCATAATTACTCAAATAAAATGAATGCTCTGAAACATTTTTTTGTATTTTTCCTCATAGTGTAAACAGATTATGAATAAACCATCTGAAATGTTTGTAAATTACCCAAATCGGATAAAAAATCTATTCCAAATAATACTAAAAACCATTAATTGAATATAAATCCAGGACATATATCCATCATGAAAAACACAATGCAGTGGTCGCACCACATGATATTTGCTCGCACCACATGATATTTTTAAATTCACTCAAAATGTACAGGCATAGAATTGGCCACCTAAACAAAACAAGCTAGATTCCCACAAAATGTTACTATGAAATTTATAATAAAAATATATACTTGTAGAAATAACTTAATATTCATAGTTTTTTTGAGGTCACACCACATGATATCCAAATGTGGGAACTGCATACCAGCCGTTAAAAAGGTTATTTTTTTCCATATTTCAAAGATAGTTACAAACATGCTTTCTGCTTCACTGGGTCTTCGGCATATGATTGGTATATGATGCAACTTCCTATCTTTAATTGGATTTCAACACAAAGTCCAAAAATTGGTAGTTTCTTGATGGTCGCACCACATGATATTTCATAAAATGGATATCATCGGACAATGTTTGTTTGTATATTATGAAAGAAATAAAATAAATAAAATAAAACGAATGCTTTGCAATTTTGTGCAGGAGTACAAAACATTTTGGAAATCATGCCAAATAATACATTCAGAGTAATTTCAAAGATGTTGTCGCACCACATGATATTTTGACACTTTAATGAACAGAAAAATTACAAAATACTAATGTTTTTTGAAAGATTAAAGTGAGTACATACATGGGAGAGGTATCTTTTTATGCATTTAAACCAGTTTTTAACTGAATAAAAATGAAATCGGACAGAACATTTCATTGACCCAACTTTGTTTAATTTTAACCTGCATATGTTTGACTTGAAGCTTGACAACCCTGTTGAAAAAACCCAGCATATGCTGGTTAGGTTGAAGCACGGCAGCTGGTTTTAACTGGTCAAGTGCTGATCCTAAGCTGGTCCTAAGATACTAGCTCCAGCTCATAAACCAGCTGTAATGCTTCAAAACATACCTAACCAGCAAATGTTGTTTTTTCAACAGGGAACTACTACTGCTTCACCTTTTTCTCTAGCTGTTTTTCTTTTGTTCCTTCACTTCAATAACATTCTTGGATTCAATTGCATTGTTGGTGGTTTGAGCCGGTATGCTGCCGCTTGCTACAGTACATTGCTCTCAAGCCAGACTGCTGTGAGTTTTCCCCTTGCTGTGTGCCGGCTGTGACCGCTGTGTGCTTGTGCTCGATGCTATGGTGTTTATCCTTGATCTGTGGCCTGGTAACCACAGGTTGTTGTGGTTTGTTTTATCACTCCAGCAGGGACTGATTGTTTGGTTTTTATTTTTCCACTCGTACTCATTCAGTTTGGTTCGGTGGATCGGCGTGTCCGGAATACCTTTACTGGACTATGCTTGAGCTCTGTTGTTATGGTGTGTGTATATGTATATTATTTTGCTTGGTTTCCTTGATGTAAGTTCGTATTTCTGCTTGCCTTCAGCAAAGTAAACATATTATTATTTTCAGCAACACCTTGGTAATTAGATGAAGCAGCTAGTCACGTGACACCAGCATTGAAAGCAGCCCGCTCCAAGCTTCTTTAGAGAACATATTTCATTTAAGTGTAAATCATTTTAATAATATTTCTCAAAAGTACTTTAAGGCATCTGTGGAAAAAAGCACCTTGAGGCATTCACGTTCTTAATCAGAAAACAAAACAATAGTAGGCACTGTCAATCAAAAGAACAACACTTTGAACATTATAATAGAACATCTTAAAAAAGTAAACCAACTTGTTAACAATAACTAGATAAAAACATTTGTAGAAGTTCACTTTACAAAATGTATTCTTTTGAAACGCTGTTATTAAACCCAGACAACACTTTACTCAGTAAGGGTTTATTGATTAAATTAAATACAACTGACTATAAACCTACATTTCAATGCATATTTAATGTTAAAATAGAAACCCATGAGTTGACTGATAAATGATCCTGTGCACAGCTGCCAGGTGACATCTACTGAAGTAAATTGAAGTCATTAAATTAAAATTTGCCCTATCTATTTTGTAAATGTTATTGATCTGGGGCTGCATTCACAAAACATTTTATATTACCACTAAGAGTTCTGCTAAATAGCAGTAAAAGTTCTTAGGCAAGTGTTTCTCTTAAAACCTATTCACAAAGCTGCTGAGACCAACTTTTACTAAGGAAGAGAGAGAAGTCTTAAGCTAAGAAAAAGGGCATAGTTGACCTCGTTGCTATGGACGATGTCACCACGCTTACCCACTGTCAGTGATTTAATCATAGAAATATTGTAGAACAAGATATCATGTTGCCATATTCAAATAAAGATTTTAAAATAAAAATGTTGGCATATTTAAAAAAAGATTTTAGAAAGTAGGCTTAGTGTCACTAATTAAACAAGTGTATGTTCAGCTAATTGTCTGCATCTCGAGAGATTGCAAAATTCAAGCGACAAATTATGTTTAATAAACAAAGTTCGGGGAGGAGCGCGTTGAAATGATCTAATCAGCTCAAGAGGAGGCATATATACAGTACACAGCTGACTCACCTAGTTACCTTGGCAGTTTTCTGCATCCCTCCGCCACCCCGACTCCTCACTCTTGGCCCAGCCAGTGATATGGGGGAGCACTCTGGGTTTGGGCTAAATTCTGAGCTCGGAGCCCCCAATCCCCTCAGACAGCATGGCAAATAGGCTTATTTTACTCTTCTACTCAATCCAATCATTTTTAATTGTGAACTTGTGAAACTACTGACAATATTAAATTTTTTTCTTGATTTATTTACTAAACATTTATTTGTGGTATTTTTGCCCTTTTTATTATGGTAGGACAGTGATTAGAAAGGAAGCGAAGTGGGAGAGAGAATGGGGCGAAAGGTCCATGAGCCTGAACTCAAACTCAAACCTGACCTGCCCACAAGGCTATCAGCGTTGACGATGGGACATTATATTCAACTTGACTGCAATTTTTTATTCTCTATTATTCAATGCATATTGTGTGTACACCGTTCAGGCACAACATTATGAACATTATGAAGGTGAAGTGAATAACACTGATTATCTCTTCATCACGGCACCTGTTAGTGGGTGGGATACATTAGGCAGCAAGTGAACATTTTGTCCTCAAAGTTGATGTGTTTGAAGCAGGAAAAACTGTCAAGCGTAAAAATTTGGGTGAGTTTGACAATGGTCAAATTGTGATGGCTAGACAACTGGCATCAGAGCATCTCCGAAACTGCAGCTCTTCACATGGGGAGCGAAGGCTGGCCTGTGTGGTGTGATCGAACAGACCAGCTACTGTAGCTCAAATTGCTCAAGGAGTTAATGCTGGTTCTGATAGAAAGGTGTCCGAATACACAGTGCATTGCAGTTTGTTGCGTATGGGACTGGATAGCCGCAGACCAATCAGGGTGCCCATGCTGACCCCTGTCCACTGCCGAAAATGCCAACAGTGGGCACGTGAACATCAGAACTGGACCATGAAGCAATGGAAGAAGGTGGGTTGGTCTGATGAATCATGTTTTACATCACGTGGATGGCCGGGTGCGTGTGTGCCACTTACCTGGGAACACATTGCACAAGAATGCACTATAGAAAGAAGTCAAGTTGGCGGAGGCAGTGTGATGCTTTGGGCATTGTTCTGGAAAAAACGGGAAACCTTGGATCCTGCCATCCATGTGGATGTTACTTTGACACGTACCACCTACCTGTGCATTGTTGCAGACAATGTACACCCTTTCATGGACACGGTATTCCCTGGTGGCTGTGAACTCTTCCAGCAGGATAATGTGCCCTGCCATAAAGCAAAAATGGTTCAGGAATGATGAGTTTGAGGTGTTGACTTGGCCTCCAAATTCCCCAGATCTCAATCCAATCGAGCATCTGTGAGATGTGCTGAACAAACAAGTATAATAATATAATTGTGTGGCTCTCACATAATAATAATAATAATAATTTTTGGAGAAAATTTGGAGACTTCTGTCTCTGAGAGCAGAGAGAAGGAGGGGAGCCTGTGTGTGTTTGCTGTTAAGATGTGTTTGTCAGGTTGTGTTGTGGAAATTTGTCAGATGATGGTTGTTGTTTTATTTATGAAGAATGTGACAAAGTCGTCAGCTGTTAGGGTTGATGAAGGAGGGGGAGAAGGAGGATTAAGAAGAGAGGAGAAGGTTTTTAAAAGCATGCAAGAGTCAGAAGACTTGTTAATTTTGTTGCAGTAGTTTGTCATTATATAGCAGTAAAGACATTTAGAGAATCCCTTAATGTCTGTCTGCAACAATAAAGTTTTGGTGAGAAAAAGCTAGAAAAGCCATTGAGACTGTGGTTTTAAGTTTTTCTCAGGAGAATTTAAAAGTGACTGTTCAATTTATTTGGTTATTTAGTTTTTATTTTATTTTTATTATTTTATTTGACTCAATATAGCTTACACCTATCTAAACACATTTATTTATTTATGTAACATGCAATTATTTGTATATAAAATATACTATTTTTAAAAATCTGTTTTCATAAAACTAGGCAGACTTTTTAAGCTAAACTAATGACCAGATCACCCTTGAATTGAAATAACTTTGATGCTTTGACACTTTGAACGGAATCAGCATGGAATGATATTACACTGCAGAGTGTAAGAAGAGATCATTTGAGAGCTCGGTGTGAAGAACTCTACTTTGGCAATTAAAAATTACCTTTTATGGATTTAGCCTCATTCTTCATGTAATGTTGTTGCCTTAACTTGCCCAAATAAAACTCCCAGGTTTTATAAACACTGGCCAAAAGAGAGCATCACCCTGAATGCATGACTAGCTCCAGCAGGAAGGCTGTAGTTATAGGCCATATGAAGATGGAGTGTCACATCTTCACATTGTCCCTTGATATGCCGCCAGCCTATTGGACAATTAGCAGAGCCTGAAGCCAGAAGAGAACCTTCCGTCATCACTCTCTCCTTCCATAAACAGGAGCTGATGAAGAGAGCAGCAGGGGGTTTGACTAAGTGCCATCTCACACCAGGCCTAATCTCCCCACAGATGCCTCATCTGTGTCCTCTAATGAAGACTAAACTTACTCTCAGCTGCCGCCTGATTGAAGCGAGTGAGATGCTGCCCTATAGAGGAACTGTAAAGAAAGAGGAAGATTAAATCAATAAAGGATTTTTTTATTTTTATATCTCAACACGTTGGACTGAAGTTTAGATAAGGGAGATGATGAAACAATTTCAATGAGTGGCAAGAAAAACATAGCGAAATTTTGAGTATGAAGTCCAAATGCAAACCTGCAAATGGTATTGGGACCAAGTGTGCATCAATATATCAATTCAAAGAAAATACAGAGATACATTTTGTCACTGTACTGCAGAACTTTGACTAAATAATAAATATGGAAACCTTTACTAATGTAACCCCCGTTTCCTGAAGGAGGGAATGGAAATATTACATCAGAATGATTGATGAATTGGGATCTCACCTGAGAGCCTTCAAGTGGTAACAGAATAAGCCAATGCACAATGGTGTGTGAGATTTGCATTGCAAGCGTATGTGCACACTATACAGCAGTGTCCAAAGTCACACATTAAGGCCACATCCACACTAAGCCAGAGCTTCCCCTATATCCGTTCTTTTTTCCCCTCATCTCAAGAAATATTTGTTTACACAAAACCAGTGAAACCAACTCAAAACTATGTAGTATACATGCCACACCAGTATGCGGTGGTGCAATTCTACCACAGAGATACAATTAAAACAGAAACTAGAAAGAAGACGGGCTGAATCCGAAATTGCCCCTTATACCTTCAAATAGGGCATTATTTGAGGAGACAGCCATTTGTAGTTAAAGGAACACTCCACCGTTTTTAGAAATAGGGCTTATTCAACATCTTTTCTACATTTAGATATGTGGGAAAATGCATTTTTGTCAGGGTCACCGTTAGCTTAGTTTAGCATGTCCCGAGTAAAAGTGATCCAACCCCTATTTACTTCTTGTGGCCTGCGTATTCACAACGAATACAAATAGCGATGCAGATTAAGACTAGGCGATTACCTAGGCAGATATTAACTTGGGACTATATTAGGGTGAAGCACAGGCGAAGCACTGCTCCTTGGGTGCAGAGACAGGATTTCATGTAAATAAATATACAGTGGGTACGGAAAGTATTCAGACCCCCTTACATTTTTCACTCTTTGTTATATTGCAGCCATTTGCTAAAATGCCATTTGCTAAAAAATAAGTTCATTTTTTTTCTCATTAATGTACACACAGCACCCCATTTTGACAGAAAAATACAGAATTGTTGACATTTTTGCAGATATATTAAAAAGAAAACCTGAAATATCACATGGTCTAAAGTATACAGACACTTTGCTCAGTATTTAGTAGAAGCATCCTTTGGATCTAATACAGCCATGTGTCTTTTTGGGAAAAATGCAACAAGTTTTTCACACCTGGATTTGGGGATCCTCTGCCATTCCTCCTTGCAGATCCTCTACAGTTCTGTCAGGTTGGATGGTAAACGTTGTTGGACAGCCATTTTCAAGTCTCTCGAGAGATGCTCAATTGGGTTTAAGTCAGGGCTCTGGCTGGGCCATTCAAGAACAAATTGTGAAACCACTCCTTCGTTATTTTAACTGTGTGCTTAGGGTCATTGTCTTGTTGGAAGGTGAACCTTCGGCCCAGTCTGAGCTCTTGAGCACTCTGTAGAAGGTTTTCGTCTAGGATATCCCTGTACTTGCATTTATTCATCTTTCCCACGATTGCAACCAATCGTCCTGTCCCTGCAGCTGTAAAAACACCCCCACAGCATGATGCTGCAACCACCATGCTTCACTGTTGGGACTGTATTGGACAGGTGATGAGCAGTGCCTGGTATTCTTCACACATACCGCTTAGAATTAACGCCAAAAAGTTCTATCTTGGTCTCAACAGACCAGAGAATCTTATTTTTTTGGTCTGGTGATGAGACATGGGCTGCAACTCCCAAAACTAAAATTCATTATTGAATCAAAATAAAATGATCTTCTGTGAAATGAGCCTGTGACATGCTTTGACTCCACCCCTCAAAGAATCGGAATCGAGAATCGAAAAGAACCGAAATTGAAAGTAAGAATCGAATCGGAATCAGAATCGTTAAAATCAAAACAATGCGCAACCCTATTTATGGCAGAGTGGCCCGACGGAAGCCTCTCCTCAGTGCAAGACACATGAAAGCCCGCATGGAGTTTGCTAAAAAAAAACACCTGAAGGACTCTAAGATGGTGAGAATTGATTTTCTCTTTGCTGCAAAGGTGAATGGAGTTTCACACCAAGTCTCCACCAGTTTAGCAATGGTATTAGCAGCAGTCATATTAGGACTGCTATAAGTATGGGCAATTTGCGTAATTCTACATTCATCTACGAGGGGAAAAAATTATGTCTGTAACGTTGTTGCTCACCACAATTAGCAATTTGATCAAGGGGTTTGTTATTACACTACAATCACCCACCTGATTGTGACGAGGTAACGTTAATAACGTTGGTTAGCGCAGTGTTGCCCGAGGAGGACGAGACAGTGGACCTGCGCAGCACATCAAACATGCTACACACGTTAATCTGTACACCATGCAAGCATAGGTGTTTTGTCATATTTGTAGTGCATCCTCCCGTGCAAGAAATAAGTTTGTCATGTGTTGCACTGTGCCGACCCAGGCTTTTTTAAAAGTGAAGTAAAGCCATACTTTTGAGCGCCGCTTACCGTGCTCCATGGCTGCAACAGAACAAGTGGGCACGGGAAGCACTTCCAGAAATCCGGTGGCCACTATGGAAACCAAAACTTTGGCGTTTGGAACCGATGATCGGAATCAAAAACAAATTTTCTAAACGATTCAAATGGCATCGTTTTTTTTTTTTAAAAGGTTCCAAGTTGGAACCGGTTCTCGATGCCCAACCCTAGCCATAAAACCCCAACTGGTGGAGGGCTGCCATGATGGTTGACTTTCTACAACTTTCTCCCATCTCCCGACTGCATCTCTGGAGCTCAGCCACAGTGATCTTTGGGTTCTTCTTTACCTCTCTCACCAAGGCTCTTCTCCCCCTGATAGCTCAGTTTGGCCGGACGGCCAGCTCTAGGAAGGGTTCTGGTTGTCCCAAATGTCTTCCATTTAAGGATTATGGAGGCCACTGTGCTCTTAAGAACCTTAAGTGCAGCAGATCATTTTTGTAACCATGGCCAGATCTGTGCCTTGCCACAATTCTGTCTCTGAGCTCTTCAGGCAGTTCCTTTGACGTCGTGATTCTCATTTGCTCTGACATGCACTGTGAGCTGTAAGGTCTTATATAGACAGGTGTGTGGCTTTCCTTGGCTTTCCTTAAGTCCAATCAGTATAATCAAACACAGCTGGACTCAAATGAAGGTGTAGAACCATCTCAAGGATGACCAAAAGAACAGTTAAATATATGAGTGTCACAGCAAAGGGCCTGAATACTTAGGGCCATGTGCCAGATAGTGTTCAATAGAAACAAATGAATATGGATTTGTATGTGCATGTTTTTGTTGTTGTTATTTTTACTCTCATAGTTCTCATACTCTCATGTGTTACCATTCACAAGCATTATATGACTGTCAGACAGCAGCGGTTATAGTTTAAAATCTTCATTTGTGTTCTACTGAAGAAACAAAGTCACCTAAATCGTGGATGCCCCGGGGGCAGATAAACAACACATTTTCATTTTTGGGTGAACTATCCTTTTAATAAGATTTGGAATCGGCATATAAAGCTTTAAAAATGACTACATGTGAGCGTACATGTCCGAGTCTATGTATACCTAATATATATCATCAACTATATAAACTTCACAACTTGCACTGATATAACAATATTTTCTTCTTGCTGTGTAAATTCATTTAATGAGCACAAAGGCCTTCATCAGTGCTTTTTTTAGCCTTGATGAAGGACTGTGTGCCAAGATGCGTTGGTGGTGAAATAAACTGTATTTTTTCAGCCACACTGATTATTCTGACCTCTCCACTTCACAATGTTGTTGCTATTGTTAAAAAAATATACTCATTTTTTCCTTCCATGCACCTTGTCGGTTTTATGAAGTTGCACCAGAATAACCGTACAACACTCCTAAACGCATTTATGTACTTCATATTCTTTAATCTCTTAATCTTCAAAAGAGAGAAATGAATCTCGCTGATTCTATCACAATAAATGAATAGCACTTTCTAGATGTTTGAAGGCATGTGATTTGCCCTTAGATTACTTTTAACCTAACTCATTTATCACATTGATTTGAATAGGATAATCTTGTACCAAATGATATAAAAATGCAAAGAGAAAGAAAATATATTCCATTCTTTTTAATCAATATTAAATTGTCAGGATTTCCCAGACTGGGATTGGTGATGGAACTGCAGAGGTTTGTGAGTTTAATGAAAAGCTATTAAATAATTAAATAATAAAAATTTGAACAAATGGTAACATTTTAGTATGGGGAACACATATTCACTATTAACTATGACTTTTGACTCAGTAAACTCCATATTTACTGGTTATTAATGGTAATAAAGGTAGTTTTTGTAGCTTTTAAGTATAGATATTGGATAGGATTAAGGGATGAGAATAAGAATAAGGTCATGCAGAATAAGCCATTAATTTGTGCTTTATAAGTACTAATAAACAGCCAATATCCTAGTAATATGCATGCTAATAAGCTACTAGTTATAAGTGAAAATTGAACCCTAAAATAAAGTGTTACTGAACAAATAATTTAAGAATAAAATCAATCCAAATAAAAAATGTATTAAAAAAATACTAAAACAAATATTTACCTGCATGTCATGTGACTATTAACCAACACAAGAGAACTGTGGACTTCATTTTTTTGTTCAAGTCCCTACCTTTCTTACATAGAACAACCTGGACAACAACCAGCCCTGCTCTCAGTTATTGAAGCTCTGAGACTGGCAAGAGCAGCTTTCAAATAATCAGTACTCATCTTGCTGGATCTGTCTGCTGCTTTTGACACAGTTAACCACCAGATCCTCCTGTCAACCCTCATGACGAAGAGCATCTCAGAAACCACACTCCAATGGTTCAAGTCTTACCTCTCAGGTAGATCCTTCAGGGTGTCGTGGAGGGGTGAGGTGTCTAAGTCGCAACATCTAGCTACTGGGGTGCCTCAGAGCTCAGTACTTGGACTGCTTCTCTTCTCTATCTACATGTCATCGCTAGGATCGGTCATTCAGGAATATGATTTTTCTTATCACTGCTAGGCTGACACACAACTCTACCTCTCATTCCATCCAGATGATCCGACAGTAGCTGTTCGCATCTCAGCCTGCCTGAAAGAAATTTCTCACTAGATGAAGGACCCAACGCTATCTAACGACCAATTTGTACGTATTTGTATGAAGTGGCTAATTCATGTGAATTCGTACGACCTCACTCGTATGAATTTGTACGATTTACTGCAGTAATGGGTAGGTTTAGGGGCGGGTCTGAGGTTAGGTAATTCGTACAAAATCATACGAATATAATCAAATATGTACGATTTAGCAAAAATCAGACCAATTCTTAAGAGGGAGGTCGTACAAATTTGTATGAATTAGCCACCTCGTAAAATGTGTGCGAATTGCTGTGAGATCGGGTTTAAAGGACCACCACCTTCAACTCAACCTTACGAAGATAGAACTGCTTGTGGCCTCAGCCAACACAACACTTCATCACAACTTCTCCATCCAGGACAGCCAGGAACCTTGGAGTTGTGATTAATGATCAGTTAAACTTCACAGAACACATTGCTAGAGCTGCAAATTTGCTTTGTACAACATTAGGAGGATCAGGCCCTTCTTATCAGAGCATGCTAACTCCATGTCCAAGCTCTTGTTCTATCCAGACTGGACTTTTGTAATGCTGTCTTTGTAGGCCTTCCAGCATGCACTGTCAAACCTAATACAATGCAACTGATCCAGAATCATGCAGCACGAGTGATCTTTAATGAGACGAAGAGAGCGCACGTCACACCTCTCTTCATAAAATTGCACTGGTTGCCAATTGCCACTCGCATCAAATTCAAGGCACGCATGTTTGCCTAAAGAACAACCACTAGCTCGGCTAAAATTAAACTCACTACTTCAGACCTATGTGCCCTCCAGAAGCGCAAGTTCTGCAAGTGAATGATGCCAATGCCATCCCAAAGAGTCACAAAATCACTTTCACAGACCTTTACCTTGATTGTTCAATGCTGGAGGAATGACCTGTCCATCTCAACCCGATTTTCAAGAAACGGCTGAAACATCTTTTTCGTCAACACTTGACCCACTCACTATTCTATTTATCTATTTTAAAAAAAGAACCTTGCTATGTGTACTGTGCTACACTGCAAAACATGCTCCTTATTTCGTTTTTTTTTCTTGTTTCTATCAAGATTCTATCTAAATATCTAAAAAATATTAAATAATGCTGCATTTACTAGATAAGTAAAATTACATGAGATAATTTATTTATTTATTTATTTTTTTTTAAACAAGCAAAATTATCTGCCAATGGGGTGAGAAAAAAAATCTTATTTCTGTTAGGGATAGAAACAAGAAACAAGAAACATTTTTCTAACTCCATTGGCAGATAATTTTGCTTGTTTTAAGCAAAAACTCACTTTGACAGTTTTAAGCAAAAACTCACTTAATTTTGACAGAAAACAAGAAAAAATATCTTAAAAATAGTCGTTTTATTTATTTAGTAAATGTATCTTGATTTAAGATTTTTTTTTTGATATTAAGATTAGAAACAAGACAAAATAACTAAGTAAGAAGAGCATTTTTTTGCAGTGTAGCCTAATCAACTATTGCTGGTTCGATTGCTTCTATTGCTCTCATCATTTGTAAGTCGCTTTGGATAAAAGCATCTGCCAAATGTAAATTGTTACATATGAAGTTTACACATTTTAACAAGAAATATGAATACGAAACAATCTTACAATGTAACAATAACCACAAAGCAGAAGCCTTATGAAATGTCTGATCAATCTTGTAAAAAACCTATTATTGTATTTCCCCGAATACTACATTTCTTAAATAAAACAGTTTACAAGACTGCAAAAAGACTCAAGGATGTTTGAATTACTAGTGTATAATGGATTCTTTGAAACTAACAGCAATGGACCTTCAGTTTTTATGTGCTCTGATTCAATCGTCCTACGCCATAGAGATGAGTTATAATGCAAGCTTTGAAATTGCTAAACCATTTCACTCTTTAGAATCCTTATTTTCAAATCTGTTTTTGAATGGTCACTTACAAACGTTTTAAAAACCAAAATTTTTGGTTTAAATAAGCGCTTTAACAGCTTTTCAAAATGTTGTTGTCATTTGCCAGAGTGAATGTGGACAGGACACAGTTTGAAATATCTGTCTTTTCCTGCTTTTAAAACAAATCCATATTATAGGTCCATAATTTATCACAGACACATTGTATAGATGTTATGTAGCCCTGTCCCTTTTTAAGCAAATTTTGTCTTCCAGTTTGTATTTTCACAGCATGAAGGTAAGATCTGATTCTATTCAGTGTAAAAAGTGACCTGTTTTACTTACATTTTGCACATCTTCACTTACTGTATGACATATAAACAGTTTGTGTGAAATTCATCAGCTGGGAGTACAAGTTCACCTAAACAACACCAGTATCTAATAAAATAATAATAATAATAATAATAATAATAATAATAATAATAATAATAATATGATATACATTTAAAAGATAATTTAAAAAATGAAAGGTTTTCGATTTCAGTAGTAAATACTTCTCCATTTCCATAATTGCTGGTGATTATTGTGACGTGTATCCAATCATTTGATAAACTATTCAGTTAAACATCAAAGGTAGATCTATTTGGCTTCAATCTCATCTTAATTTATATTTTCTGTCTTCAGATTCCCCTGTCCTATTTGTCTTTATCATACTGTTCCAGACACCCAGCGTGAGATCTTGATGGTACAGCTGTTTCTGATAGTGTAGCACATTCTTGATCTGCAGAACGTTGTGGCTTCCTACCTGCTGCGCTGCCTTTTATAATTTCCTTGAAAGTCAGTTTTGCTTAAGAATGCAACCAGAAACAAGGAGCAAGAATGACAACAAAGCAAAGTATAACACATTTGTCGAAAAACTTTTTAGGACATTTAGTGTGAAGAAAAGCTAAATGTCTGCTGAATGGCAGGAGAAACAGATAAAACAAGGAAAAAACAGGGGCTGATGTTCCTGTTGCTATGGTGACCGGTATAAGCAAGAGCATCTGTGCATTTTCTTTTGAGAAATTTCCTCAGATGGACAAAAATGTGCTTAAAAAGAAGTGTATCTAGTAGAGCTTCTTAAGATGCAGAAATGCTGAGATGTGATTGAGCAGCTGGAAGAACAGGGAAAATGCTGAATCAAATGGAATGAACCGTTCCTTTTCATATCCAGGGATTCAAATAACACAAAACTAAAGTGACAGGCTTCACAAGGGTGTTGCATTTCCTTTCAAGAAAACTGATTGACTTCTAAGACTGAGTAAAGGATCTTTAACGTTTAACTACTTTGTGGCGAGGTGGACGAACGAGCGACATGGGAGGAGCGAGTGGAGACCGGTGCGTGAGTGTTAATGAACGGCACCTGTAGCGAGGCACACCGGTCTCGAAGTCCTCTCATGAGGGAGCTCGGAGACATAAAAGGACGGGCGAGTTCAGGAAAGGAGGAGAGAGGACCAGGCCTGGATTTTATGTTGAGTTTTGTTTACGTTTTGGTATGTGTGTGCGGGCAGTCGTCCGTGAGGGGCTGCCCGCGATTTACTTTTGTTTGGTTTGGTTTATTCAGTTATTAAAAGTATTTTTGAATGTTCGCCGGTTCCCGCCTCCTTCCTTCCATGAGCTTTACTACATACTTATTGTCGTTTCTGTCCCAGAGTGTGAGTGGTCCTCTGCCCTTTTAAAAACTCACAGAGATGTTTTTGTAAAGTTTAAGATGGAGTGGTTGTGTTAAATGCTTGGTCTTGAATGGTTAAAGCTGCAATTTGAACCCGTCATATTATTTTGCCTCTTTGTCAGAACTTAAAGAGGTTCAGATGCTTTTAATAATCATATGAGTCATGTAAAATGACGAGCATATCTTCATCAAGCATTCACTGCCACAATAGAAACAGCCAAAGCCTCATTTAATGGCAGATTGTCTTTTTGAAAGTGTAATTATAAAAAGCTATGCATGCATGGCTGTAAGTAGTATTCATTTATTTAACCACATTTCTTTAAATATAAACATATTCTATTTGTTATTGAAAGTAACAAGCTGACATGATACAGGCTCAATTGCAATTTAAAAAAAGGGACAAATAACATTTATCAGAAACTGTCAACATCTAAATGAACAGTGGGAGAGAGCCGGTGTTGCTGTTAACAATTATTTATTCCATGAATATTGTTACATGTTACATTTATTTAGTTCAGTTTTGAGTAGTTTGTTTGTGAGCAGGTATGAAACTAATGGTTTGGCTTTAATGTTTTGGATACATTGGACTCATTTAGTTCCTGGATTTGCCTCAGCACTGTTTGATCCAACATCACATGGAGTTCCTCTAATTAGTGCAGCTTATTATAATCATACTACAATGGGTGGCACAGAGAATGTACATGATTAATTGAGTAATTAAGTTTGAGTCTCTGGGAGGTTTCACTTTGAAAATGAAATTCCCTTTTGTGGTGATGGCCTTAGAAGGATTTCCTTTTTTGTGCTGTGCATTTTCCCTCTCTGTCCTTTGATCTTACTTTAACCAAATTCCCTTGTTGAAAAATATTTAATTTCAAGTACAGTCGTGCCCTTAATAAACAATCAGAGCTCTGAATGGTTCAAAGAGATTTGCATAAGTTAAAAACTTTGACAGGAGACATAAAGATCAGACACAATCAACATGACTTTAATTTTTCAAAAATTCAAAAGAGTTAAAGGTAGGGTAGGCATTTAAAAAAAAAAAAAAATTGAAGTCAACAATATATATAAATATTATTATTATTTTTTTATACTGGTTGACTTCACATCCTGATAGCAATCAGTAAGAGAAGTGGTCTAAATATTGCAACATGTACGCTACATACAGGATGTGGAAGACCAAAATATCTTCTGTGGAAGACCAAAAATGGTTCTTCCAATCATTGCATTCGGTCTGAACGCAATGAAATGACCTAAATGCTTGTCAACATATGCATTTCCATACCTCCAGACATCACACATCATCAGTTCCTTCCGCAAGGCCATGCAGAGCTGTGGACAGTCACAGAGAGCCACAAACAAACAGCCGCCGCCTTTTACAGTTCCTGCTGAACCAAAACAACAAGCTTATGCTGCGTTCACACCATGTCATAACCATAATTACGAGATGGCAACTTGTAACGTTCTACCCAGAGCTGTTCACATCCTCAGAATCTGATTTATATTCTTCTATGTCAACACTATCAACGGCTAAGTAAGGTGGTACGAGTCCGAGCTCTGTCAGTTGTTTACGTTCATTATAATTGTAATGTTATGTGCTTTGAGACATTTAACACCGTCTCTAGTAACGCTTTGCAGGATCTTATGCTTTCAAAGCTATTTTGATATCAAAAGCTAGTCTCAGTGTCTTTGAAATTGCCTGTCCTATCTTTCAGGTTGATGTTGTTGTTTTCATGTTCATCAGAAAACTAATACTTACATAAACTACTGACTTGTTAAGCGCACATGTTTTGACCTCTTTGGACTTCACATTGTGAATTCTTTGTTTACAGAACAACACCCATGGCTCTGTAGACGAACTTGCAGACAGAATATGGAGAAAGAATCAATTATGACTTTCTCAGCAATCCAGATGTCCAAATGAAAGTCTCTTGTCTATTGCGGAGCCGGCGGCTGCTTAGGCCACCAGGGGACCCCCAAGAGCAGATTAAATTACTTGTTGCTGGATGTTACTTTATGATGATTGAAATGATTGGTGATGTGCTTCTAAGCGAAACCCTCATTCCATCAGTCACTTTTTTTAACGTCTCTGTTCCCTCCTTCAGGGAATGAGGGTTACATACGTAACCAAGATGTTATTTAAATTTTAAAGGTGTCACAAACTGTGTTTTTTTATGTTTTTAGGTCAATTTATGACGTTTGTAAGGGTTTTTACATTTAAAAATATCATAATGAACAATTAATAGGCTATTTTATGACCTGGTTTTGAGGCTCTCTGAAAAACGCTTTGATGGGCGTGCTGCACTGAAGACTTGGAAGTAAACACCCACGGCTAGGATTGGATAAGATTTGCATATGTAATAAGCTTCAGCTCCCCTCAGTACATGTGGGAATCGTCTGGGGAAATGCTCAGAGGACTCGCAAAATATCTTTATCAAACAAACACAATGATTAATCTCTCATCCACCCGCAATTTATTGGAATATTTTTTTTGTATTACTTGGCTCACCTGATCGGTGAATATAACCGCGGACACATACACACGGGAAAGGAACGTTATTTCACTATTTAGCCCGTCTGAAAAACACATTTGGCCTTTACCCTGGCCCATAACGTCTTGACCTACAAGTCCGAGTCTGATCACGAGTGAACCAATAACACCTTCTCCACCCTGTGACAGCATGCTGCTAAGGTATATGTAATCAATATATTTCAAACGATCTGTAACAATGCAGTACTAACACATATAAAACACATGTTTTATCCTGTGTTCACAAGGAAGCTTATGCAGGGACTGTGTTCTTCCACAACCTGGCACAGCGCAATGTATTACTCTCTTCGCCATGTTTGTAGCTTGTTAGCGCGATCCTTAGCTCCACGATCGGGGGGCAGGACTACAGAAGAAGGCGTACACATTTATCTGTAGAGGCGGCGTTTCCCCCTTTTATAACGTCATTGTTCAGTATATATTAGAGAGCTGGGTTTGCTGGACCTGGTGTCAATAAAAGCTTTTCTTTGACTAGCAAGGCGTTTTCAACTCTGAAACCTACAGGATATTCTTATATTACCATGACCTTTAATAAATGGACTGCATTTATATAGCGCTTTTAACAGACCAATGGCCATCCAAAGCGCTTTACATCTTGCCTCACATTCACCCATTCACACACTCACTCATACACCGACGGCGGTGTCAGCCATGCAAGGTGCCATCCAGCTCGTTGGGAGCAGCTGGGGTTAGGTCATTGCTAATTTTTCACTGCGTATCTTTAGTAAACCCTGACAGTAGTTTTTAACAACAGTAGCTTTAATGATAACACTAGTTGTTAGTAAATCTGGCCCCAAGAAGTAGGTGTACTAGACAAATCAACCTCCAACAACAAAGCAACATTCCCATTCTCTGCTTTAGTGATTTTGTCTGTGTCTATTTAAGCACACAGCTATTTTCCAGTGGGTGTCCAGTGATGTGGCTTCTGCAATTACAGTTGGCACGGTAACCTGTAATCTACTGCAAATAGGGAACACTGACACATTTGAAATGTATCCAGCTTTTGTATGAATGCACAACAAAATTTTTGTTGATGCATGCCACGATCTCTGTCGTTTTTTTAAGCAAACCTGTCCTTGTCTTTATCAGTTCCCATTTATGAGCAAATGCTGAAATTGGAGGCTTGTTCTAAAAAATGTTTTATTGTCTAACATGCCATACATTTCTAGCATTACATCATTTTCGCAGTATTGAATTATCTTTTTGCCATAGAAGGTTGGGAAAAAACAGCTATTCCTGGTAAACAGCAAACAGGATTGTAAAGAAGAGGATGTGGCAGTAGATCTATTTTATGACTTCTTTGCCCTTTCGTGGATTATAAAATGTCTTCTGTGGTGCAGGGAAAAACAAATACTCTGTAATCTAATGTGACGTCTACAGACAGAAGCACACACATTCACACAGACCTTGTCAGCTGTTCGGATATTTCTGGAGGGAGACAGCCAAGCTCTGTGTTCTAGAACCCTGCTGTGATAGTCCCCTGATCTTAATGTCTGACTTGCGATGCAGCCTGAATCATAATCACACCGTGTTCGTTCGTTGGCCAGAGGTGAACGGCATCCAGACTCCCAAGGTTTTTTCTCCATTCTTTAACCTGATGGAGTTTGAGTTCCTTGCCACTGTAGCCTCTGGCTTGCATGCTTAGTTGGGGACACTCAGTATTCAACAATATTATTGATCTGACTGCACTGACGCTGTGTATGAGATGAGACATTTTTTTTGCAGAGCTAGATTATAGCTGAAATAAACTAATTTAATAATTAATGATCTTTACAATGGAACTGTATCAACGCTGAACTGACTTCAGGTGAACAAGCCGAAATGCATCCTTTTCCTGTTATCACTGTAAACCTGCTTTGAAACTATATGTATTGTATAAAGCGCTATAAATAAAAGTGACTTGAATTAAATTGATAGTAGTACCACAACAATGGGGGCATTTCCCCGCCACCAAAAAGAACCTCCTGTCCTTGACAGATCCAGAGAGATTTCCACAGCCATCTGTGTGATTCCTTGGAGAGTTTCCTAGCTTTCATGTGCTTTGTTTTCACAGTGGAAGTAGAATAATAAATTCAAGAGACAGGATTAAGAGCGCATTTTAACACAGAGTTTGCAGTTCCATTATAATTATGCCAAAGCTAATATTTTCCAAGAATCAAAAGTTACAGAACAATGTCTCATTTGTCTTACAGGTGTTTAATTACTGTATAGGTAAATATTCAAATCCTTTTTCAAAGGTTTAATTTTGTTCCTGCACCTTTATTTTGCCCTATTGGCAATATAGTACAATTGTGGGCCACTGGTGTGAAAAACTTATGGCTTTGTGCTGGTGTACATTTACATTGGTGGTGTTAGTTTTTGCACATATTTTACTTTGAACATAAAGTGGCAAACCTACATTGTAATCAGGGTTTGAAATAAACACCCACCAACTTGAAAAATGTGGGTGAAAAAAAAAAGTACTGTGATGGGTAGCGCTGTCAAACCACTAGCCAATTTGGCAGGTTATTTATTACTCACTTTGCTGGGGAAGTTATTATAAGCCAAATCTGTTTTTCGCACAAATACTCAACTCATGAGTCATCAAAAATACAGCGTATTGTGCAGAATCTGCACATTTCTGGCTTACCTTAACATACATCACTGTGCAACAAACAGGGGGAGACCATCGAGGCTAAGGCAGTTCAGGGAGCCATGGCAGCGCAGACCCTTCAGGAGGTCAGGGCAGCACAGAACCTTCAGGGCCAGCCTCTGAGGATGGGTAGCCCCCTATCCCCCAAAATCATCTTGGGAGGAGGGACTCTGGTCAGGGGCGGAGCCATCACTAGGCTCTGGTCAGGGGGCGGAGCCATCACTGGACTCTGGTCAGGGGGCGGAAGTGGCTCAGACAAAAAGCCTATTGGCCAGTGGTTCTTCATTGGACTCTGCATTGGGACAGGAGACATTGCTGGACTCTGGACGTGGACAGGAGACGTCGCAGGACACTGGATGGGGATTGGAGACGTCACCTGACACTGGACGGGGACTGGTGTTGGTTCTTTACAGAAGTCAATGAGCCAGACATCCCTCACTGGCTCAGGCATGGCAGTGTCCTTCTTCCTCTTCCTTTGAGCCAGTGTAGAAATTGCCTTGTTGCAGGCTTGGGGTGAGTTGGAGCACGAGATTGGACTGGATGAGGATTATGTTCCTTGATTTCTTCAACAAAGATATCAGAACAATTAGAATGTCTCCTGGATGTCTTCCTCATCTAGTCCCATCTAAAAGCGTTGAGCATAGAATAACTCCAACTCACCAGAGGAGAAAACATTACAAACTCCTCCACATACTGCTCTAGAGGACAACCAGAGGAGAAATTCTTCTGCCATCTTAGATGTGGGTCTAGTCATCTGTAACAGTTGGTGAAGCAGGGGCCTGTTTCTAAAAGGAGGTTCAACCAACTCTGAGTTGAAACTTGAACTCTGAGTTGACTTACCATGAGATGGGAAACTCTGAGATTTGGGTTTCAGAAAAGCTGAATTGAGGTAATCAACTCTGAGTAGACTGACTCTGACTTAAGCGCATACACCACAACTATGAAAAGCCATGATCAGTGGAGCTCCGAAATTCCGATTCACCATGGCAACAGCAACCAACAAAAAGACATCTGCATACTTCTGGGTAAAATGTAAGTAAATAAGGGTAATGAAATTAACATTTAACTTCTATTCAGCCAACAGCAAGAAGGAAGAGGCTCGCAAAACAACAGCACTGACAGATGAAGAGGAGATGAGGAAGAATAAAACGTTTCTGAAAGAGAGGGACCAGGGTAACTTATTCTGTGAACCTAACCTGGTCAGGAGCAGTTTTTCTTCTGTAAACCCAGAGTTTCTTACAGTCTTCTCCCCCACTTTTAAAGCGCCAGCAGTGTTTAAATACGTCATTCATTCATTCAATCATTCACGCTGCACAAATGCTTTTCATACTGAGTATTTTTCCTTACCCTATTGGCAGATAATTTGCAAAATAAGAATAATGCACTTAAATTAGCTTTTTCTTATGTATTATGTACAATTATGTAAAAGTTTCTTATGTAGGCCTAGAAAATGCACATTGATTTAAGAATCTTTAGATATTGACTGGAAATTACAAGACAAAATTTATTTTATTTTTTTGCAGTGCAGGTACATTAATTCACTGCAAATATTTTCATCAAGAGGACACTGTCAAAATATCAAAAATAGCATCCTGTATATGAGGAGACTGCAGTAATTTGTAGGGAGTTACATTCATGTCAGGAAAGGATTTTTTTTGCTTGCTATATCCACATGCATATTTATTTGAGCAGTACCATGTTTTAATGTTAGTTTTCTATATAATATCAGGGATGCAGAGCATATTAAAGGTGCAGTATGTAACTTTACCGTCGGCTAGAGGTCGCCTCTTCAAAACAAAGGTGTAGTTTGATGACGCCAAGTTTGAGCGCAGAATCTTGGAACCTTTACCGGTGGAAAAGAATCAGGATAGGACTAGGGCAGAAATCATGTTCATAGATGCGATTATTAACGTTACGTAATTATTTATTACGTGACTAGTGTCAATTTTGTTAACGAAAATATAACGAAAAATGTTCATTGACGACCTTTTTTTCCATGACTAAGATCGGACGAGATGACACAAATGTCCTTAAACGATTATTGGGGACAATTTCTAGGGTTGTAAATGGACCTGTAAAACCGTATCTGGACAAATTTTGCCCTTTAATAAGCCACATAGATATCAGAGAACAATTTAAAATATTGTTTCAACTCATTCTAGGGCACCTTTAAATGAAAAGATTGAAAAAATTATTGCACAACCACCAAATAGGTGGCAACGTGCAACTAGGTTGTGTAAATCACCATTAAACAAAAGAAGAAGAGGAAGTAGAATGGCATTCTTTTTCTTAGCGTCTGTTTCCTTGGTGAATTATCGATTCATTGCTCTGTTGAGAATGTCTTGTGTGCTAACTGGGAACATACTCTGAATTGGCTTAACTTACTCATGGACATGTTTTTGGAACCAGCATACCTTGATTAAGAAAGGTCTCTTTATGGCTGTTTACAGTGCTGAAACCTTTACCATGGTAATTAAAATAGCAGTACTTACTAAATACACTATTGTTCAAAAGTTTGGGGTCAGTAAGAGTTTTTAATGTTTTTAAAAGAAATATCTTGTGCTCACCAACACTGCATTTATTTGATCAAAGTACTGTTTCTAAGCGCAGGCTGATGGGTCCTTAATGAAATCTGATGAAATTTACAGCGTTAACTAAATGGCACAACTCTGATCGGTTCATGTCACATCTGCAGCTAATGAGCTTGCTGCTCAACATTTAAATAGCTGGTTTGCATTCACTATAACAGTTTGCAGTGCACTTTGGGTTCCTCTGAAACCCTCCACCGTCCCCAGCTCCACCTGTATAGATCTGCTACAAGTAATGCTGTTTGTGCTGAGGCAGAATGCATGATTTACATGATTTAATTGTGTACATCGGTCCCACATGAATCAAGTAAGTTAAACAAATATTTAAAAAAATTCATGTAACTTCAACATCATGGAATGAATAAATTTTAAGTGACCCAATTAAGTAGTCTCAAAGTGAATTTTATATGGCTCTCTGACATGATTCAGGCATTAAGTTTATTACATTCATTCATCCACTTCAATTTCATATATTTAATATTTCCCAACTGAATCATAATGCTGCTCTAACTAGTTCACAAACTCTTAGCCAGCAATAGCATATATTAGCATCTTAATGCTAAGCATTAAAAGCTCCTTCAGTATAACTGTTATGATATTGGTTGTTTTAGTCCACATCCTAGGCAAATGCTCCACTCTTCTCCACAATGGTAACCCACTGTAATTTAAATTGTTCTAATACCGTATATACCCGAATATAAGACGAGGTTTGTGTCCTAAAAATAGGCTGAAAAATTGGGGGTCGTCTTATATTCGCGATATTTCCCCAAATTACGGGGAAAAGCAGAAAGCAGAGGGAAACAGTAGAGGGTGACAACACGATAGGCTTCGCAATTAGTGACAGTTTACATGCACACCAGTGAGCTGATAACTCACAAATATCAGCTTATTGAAATAACCAGTTTTCCCCGTTTACATGCAAACCAGTAAACTGACAACGCAAGTAAACCGCGTTTACATGACTTTATTAATAAACCGGGTTATTTCCTTGTAGTGACGTCAAAAATAATAATGTCCAAATGTTACGTCAGTTATGATGTTAAATAAAGCATGCACTGTGTCAGCGGAGATTTACATCTCATACTACCCCTCATGCAGAACAGATGCAGCGTTTTGACTGAACCTCTACTACTTCTACTGTATGAGATGAGAACACATCTTTACAAATTTTCTGGGTCTTAAAAGTGTCTGTGTTTGTGATATATACTTATTTCATGCAAAACGCTAGTTCGCTCTGTCTGGATGCATTTAAATTTGCTCTTGCACTTCAATAAGCTGACAGAAAGCAGGTTAATGCGTTTACATGCCATGCGAAATCAGGATAAGAGGCAAAAAACTACCTGTCCCAACCAGTTCATGCTTGAAATAAACAGTAAAGTGCCGCCAGTATAAAGGCCCATTTGCACTGCTGTTCTTATTGCAACCCCACAGTTTGGTTTGTTTCAAGACTTTAATGTCAGATGTGTTTGATTAAAAGCAGATGGTTATTTTCTATCTATCTTAACAGTACCACAATTACATACATAATTATTGTATTTTTGTGAAAAGGTTATTCATTTTGTCACTCATTCATTAATTTCTGAACTCATTGACAGAGTACACTTTATTTTGTGACAAATTAATTTAAGTATTTAATGAATGGTGTTAAAATGTTTTTTTTTTTCCAATGAATTATCAGTAGAACTTTCTGATAAAATTATTTTCTGTTGAAAACCAGATTTTTCCCACAAAAATCAATTTTTTACCCCAAAAAATGGAAAATGGGGGTCGTCTTATATTCGGGTATATATGGTAATACCAACATAATTGAATATTACACACTATTAACACAATCTTTCTCAAAAATACATAAAATAACACTTTTACATAAAAATAAAAAAAAAGATTTACTCTCTCGATTTAGCCATAGGCAAATCATGCTGGGAACAAACAAGCCCCGCCCAGTTTCAGTTAATGGAACACAAATCATTCATGTAATCTCAACACAAACGGATTAAGTAAACTTCAATTTGACTTCTATTTAAGTGGATTGAACACATTCAAAGTAAGTTTGGACAAAATGTATTGCAATTGTGTTGCTTTAGCTCATTTTAATCAAGCAATTTGAACAAGCAGTAAAACAAAAATTTCAGTGTGTCCTTTGTGATCACCACAGTGTATTGGTGTGTATGTATTGGCAATAGCAAGTTCCTGTACTTTCTATACAAGGTAAATGAGGGAACAGCAGGACATAACGTTTAAATAATGAGTAACCAATGAAACAGGTTACTTAGGAAAAACAGGAACTAACAGAAACTGACTGTGACATACTATGCTAAAAATCTTCTAAGAGCGACATGATGGAAATGTAATTTATTCCTCTGATTGCAAAGCTGAATTTTTATCAGCTTATATTCTAGTCTTCAGCGTCACATGATCCTTCAGAAATCATTCTAATATGCTAATTTGGTCCTCAAGAATCTATTTTAGTTAAATGCATCCTTGCTGAATAAATTATTAATTTCTTTAAAAAACATTGTACTGACCATAAACTTTTGAACTGGTATTGTAAAAATTCTTTGTGCTAGACAGTTGAAAGTTGTTACAGCGCATGCAAACTCCAGCTCCAGTCTTATTAATCTTACTTCCGCAGACATTCTCACAGTGGCATCTGGCTTACAGAGATACTTTTCTTCATTTTAATATTCCTTTGTTCATTTAAATTATATTGGAGGTCTTACTTGAAAAACAATTCTTCCTGCATTACTCATTTTTCCTGCCAACTCAATCAATGACAGGGGTCGTGGTGCTGCCGTAAGTCCGGTCTTTATATAGTTCAGCTATAACAAATGAAAAGGAGTACATGGGAATAAATTCAAGTCAAGGAGCGAAAAGGCCAAGTACAGGGGCAGGTAGAGAGGGTAACCTTGAAGCATATAGTCATTAAAAAGTCCCATTAGGTGGCCTTGGCTGGATTTGTTCATGAAGCAGAGCTCCTTGCACATCTCTCATGGGACTGTACCTGGAAAGACCTATGTGTTAGCATCCCCATTCATATCAAAAGCACTTGCTCTTCTCATCTATGGATAGCAGCTATCTATCTGTCAGTAGATTAGCAGGTGCGCTCTCCATCGCCCTCCATCTCTGAAGGGGGTTAGCACACCAGCATCACACCATTAACTGCTTATTGAGGCATCATTTCTATCAATTACCTCTGCCTAAATCCCTATATGCAAATCAGTCCTCAAGGACATGCTCAGCTGTCACTCTCCACTAGCCAATCACTGTTTGTGCCATTGATTACCATGGAAATCATCTTAGGAAGGAGATGACTTAGAGGTGGGGCTGCTTATTATGAGAAACTCAATTTTTATCCCAGTGAAACTTGTCATTTATCTCCATTTTCTGTATCAGGCGTCATCTTAGTGGTAGGGTGCTGTAAAGACATTAGCATGTCACGTTAATCACAAGTCAGGAAAGGGAAATTAAAAGGTCTTTTCAGTTTTTTGGAGAATGTCAGAAGCCTGATGACAGATCCATATTTTTACTCACAGAATAATAATGAGATTATTATTATTATTACTATCATCTTCATTATTGTTTTACATATTTAATATATGTGAAGAAATCTTTTAAAATCTCAGAAAAAGTGGGTTCAAGTAAGACTTTTTTTCAAAGAAATTAATACTTCATCAAGGATACATTATATCTATTAAAGGTGACTAAAGACGATGTTACAATTTCAAATATGCTGTTCTTTCAAAACGTTCTATTCATAAAATAATCCTGCAAAAGATGTAGCATGGTTTCCACAACAACAACAAATCAAACAAACAAACAGCACAACTGTTAAATTTTCTTGAGCAGCAAATCAGTATATCAGACTGATTTCTGAAGGATCATATGACACTGAAGACTGGAGTATCACATTTGCCATCACATTTAATTAATTTTTATTTTTTTAAACATATATTAAAACAAAAAACAGGTATTTTATATTATTGTATTTTTCATCAATGCAGCCTTGGTGAACATAAGAGATGTTTGAATGGTAGAGAGATGGTAGAGGGGACACAACAAAAGAAAATGGATTCAGAGGGCAAAAAGTCATGATCCTGAATGCAGTCTAGACAAGCAAAATTTTCATGAATATATCAATGTCTCTGTTTAGGAAACCACTGGCTGACTTGTTCGCTTTCTGTGACAGTAAGGAGAGGCTTCTTAATGCTGGGCCACATTTACGAAGCATTCACCCTGCACAAAGAAACCAATTACTCTTACAAGGTCTGCAGAGCACATAGCCATGCCCACAGTTTTATTGGGCTCCAACTTAGAGGTGATTTTGTGTATCACTGAACACCATCAGAAGGGAGGATTTCATTCACTGGAACTAAGGACTAGTACAACCCACATTAAATAAAAAGGAGGCTTGTGAGCTATCTGTTTCTGTAAAGCAAGGATTTCAGTTCAGTGGTCCTGATTTCTTCATTTAAGATTTAATTAGGGAAAATTGCCTTCTCATATGAAGTTGTGCAGTGTTTGGGAAAGTGTTGGGGAAAGTTACTTTTAAAAGTAATGCATTACAAAAAGCCTATTGCGTTACTCCCTAAAAAGTAACTAATTATTGTGTTACTTTTTATGTAAATGTCTTACATTCTTTTTAAGTAATGTGTTCTGTAACTTTTGCATTACTTGTTCCCATCTGGGCTGGCACGGGCACAGCTTAAACAAACCTTTCAGCTTGCTTTCATTCTGGATTGCAGAAGAACTCAACACAGGAGGATAACTTTCAACATGCTTACTTTAGCAATAAAAAAAATCTCCCCAAAATAGCCAAGACGCTATAAAAGAAAACCAAACTTTTTGGGCTTCCTCTGTTTTACCATGGCTGCATCCATAATTTCATACTTCCCTACTGTATAGTAGGTGAAAAACAGTATGTGACAAAAGAAGTATGTCCAACCCGATCTCACGGCAATTCGTACATATTTTACGAGGTGGCTAATTCGTACGAATTTGTACAACCTCACTCGTACGAATTCATACGATTTATACTAAATCGTACATATTTGTCGAGTTGGCAAATTCATATGAATTAAATCTGAATGACCTACCTCAACCCCGCCCCTAAACATACCCATCACTGGGGTTTAGGCAAAAGTGAGGTCGTTCAAATTTGTACGAAATAGCCACCTCGTAAAATATGTACGAATTGGTCGTGAGATAGCATTGGTATGTCCGAATTCACAGTACTCATAAAGGAGTAGGTCTACAGAAGTACCTGGATGACTTACTTCTTCCGATGAGATGGATACGATGGACACATTACTGTCCCATGAGGCCATGGGAGAAGATTTATTAATGGCAGTGAAGTGATGTAACTGACGGTGGTAGGTCACGTGATAATGTTAACATGGTAGATGTACAAATTGCATGCATACTACACACATTCATTCTACAGTATATAGAACATTAAGCTACTTATATTAAGCTACTAAGCTACTAGTCTGATAAACTGATATATTTGAAAATATCAAATACTGTGGTGGTTGCCCTCTTGAGTTTTCATCTCTTGTGAGATGATGTGGTTACATTTAATAAAGTGAGATTAAAGGAGTAGTTCACTTTCTTTCTGATAAACACATCAGATTTATATTAATAAATATCCTGATGCTTCCAAGCTTTATTATGGCAGTAACGAGGTACATTAAGTTTGAATCTCAAAAAAGTGCATCCATCCATCATAAACGTACTCCACACATGGCTCTGGGGGGTTAATAAAGGCTTTCTGAAGCGAAACGATGGAGTTATGTAATACAAATATCTATATTTCAGTTGAATAGGGAAGGTCTGGTGGAAGCTGGATATTTTACTAAGTTTTAAATATGGATCTTTTATTTACAAAATTCCATCGATCCTGTCAATGCCATTATTAAGCTTGGAAGTATCATGATATTTATTAATATAACTCTCATAGTATTCATTAGAAATAAGAAAATCATTGTGGCAAGGTGGACGAACGAGTGACATGGGAGAAGCGAGTGGAGACCGGTGTGTGACTGATAATGAGCGAAGCCGAAGTCTTGAGGGAGCTCGGAGGCATATAAGGACGTGCGACACCAGTGAAGGACGAGAGAGGACCAGGCCTGGATTTTACGTTGTGTTTTGTTTACGGTTTATTATGTGTGTGCGGGCAGTCGTCTGCCTGCTCGTGGTTTACTTTCGTTTTGGTTATTCATTTATTTTTAAAGTCTTTAAATGTTTGCCGGTTCCCGACCACCAACCGCCAGGGGGCTGAGGAGGATCGAGCGTCCATCGAGCGTCCAGTCGCATGGCACCGCGAGGAAGGCTGAGGACCTAGCGGCAGTGTGTCCAGGAACTAGACCAGAATTTTCTCTTTCTCTCTCCACTCTCTCCCGTTTTATCTCGTCTCGTCTGCCCATACCCCAGACGCGGAGATTGGGCCCCCGGGGGAAGAGTAGGTGCCGTCTCGGGTGTACCCCCCGGCCTGCGAGGGGCAATAGGGGTATGTGGCGAGGTGGACGAACAAATGAGACCTGTCGTGACTGATATTGATCGTCACTTTCAGCGAGGCACACCGGTCTCGAAGTCCTCTCATGAGGGAGCTCGGAGGCATATAAGGACGAGCGACACCAGTGAAGGACGAGAGAGGACCAGGCCTGGATTTTACGTTGTTTTGTGTTTACGGTTTATTATGTGTGTGCGGGCAGGTGTCCGTGAGGGGCTGCCTGCGATTTACTTTCATTTTGGTAATTCATTTATTATTAAAGTATTTAAATGTTTGCCGGTTCCCGCCTCCCTCCTTCCCATATCAATGAACTGCGTTACAATCATATACACATTGGATGGCTTGAGGGTGAGTAAATCATGGGGTAATTTTCATTTAAAAAACTACTTCTTTAAATACACAAAGTATATTTGAGTACTTTAACATTAATTGTTACAGGTTTGCATAATATTGAGTTTGCATTTAACCTTTTATTCATTTTGAAGAATACTGAATTTTTGTGCATGTGAGAAGAGTAAATGCATGCTCCCATTTAGTATAGAACAACAATAACAATCATGTTTACATAGCGCACAACGCCATTGCGTCTTTCTCCAAATTTCTTTAAAAATGGGGACAGGAGAGGAGTCGGTCAATAAATGATAAAACAAAGAAACTTGCTTTACTTATTTCCTAGCTAAGTAACTAGCTATTTGAGAAAAGTAAAGTAATCTGATTGTGTCTCATAACTTGTAATGCATAAACCACAACCCTGATGTTGTGAAAGGAAACATACAGTTTTTATTTCTAGATGCTTTTTCCCCGTTGGACTATCCAGTTGGTAGCTGTTTACTACATAGTACATGTTTACTATTTTTTTTTACATGTTTACATGTTTCCAGCTGGTTCAAGATGATCAGACTTCACTGTAAATAGTGTGAAACTGCATAACTACTTTAGTTTTAGTAGTTCTTGGAAATTGGTGTAGGCTGATTCAGTCACATTGTTAAATGTTAATGGTTAGATGCTAGATGTTACAGCATAAAGCAAACATTTTGAAACGTGGCTTATATGTAAGCTTATTAGCTTGGACCAGTTTGAGCCCATGTGAATTTGATAGAGGTTGACTTAAGAAGCTTGTTAGGGAATTAGTCTTACATGCTTAAAAGACCACAGCTGGACAACTCAGAGCCTTTCAACGTTGTGATGGTTGTCTGTTCTCACAAAGCTTTTATAGGCCAGACTGCAGCTGTGTAGTCTGGCCCATAAAAGCTTTTTGAGAACAGAAACTCACAACACTGAAAGAAACTGCACACAACCAGAGATGAGGGGCTGAGTGTGACTCCTTCACGCTCCTCACTCAAACCCACTGTCACACAAACTGACATTTACTGTCAAAATACAGTAATATGATCCCTCTCTTGATCTGAGCACTCTGCCATGAGAACTCCATAATGATCACATAGATTTAAAAATGTAAAAGCCTATTGAGATTCACTGATATCTGACATAAACATGGACAAGATGAATGATAACACAGAACATAATACTCATTGTGCTTGTGGTATTACGTTTCCATTCTCCTTAGGTGTTTTATTAGATTAATTTGTGTTTAATTAAATTTTCTGATTACATTAGCTGCCTATTAGTCACTCTTAATTTATATCACCACTGAAAACAAAAAAGGAGACAGTAAGATGTTCATCTTGATCTTGTCATGGGCAGACAGACATTCGACTAAATGGCATTAGGTCTGGTCCAAAGCTGGAGATCTACATGCTTGGTCAGGAGGAGACCATTTGACCAATAGCTAAGTGATCAATTAAAGTTCACTTTGTGCTGTTTAGGGGTGAATTTATCCAAAACCAACTATACTACAACAATAGACTACCCAGATTTTTTAAAAGTGTCTTTATTGTGCTATTGCTATTTTTTTTTTTACAGGTTTACATGCATCCAAGGTCAAAATTCACTTTAATTTTCTCATAATATACACAGCAGCATCACAGGCCTCATAAAACGTGCGTACACACAGTTTGGAGCTTATAGTGTGCGTATGCTAAAATCCACGGCAATGTTATTATTATGAAAACATTGTCTTCTCGACATGTCGACAAAACAAACCATGTTGTTCACAGGCAGCCAATGAAGACCATTGCATTATGCAAATTTGTAAAAAACCTGCGTAGGTTTGTGCATGAAGACTGGAATTATTGACAACTCATTTCAGGCAGTTCAGAATTGGTTCTTTATTTTGGGAGACAATAATTCCATTTATCGTGCACTTTGATCTTTGAAACTTTGTAGACTTTTATATTCACAAACAGCCAGGCCCATATAACACAACATGAAAGGTAATATTCCAAAAATCATAATAGAGGCACTTTAAAACAGTTGAAAAAAAAAATGTCTCGAGTTACTTGCCTGTAACCCTCTTCCCTGATAAAGCGGGAACGAGATGCCATGCTTGAGAAAAAGCGGAAACAAGATGCTGTGCTTGATTCTAAGCGTTATGGGGAAAGAGAATACCAATGCCACCGCACTGGAAGTGTCTGGACCCCTCAAGGTACTGTAGTGTGTGTGCACAAAAAGAATAACCCCAGACAATGGCATGAGAGCCGGGAGTATTATGAACATCCAAATTATAGGATCTAATAAATGTGTGCAGAGAGGACCAACCTGCCGCATCACATACTTGCTGCAAGGGGGCCTTGACTCTAGAGGCGGAGCTTTACTGCTCGCCTAATAGGCTAGAGAAATAGCATCCCTCACCCAGTGAGACATAGTCTGTTTTGTGGCGGCCGTCCCCCAGGTATGGCCCCCGTGACAAATGAACAGGTGCTCCGACTTACGCCACTGGCTAGTGCAGTGGATGTAAACATGTAGAGCATGAACTGGACACAGAAAGTCTAGTTTCTCCTGCTCCTGCAAAGTGAACAGCGGAGGGCAGAAGGCTTAAAAAAATGACCGGATGTAAGGCAGAAAATGGCACTTTTGGAAGATATTTAGGCTGAGGGTGCAAAATAGCCTTAACCAGCCCAGGGTTGAAGTCTAAGCTGGATGGCGAGACCGACAGAGCCTGCAAATCACCAATTCATTTTATTGAGATTGGCATAAGGAAAACCATCTTTAGAGTCAGAAGCTTGACCGGAACTGACTCTAGCGGTTTAAATGGTTTGTCGACTAGCCCCTCAAGGACTACAGCTAAATCCCATGAAGGAACTTTGATTCTGACAGGAGGCTTCAGTCACCTAGCTCCACGAATAAAGCGGGCAATCAAAGGATGTTTCCCCACTGAAACCCAGTCAATCAGAGCGTGGTTAAGTTGAAATGGTGGCCACAAAACTCTGAGAGTAGAAGAACATGTGCCTGCTGACAGCTTTTCTAGCAAAAACTCTAACACTGAAACAATCTAGCAGTGGACTGGGTCTGAATGATGTGCAGCACATTACCTTTTGAAGACGCTCCAGTTAAGGGCATACATTCTTCTGGTGGAAGGAGCTCTAGCACTTAGAATGGTCTCAGTTACGGCCACTGGAAGTCCAGCATCTCTTAGCTGGTCCCCCTCAGGGGCCAAACATGAAGGTTTCAAAACTCTGGCTGGGGATGAGACAGCGCCTGAGACAGGAGATCTCTCCTTTCTTGTATCGCCCAATGTGATCTGTCGAGAAGAGATACTATTTCTGAGAACCAAACCCTGGTCAGCCAACAAGGCGCTATCAGCAAGACCCTTGTTGACAGACCTAGGCCAGGACTCCCGGGAGCAGAACGATTGGAGGAAACATGTAAAAGCGTTTCCTGGGTCATGGCATCTAGACCCAGGGGGCTGGAGGAGTCAGTGAGAAGTAAAGGGGACAATTGTGCTGTTTCTTGCAAAGTGAAGAGGTCCACCTCTGCTTCATAACATCTTTCCCAGACCTAACTGACCACATTGGGATGGATCATCCAATCCCCGTCTGTCACCTCCCATCTGGATAACAGATCTGTACCCACATTTGTGCTTCCAGGAATGTAAATCGCCTTGAGGGAGAGGAACTTGTCCTGAGTCCAAAGCAGAATTTGCTGCACTAGTCTGTTCAAACGGTGTGAATCCAGTCCGTCCTGGCGATTTATATAAGCGACTACTGCAGTGTTGTCCAAACGCACCATGACATGGTAGCCTCTTAACTGCCGGAAGTATTTCAGGGCCAGAAATACAGCCATCAATTTGAAGCAATAATGTGCTAACCGTGATGACGGCCTCTCAAGACCCCTTGTGCTGGACAGCCATCTAAGACCATAACCCAGCCCGTCAGAGCAGTGTCTGTCATTAGCATCCTGCTACGACAGCACGGACTTAGAGTGGGACCCAAGGTCAGGAACCAGGGTCTGAGCCACTTAGAAAGGGTACAAAGCCTCCAGCGCGTAACCCTAACCATAAACATGGATTTTAGAAAGTGCACAAAGTCTGCAGCGCGTGAGCTCACAATAAACATGGATTTTAGGAAGGGCGCGAAGCACTAACGTGTGCCCTTACCGTTATTTGCCTCTGAGGATTAGCCATTGTACAAAATTCCCTGGCTATGAGGCACAGTTGAAATGTCTCATGTGCAGAAGGCCCAAAGGTATCACCGTGGACACAGCTGCCATAAAACCTAGAACTATTTGAAAGTGATTCCCTGACCTAGCCTGATATCACTCAGGGTGTTTAAGATAGACTTGACACATGCGGGGGACAGCTGTGCCCACATGGTGACCGAGTCCCATACGACCCCTAAATATATTTGTTCTCTGGCCAGAGAGAATGCTTTTCTTGGCATTGAGTCTCAACCTCAGAGATACAAGTTGAGAGAGGATGACATCCAATGTCGAAGCGTAAGCACCTGAGACTGGACCAAAATCAGCCAGTTGTCTATGTAATTTAAAATGTGGATGCTGCCAGAGCTGCATCCGTGAACTTCCTGTGTTGTGACAGAATTATATATTAAAATTATATATATTATATATATATATATATATATATATATATATATATATATATATATATATATATATATATATATATATATATATATATATATATATATGCATCCATGAGGTTGATTGTAAGAGATACATTTTCAATCATTTTGACTGAGAACACTTTGAACTCGAATGTTCTGAGAACGGTTCAGACTATGAAGGTCTAGAATTGGATGCAACCCCCTATCTTTTTTGGGAATCAGTTCATACATTCATTGGATTCATGATCGTCTTTTCGCAGTTTTCACATAATTTTGTGAATACAGTAAGCAGTTTTAAGTTCAGATAAGTAATGGGTCAATGAAGACATTTAAAAGTTACCAATAGAATTTAATACTGAATGTGGACAGAAACAGGTCGCCAATGTAGATTATAGACCAAAGGGGTAATGTGATCAGATTTCTTGACTTGATTGATGAATCTGGCAGCAGAATTTATTGTAGTCTAGTAATTGTTCTAGCCCAATAAGAATTGAATTACAGAAGTCAAGATGAGAGGTTAGCTTTACTCCCAGACGATGGACTGGTGGGAGCAAAGCTAGGATGTATTTTATGGGTTGAGATGAGGACCAGTTAGATGAGACTTCTGTTGAGTTTGATGAAAATGTTTCATAGATAGATATTATCTTATCTTATTACAAAAACGTGGAGGAAGGAGTTGCAGAGGTCAATTGAGCCAGTAATAAGATGCGATAACCATGCATTTTATCTGCTGAGTTGTTAAACATGGGGTAATTAAGAATGTTAACAAACAAGAGATCATGCAGACTGAATTTCACAGGACGTTTCGGAGTGGTATGTTTTTTTCAATTTTCTTATACATTTTGCATACTATTTTATACACCATTAATCATGATACAGAAAACTATAGTAATACAAACAGTAATCACTAGTGATGGTGAAATTAAGCTTTACCAAGCACTGAGGCTTTCCCCTCAACTGTATTGAAAAAAAAGGTTCACTTGCTTTCAACACTGTGCACACTAACGACATCTTGTGGTCAAAAGGTGGAAAACCTGCATTTTACGTTACGATGAGCCATTTTTGATTGTTTCAATTATTCCGCTTATACTACGGTTTCCACACCTCAAGACATCGATCCGATGATATATTTAAAGGGATTCGTCTGGTTTTTGTACTTATGAGTAGGACTATTTCTTTCGCGTCTCATCCAATGGCTCTTTTGCTAGTTCTGAAACATCATTTTAAAGGCTTGAGCCGTTGATAGCATTCTACTGCAAGTTATTAATGAAGTTATTAGAAAGAGAGCGAGAGTGACACACACACACACTCACACACACACACACACACACAGAGAGAGAGAGAGAGAGCGCTTGTGTGAATTAGGCTACCTCTGTGCGTCTCGAAAACAGCTCTGTTATTACCTCCCCAGTTGTTGAACGTTTTATATTCACCGTAAATATTAAAATTTACTTTAGGAAAATCGTCTGTCATGTTGTTTTTTTAGTCCTGTGATTTTCATTATTACAATTAACTATGCGAAGTGATATGGAACTGTAATGCGGTCAAGAGAGCTGCCTGGAACTACGTTCGCTGTGCGTTTCCCAGAAAATAATTGCACACCTCAGAACGTTCATCAGCCAATCAGATTCAAGCATTCAAAGGCCCGTAGTATAATGCTGCGTTCCAGGCATAGACAGTAAAAGAAATGGACACAGCGTAGTCAATTATGGTCACAGCGAAGTCAAAGTGAAATCTGAATTTTGAGCCCGTAAGTCACGACTTCAGATCACAAATCACGACTTTGTAGCGTTTCAGGCAAATTCATGCCAAACTGCCTGAGTGCAAGGAATTGTGGTAGCAAGATGTAAACAAAGCATGGCGGACCATTCGTTCGGGTCACATGACGTCACTGTAGCTTTGCGCCACCATCTTTACGACCGATGGTCTCATTAATGCCTGCAACAACAGCCGAAAGAGGAACCCCGAACTGGTTAAAGGGGTACTTCAGCGCTGGGAAGATGAATCTGTATTTAAACTCGGTCATTTAATGTAGTAGAAATATGAAATTATTTTTTAATTCGGTGCCTTCTAGACTGAGAAAACACAGAAAATGTATTTTTGTCTCATGGGGATGAAAGACAACAATTCCCAGAATGCACTCCGCTGCCCGAGGCTGCTCTAGGCAAGGCTTACTGGTTTACTTGCCGACCGCGTTCATTTTCATAAAATCAGTTCAGTTAGATACGCTACAATTAAAAACCGAACCTGTGTGAGTGAGTGAGTCGATTAAATGTCACGGCCGTCACGGCAGAAACGCAGCAGGATCAGATTACATTCATCACATGAGCTGAGGTAATCGCGGGATTCGCGGCTGCGGCCGCATTCACAGCACGCGTTCAGTCTGGCGCATTTTCAGATCATGTCTTTGGAAGCTTAACTATCATAGGAGTTAATTTGAAAAGTTGAAACACTCACTTTGCTCTCCACCGCTCCGTTTACATGAATCTCCGCAGCTGCCCGGACCTAGTGCTGCGAGTGCTGTGAGTGCAGTTTAAAACATGTGGAAATAGCGCCCTCTGTTGGCTGTAGTCTTTAGCCTTTGGCCAAAAACTCCTCCGATGATGCAAAATGACGATATTTGCGCCATCGGAGGAATTTTTCCAGAAATGAAATACATAATTCTCTCGTCTCAGGGTCATATGAGGGGGGAAAGTACGATAATTTGAATATACTCCTGGGTTTCTACTGATACAAAGCTTAATGCTAATCGCTGAAGTAACCCTTTAAGTAAAGAACAAACTGTAAAATAATAAATATTATTACTTCATACTTCCTGTACTATCATAAGGGGACGATGTTGTATGTTTCTGAATGAATTGTATACTTTTGGTATGTTTTCTTTGGAGGCTTTATACTGCTGTGCGTTTATGAGCTCAAGTGTCTGATTGAGATTATCTGATGTTTGTCGTTTCAATTAATCAAAAATGGGTCAGGAAAAGTCAGGGAGATTTGGTTCTGATTAATTCGGTTCGGGAGAATAAAAGCCCGCTAATTTAACTAACGTTTAATTTGTGGGCATCAGGGAGCCGCTATCAATATGCGAGAGACTCCCGGAACTTCCGGGAGACTTGGGATGTCTGCTACCTATTTTTATACAGTCTATGGTATAAACACATTTTAAATTGTTATCAATTAGGACACCTAAGTCTCTTACTAAAGATTTAGAATATGGTGCTAGGGGACTTAAATCTAAGAGCGCTTGAGTGGAATTTTTTGGATGGCTGAAAACAATAACCTCCATTTTATCCGCATTTAAGATTAAAACGTTTTCCGCCATCCAAGTTTTAATATCATTTAGGCATTCTAATAGTGAATCGAGAGTACTAGAGGAACGGCTGACTGGCAGATACATTTGGGTATCATCGGCGTAGCAATGGAACGATATGCGGTATTTTCTGAGAAAGTTACCCAAAGGAAGCAGATATAAGGAGAATAGTACAGGGGAAAGGATGGACCCTTGCGTGACCACCCAAGGAAGATGCCTTTTCCCAGGAGTTGCGTTATGATCATTCACTAAGAAATACCTGTCACTCAGATACAACTGAAACCATTTCAAGACTGTATCTTTTAAACCCATTAAATGTTCGAGACGAGAGATAAGAATATTGTGGTCAATCCTGTCAAAGGCTGCACTCAAGTCAAGTAACACCAAAACTGCATCAAATCAATAGTTGCAAGATTACATGAATTGGGAGTGATATACACATAATGGTCATGTGTATCATTGTAAACACACTAACAAGACTTTGCTGTCGAAGGCTATTAAAATGCAAGTCCAATCATCAGTGATTTGA
The DNA here is from genome assembly GCA_023029165.1 of Gobiocypris rarus. Classification (NCBI taxonomy): domain Eukaryota; kingdom Metazoa; phylum Chordata; class Actinopteri; order Cypriniformes; family Gobionidae; genus Gobiocypris; species Gobiocypris rarus. The sequence continues at coordinate 23,943,227 of CM040925.1, forward strand.
TGCAGTTTATGTGTAACACAGCTTCTGTGAGTTTTTCTTTGTTTCACCCACTAGTGCTGGGGTCCTGAGGAATGTTTATGGCAGTCACAGATCAGGACATTAGGGATTCGTTTCTAGATGGGTGATGGGCAGAAACTACATGTGGACCAATGAGAAGTCCTGTCCTTCCTGGGCTTGGTACCACAGGTGATCTTCTTGGCCTCTAAGAGGTGACTGGCTGTTGTCCTAGTATCTTTATCTGATGGCATTGGACAGTTTTGTTTCTGTTAGTCCACCAAGATCCAATCAAAATGTAGCAAACCTTTGTCCTCTATTATGGGCCCTGAAATGTTGAGTTGGGTTTTGTGTGGAATAATGTTTGAACAAATCATCTGGAAGATTAATTTGTGTCTGCGTCAACAATTCATGCACCCTTTTTTGCGTATTCCATGTGGAGGAATTATTTAAATGAGTAACAATGTGACTTAATAAAGCCGGAAAAATGCTTTGTAGTCCAAACGAGTTGTTTGTTGTAGTTCTTGAAAAGTGGATTCTGTTAAATAAAACTTTGAGCTTTGTAAAGTGATGTCAACCCTGAAGAATGTCAACCCTGTTGTCTGTGTTCTGTATTTTGCTTAATGCATTTATGTTTTTCATAATTCAAAAATTTTAAGTGAGATAAAATTGATATACTCCAATTTTAAATATTTCATATTTTGCAGTTTGGTAAACTACATTTTTCCATTGACTAATCTGTCTTTTCTCATCGGATTAAGCCCATGTTAACAGACTTTTGCCACAATTGATAAAATGCAATTCACAGAAATTCAATTAGGCCAAATGAAAAACTTGGATGTGACCAGTCACTAGACATTTTTTGGAGAGGTCTAGAAATGTTGGAGAGATCTGGAAATTTTAGTGTAGGCTTCAGTTCAGCTCATGGATATCTAGTGAACTTGCTACTAAGTGCATCAAACAAAACTCTGAATATTTTTCAAATATTTAATGTCTCTCTCCTGGACAACATTGGCAAATCCAATGAATATTTCATCAGATTGACAACATACTTTCCAGTTTTGTATGCAAAATGCATTAGATGGTCAGTGAACTGTGCTGTCTGAGGCTGGTCATGAAAATAAAATTGCTTAGTTACACTGGTATTGCACGGAAAACTCTCACAAGAACCATTCATTAAATTTGTGTTTCCAAAAAATCTGTTGCCAAACATTTGTTAGTCATAAATCAATACCATTAAACATCACATGCCTTTTAGTAGATGGCATTGCACAAATAAAAGGTTCTGCAAAGGTCTCTAAATGAGTCTACATCTCAGGGGTGTACATAAAGAATTTTATATTGTATATATTATTCATTTACTTATGTAAAACATTTTTAATATGAGGAAGAAACAACGCCTTAATTTTGCTCCAAGTTACATATTTTCCTTATATTCTAATAAAGAGAGAAGGAGAAAAAACTAGATGTGCTAACTGTTCAGAGGCACAGAGTCCTTTAAGAAGATTCACAGTTTTGAGTTTAGGGGACAGCAAGGGTTTATCTACATCACAATGTCTTACTTCTGCTTTGTTGCCAGCTCTTGCGTGCCAACGAGGTGCTGATGCAACTTTCAGGGGACGAATGACAGCGTGTGTGAGTGTGTGTGTGTGTGTGTGTGTGTGTGTGTGTGTGTGTGTGTGTGTGTGTGTGTGTGTGTGTGTGAGAGAGAGAGAGAGAGAGAGAGAGAGGCCCAGCACTCTCTGTGTTGAATACCCCCAGTGCCTGCTGGAGTATGTGTCAGATACAAAGACATCAATGCTAGGACAGAATAATGTGACATAAATTAACAAGGATTAACAATATCTTGAAAGAAACATTTTAATCAAAACTGTTACTGAGTAGTGTTACACAAATCCTAATGGAAGAGATGACAGACAGACGGGTGGATGGCTGGATGGATGGATGGATAGATAGATAGATAGATGACATTAACACAGGACAAAAAATATTCTTTTTTTAATGTATGTAAATGAAATGAAAGACTGGGTTACTTAATTAGTGGAAGTGATCTGGCAGTGCAATAAGTAAAGATGGAGCAATCAGAAGCCCCGGTTCAGAGACTAAAGAGCCCATCATGACAGCTGTGATGCTTTTAATCTCACAGACAGAGGCAGACATCAACAGACATCCACACATAGGAGCTAATGAGTCGGAATTCACTATCAAAGGGTCATGGATGGTAAAGCTTTATTCAAGTATGCCTTTAATGTTTGACTGGAGACAGATTCAAAAGTAAACAAGGAGCTCAGAAGACTGACTGACTTTGTAAATGCACAGCCATCATTCAGGGTCAAATATTACCCTAAAACTATCACACCAGGTTTTCTTTGGACAGTTTGATGTTGCACAATGACTAACAATGCTGAGAGAATTTTCATGTGGTGCCCCCTCAGCTCAGCACTTGGTGCCCTACACGCAGGGCGGCACTGATTACCCCAAAATATGGTTCAAAGATGTTGCTGGGGCACGTATAATAGTGACAGAGAGGATTCAGTGTTTTCTTTCATTCTTCTTTAAAAATAATAATAATAATATGATTGTTTCGGTCTGCATTCATTCATGTAAAAAATTCATGGTTTAGCTTTGTCTTATAATTTGTAGCCTATTTATTTAGGTTTCAACAATAACTGTTGCAACAATAGTAAGTAGCACCAATCTCCAGTCTTTTTACTTCATTCAAGTGCATGTAAGAAAAATATATATTTTTAATATAATTGCATATTCATTGTTTAGTTTTAGTTTTTTTATTAAGAGTTATTTGAATAATTAAAGGGATAGTTCAAATGACCCAAAAATGGTCATTATTTACTCACTCTCAAGTTCTATAGAAAAAAACCTCTAAAGCTCTATTGTATCTTTTCACTATTAGGATTAACTCCAGAAGAGAAGACCAAAAACGGCACTGCAGTACATTGTTACCAGAATAGAAATCACAGTCAGAACAAATTATATTCTAAAAATATTTCTGGTGAGAGATTTTAAATGTATCTTTGCAAAGTGCAAAAGACAAATGGGATTTATTTAAAATGTTAATCACATGTTTTCAGCAGGGTGATGTGAGGGGGTGAGAGAGAGAGAGAGAGAGAGAGAGAGAGAGAGAGAGAGAGAGAGAGAGAGAGAGAGACAGAGTTGAAATTCTGTAGGAGTCTGGTGCTGTCTTGTTTTTCCGAAGGCTTTCACATTTCAGAGCATAAAAGTTTCATTGCTCTCACTCAATGCAGTGTTTCTCATGGATTATTTATTAAATGGGGAGTGGCTGTTTATCATATAGCTAATCCGGCTCAGCACAGGTACAGGCTAACGGCTGTCTGCACACTCATCGCCCGTGATAAATCTCTGAGCTCGTGAACCACAGCAGGAAAGACGTGTCTCATTCGTTTGACTCATGCTTGGTGGTCCAGAGAGGCGATGCAGTGGAGTGCTCTATTTGTTTAGCTAGAACAAGATCTCAAGAAGTGAAGTTGTATTGAAAGATGTATTTTAATCCCAAAACACAAAAATAGGAATGTTTTTCAAACATTTATGATTGCGCAGACATAGATTGAAAGAAGCCTACATCCTGCAGAAAATAACAGTAGTTGATATTTTTAATAGTATCATTTTTCATTACATGATTGTAATGTACGGTGTGTAATTATGTTATTCAAAAAGATAGATGTTAAAAAGATGATACTTAGGGGTTGTTCACTAAGGTAGAACTGTGTATTGAGCTTATAGTGCCATTTGCACATGCTGTCTGCATTCACAAAACGAATTATGCAAATGTAGTCGTTTTGTAAAATCTGTTCTGAATGCAGTTTACAAGGCACAATTGTCTTTTTTGCAGCAATTGCAATTATATTACAGAAACGGTAAGGAATATTATCACTGAAGTCTTCTGAGCTGAGGTCATTGCCTTGCTGTGATAATATCAGATTGCTGGATGGCGAGACTGGCCAATCAGAATTGAATTTTCCAGAGACCTGCGTAATAGAGGGCCTTGGTTCTGGTCATATTTTGACATTCATTTTTTTTCCATGGGGATTTATTATATATATATATATATATATTTAAGTCTTTGTTTAAGCATTATAAGCCGTGAACCAAACATTACAAACTTTGATTCCAAGCAAGATGGTTTTTGAAAATTGGTCTAGTAGCTATAGCGTGGGTTTCCTCCCACAGTCCAAAAACATGCAAGTTAGGTGGATTGGATATGCTAAATTGAGTGTATGTGAATGTGTCCCAGAACTCTCAGTGCTGTGTCATAAAGGGCATGTGTGAACAAATCCTGCAAATTAGCAGGAAATAAAGCAAGGAAGATAATAATGATGGTACATCTGTCTAGTTACAGTTCATTTGGCTCAAAACGTTCTTTGCTACAGTTATAGTATGAATATGCATGGTATACATTAAATTCTTACCAAAGCCACATGTTGTCACTGTCAAGTGTCTTACCAATGTCAGTTGTGTCACTTCACCGCCATAGGCTGCTTCCTAAAGCAGGAAAATGAAAACGGTATTGTACAGAGCTAAGAAGGCAACAAGGCACATACTTTAAACTTGTCACATCCTTTCTGGTAATTCTTTGTTAAAAAACATGTTCTATCCATCCCTACCTCATTTGTTGTTTAATTGGACTCTTCATTGTAGTCTTACTGCAGCCTACAGTATTTAATATTAATTTCTATATTTAATTTCTTTGTATATCTCCTTCTTTGCACTCCCAGCTATCTCATTTCCTTTTAGTCTCCCACATGAGCTGGTACTCATAAAAATGTAACACTTAATCTCATAATCTGACTCCTATATAACTTTTGTGAAATTTCAATCAAATCTTCTCTGCTTTCAGTCTGTTGGAACATTGGAAAGCTGAAGGTCCACACACAACTATACACCCGATTCACACAACTATAATCCGGCTTGATACTTGTAGGTACATTTTATTTTATTACCTCCCCCCCATGTTCTGTTGGTAATTCTACTCCAAATACATGTTCTGTCATTTACGGTGACTACTACCACTGTCTCATTTTAGAAATACTGTTTGGTCTTTCTGTTGGGTAGAATAAAAGCACAATGTCTGCACAATCAAATTTAAATGCACAATTTTCACAGTCAACCTTCTTTTTCTTCAGATCTGACAATTTGGAAGATTTGGCCATTGACGTGGCTTTTCTGACACTTTTTTTTGCTAATGGCACTTGGCAGAACAAATGAGCTACCTGAGATGTCAACATCACTATGCTTGGGCCAGAGAGTGTTGTCATAGTGATGTCATTACGCTGCTCTGATTGGTTGTCATATTCCAACAGTTAATATAAGAAGGGGAGTGAAATGACTGGCCTTTTCTTGTTTTTGTACAATTCTGTTAGACATTTAACACGCAAGTAGCTATAGTGTAAAGGGCCGTTCACACTGAGCTTTGATGAACATAATGCTTACACCATCACTGATAGAATTGTCCTTCGGTCAGAATCCTAACCGGAATCCACCTACTGAGTATCTCTAGTATAGTGAAGAATGGTTGTATTGGACTGAGAGAAAAATACTCGGGGTGAAAAAAAAAAAGACCCTTAGAAACTAGGCATTTTTTAATTTATTTTTTACATGGTTTGTTCTGCACAAGCATTAAATAGCAAACACTTCTGTACTATGTATTGTGTTCATTGGCTGTGTATCAGTTGCATGCTGACCAGTGCAAATGCTTTAAATAATGCCTCCAAAAAGTTATTTGCGGTTTACAAAACACACACTGGCAAGATTTTCCAGCAGCACTTGAAACTTGATAGAGTTTAAAAAAAATGTGATCTGACAGCCGCCATATTTCTTGCTTTCTCCACCTCTCACCTATGGGCATTGATATTCCCTCCATCTCTTCTAAGCCACAGTATTCCGCCTGCCTCTCAATCTCTCCGCCTGGCAAATATTGATCTAGCAAAATGACTTCTCAAGGTTAGGGTGCTAGTTTGTGTGCTACAGTAGATAAGGCGAGGGGCTTGTTATTTGCCGTCTGCACTACTGAAGCCCGCTGTGTCACGGGTGGAAGTCTGAGGTTCGCCAAAATCAGGTGTAAAATATTTTCCATCATGACTTGTTTACTGATGTGGGGTTTCTTTTATCCTTTTGTCTTGGTTGGATGTTTTTCAGGAAGACACGCTGCATCTGTACCGCTACTGAATCTTGAATGAATTGTGTGAGGGAAGCTCCCCCCCCCCCTATTTCTGCAGCCATCTTGCACTCAATTTATATGGCTAATAGCTTCATATTAACGAGACTCAAAAGCATCAGTATCATCTTTGGCTGTGTTGTGTTCATTTTGCTGCTATAATTAGGGCTCATGGTTTTGCATATCAGAGCCACACTGCTTATAAAATTAACAATGATTTTTTTTTCCCAGACCACAAACGTGCCAATCATTTCTTCAGAAAATGGAATATTAATAAAACATTTGCAGCCTTTTTTATGAATGTGTTAATCGCAAAGTGTCTTCAGAGCAATTACCTTCTATTCACTGTTGAGCCTTGGACCCAAAGCTTTTATAATTCAATTGCGATAGATATGATTAACATTTGAGGGTGTTCATGTGGAATTTTTACGTAGGAAAGCCGTACAATAATTCCGAAAGCATGTGAAAGCAGCATAAGTCTCAACATATTCAATATGATATGCACTATCATAGAAATTAAACTAATGAGATAAGGGAAACCTTAAATGATGTTTGCGCTTTCACGAGTGCATCTTTAAATAATGTTTGCACTCTCACTTTGAAGAGTGCAGTTCCGGCAGCGCGTGCACTTCAGATGATCAAAGCAATCAGTCACAGTTCTAATCGCAAGAAAGTGTGTCAAAATGGCCACTCTCAAACTGTAAATGTTTAACTCATCCAAGAATTTTAATTCTGCATTTACTCACTAAGAGACTGATTAACTGACAATGTGTGGAAATTTACTATGACTAAATTTTCTCTGAGCCAATCAGAATCATCCACCTTGAAGTAATGACGTGGTTGGACCTTGAAAACAGTATAACTGTTGGGACAATTGTATGTACGGTACAAGGGAGCGGGGCCTACAAACTCCTTGTGAGACTTGAAGCTGGCTTCTGCTAATGAAACTGCAAACTATTCTTAAGTAAAAATTGTCTTTAATCAATTGCACTCCTGACTCTTGGTCTTCATTCTTCACTACTGGTCTCTGGGTCTGAACTTTTAAACCCCTAACATTTGTATTTGGAACAGACGCATGTAAAACAAGCCCTGAAGGGACAATGAAATCAGTTGTTTGAGAGTTTGTTCATTACAGTTCACATCACAAATGCCACATACGTTGCTAACGTCAATATCTGCAATGAGCTGCAATATTAGAAATGCTTTTAGCAATGCCAACCAAATGAGGCCTTTTGATCAAATGTAAAAATGACAGGTTGATATTGAGCTAGAAGTTGAGCCAAACATTTGAGAAACATGCTGTGAAACTACATCATCTCTCAAATTATGCATAGCATAAAAATGTTGTCTGCATTTTGTTCAGGGCTTTTAGTATTTCATGGGTGCTTGGATGTTGATTTTAATAAATCCTTTTATGATTTAAAAGCCTGAGATGAAAAGAATCACTCAGACATGGACAAACATGTTAGTGTAACCACAAACTAAACAATACAGCATGTATACATCTTTAAAGTCTTCCAAAAAATGTCTTACTGTAGAAATACACAGTCAACCTCATCATCACTTTAGTGTTGGTGTGTGTGTGTTGAAGTGTATAACTTTTGACACATGTTTTTAATGTCTCTTAACCTTGCAGGGTCAGTCATGGCATCTGCATGGTGCCCTAGATCTTATTGACACAGCTGGCAGGAGGGATGGAGAGGGCACTGCCAGTCTGTTCACCTGACAAACAACTCAATGGCTTGAGTACTTGAAATCCGGTGTGTTCATGCATTCTTAGGGACTCTAGGCACTACCGTGACCTTTTTATTTTGCTTGACTTGGGGAATGGGGTGAAAATAGTCAAGTGTCATACTGAGAGACCTGCAAAAGTGTGAATGTGAACTCTGCAGCGATCTGATTCATTTTGGCAACAAAGAGAGATGCAAAAACCTTAAAAAAATGACTACTGATGTGCTCAGAGCTGCTGAGTGGTTATGTTCATTAGTGGAAATAAGAAGCAAGACTTGGATTTAACTAAGCGCGCACCAAGAGGATTCTAAAAATCAATAATCATGTAGAGTTTATCTGAAAACAAACTGTATAATTAATGCTTTCATTGATTTTCTGCACAGGGGAATGTCAGTTGTTGATCATTATAAGTATCTGAGATAGAAGGAACATTATTTAGAAGATGAAGCCTGGGGGCACTGCTCAACATTGCACGAAAACACTTCAGGCCTCAAAATGTACACCTCTCTAACAGAAGTAAAATGTATAAATCGCAAATGATCTTAAACTTATGCACAGCTAAATGGTTTCTCTGCTCTGTAAACGCCACCTAATTAATGTCATTAACAGTCAATGTCCAAATCCTTTTTCTTGAGAATGACGAGCGTCAAGAATTGCTTAGATTTCCAAATACCTGCAATACTCTGACTCTGCTACAAAGAAAAGAGCTACATCTGCTTATGCTGCCTTCACGTGCTATAGGAAATTTCCTACTTTCCACTTATGAAGTCGTGATTATGTTCTGACTTTTAACTAGGAAACTTGTATTCAACAATAATTCTGATAGCACGTGAAGGCAGCATTAGACAGAGTACTTACCAACACGATCATCGTTTCTGAGAGAAATAGTGAAGGTGAATGCATATACGAACAAGTTCTCCGTTTAGGATAAGAGCAAATTCAACCCAAAGCGCCTTTGATGACGTTGATGATTACGTTACAGTTTATCATCTGTCCATCATCGTCTAAAGCCCGCCCTGACAATTTCATTGGTCCGAACAGTTTCTGTTCGGGCATAATAACTCCTCTATGGATCGAGTCCAGACCGGATTGCCCGAGCAAAAAATGTTGTGGGCGGGGCTAAATTCGGCTGGCATCCAGGCTAGATATAGCTATAATGAAACAGGTTAAATATTTCTTTGATTGACAGCTAAGAACTGCACTCTGTAGTACAAATATATCATTCTTTATTGATAAAGCATTGGGTATCATAAATTAATTTATCAGGTTAATGTTTTTTTACATACACTTTTGATTTAAGAGTTTGGTGACATAAAAGCTGCTCAAGAAACAGTTGAAAACTTTTATTGTCAATGTTGCAAAACAATTTGCTGCTTAATTTTTTTGTTTAAACAGAAACCTTTTTTAATATTAATGTCTTTACTGTCACTTTTGTTCAATTTAATGCAACCTTGTGAATGTTTTATTTCTTTCAATAATAATAAAAACAAATCTAACTTTGAACAGTACAGCAATACATTTTTAACAGTAAAATATGCATAGCTAATGGTCAAATATGAATGAACAATCATCAATTTATATATTCGATTTTGTTTGTTTAACTGGACCGTATTTCCATAAGAAATTTTATGGTGCAAAAGAGTTTATTTTAAACCAAACGAATGTCAAAACATCACAGTGATTTTCCTTCAACATATTAAGATCATTACCATACTGGTTTCAGGAACAGAGAAAAGAAAGATATTTATATTCTTCAATTTTTCTATTTAAGAGAAGCAACATAATTGATATTTATTAGGGGTGGGCATAGATTATTTTTTTAATCTAGATTAATTTTACTGTGATTTTGAAATTAATCTAGATTAATCTAGATTAAAATGGCTCATTTGAATTCTGCCGAAGGCATTCAGAATATGTGTGCTACCCAAATAATGACTGGTGCTTTCACACTTGGTTCGATTGCCTGGACCGAACCCGAGTTCGATTGCTCCCTGGACCCTGTTCATATTATATTTATGGGTCCGAAACCAGGGTCCGTTTGCGTCATCAAAGCAGCAGCTGTTTACCCCGTTGCTTGGTAACGACGTCGAGCGAGGAGGTGGCAGAATTAATAGCGTTGGTCACCTAACTTTTATATTTTTGTTTTTGAACCGTAAGTTTTGTTACCAAAGATTCAGTACGTAATGGCACTTGCGTCTATCTGCCGCGAATGTACTGCAAATGCTCTAAAGAACGCTGACGACGAGCAGAAATTATATGTACAGCTCTCTGCTTACGTAGCACGTCAGTCACGGTCGTCAGGACTCGAGTACGGTACGCAGGTGCGCACCCGAGTTCGGAAGCCAGTGTTCACGCTTGATGTGGTAATTTCACAGCATACACGCAGGTTCGAAGACTCGTTCTCGCTCCCTACAGTGCAATTCGGCTAGGAATACATCCGCGCTAAAATATCAAGATGAAAGTCATCATAGCTTGCGTAGTATAGACCCAGCTCCCAACCCATCTTTGAGAATAGATTAACAGCAATATTTTTTTATCGCCCGATAAGAGTCTCACGTTAACACACGTTAACGCCGATAACGCCCACCACTAGTTAAAATGAATGTGCAAAGACTAAATCAAACGCCCTTTACAAAAATAAAGGTAAAACAATGACGTGGTACAGTTTTAAAGTTGGATGAGAACATGAGAGTTTTTCGCACTGGGTACTTCCACCTTTGTCAAGGATGTGACCTTTCCGACGTGATGATGTCATACGTATTGAAGAAGCACAACACAGAAGTCACGCATTTAAGGTTAAAAAGTAAATACTTTTTCTTTTTCTTAAATGACCAATGGTTTCGCTAGATAAGAGCCTATTCCTCGATCGTGTAGAGCCTCTGAAACCAGTCGAAGCCATTTGAAACGGCATTGATTTGGACCTTCAACCCATTGGTTGCCATAGAAGTCCATTATGTGGAGAAAAATCCTGGAATGTTTTCCTCTAAAAACTTAAATTTCTTTTCGACTGAAGAAAGAAAGACATGAACATCTTGGATGAGATGGGGGTGAGTAAAATACCAGGAAATGTTCATTTTGAAGTGAACTAATACTTTAAAGCTTCTTTTATATTAAACAAAAACATATGATCAAAAGATTTGCAGATTGTTTTCTAATTCAAATTAAACAAATCTTTAAACGTGGCACTTAGAAAACATCCACAAGGAATTCTCATTTTTATTTTAGAACAAAATTTACAAAGCCATTCAAACAGTCTGTATTTTATGTAATTACTTCTTTTAAACTCAACTTCAAAAAAATCATGAATATTCAAAATACACTTTGACTTCACTGCTGTCTCTCATTATATACAAATATGTACAGGCAAGGATATTCAGTGTCTCACAGTCATATGTATCTGTACTCAGGGGGGAAAAAGAGATCTCCATTTCTGTTTGTATGTATGTAATTGTATAAATGCAACCAGACCTGGTCCAAACTCAGTTTTGTGATTGGCTGGTTGGCAGTCTTTAGAACGCTCTGACAGGTTGGCTCAAATAGAGGTCCCATGGCTTGGATCAATGGCTTCTGGGATGGGTCCCCCGGGCACTGCCTGGTAAGAGATGGGCATAGGTGTCTTTACGGGGCTCTGGCGGAAAAGGCCTCCGTTGGGCGCCCGGTGTTTGCAGCGCATGGAGGGCGGCAGAGTGGAACTGCTGAGAGGGAGGGGGAGGCTCCGTCCGGGCACGCGGCCGACCCCAGGACCCTCCTGGAGGAACGAAGTCACGGACAGGCCCCCAGGGGGGAAATCTCTCATGGTTTCCTGGGAGCTCTGCTGTGGCCGCATGCTGCCCATGTCCAGGGCAGAGATCTCCAGAGACTGACCTGGCAGCTGCTTGTGCACCAGATCGTCCTCCATCAGCCCACTCAAACGCTGGTGAACCTGCTCCAGATCCATCTCTTTGTCCTGGGAATGACAAAGAAACAGGGTGATTGAGACAGAGTCTGAGGTGAAGGAAAGATGAAAAGGTGGGAATTGATTTGTGGGGTGGAAGGCGGAAAGAAAATGAGAAATGACAAGCAAAAAGCGAAGGGACATTGAAGCAAAAAACGGATGTGAATGAAAGGAACATGGAAGTGCATGCAATCTTTCAGAAAATAGCAGAAGGTGTTTACCAAGGGCTCCAACAATCACATCAGCTCTGATTAATGATAACAATTACACAACGTACTACTGACAGCACAGAATAATCTCATAAAAATAAAATCAAATCCATCTCGTCTCCCACCCGCTCCAGCAGGCAAAAGGTCTGAATGCTAAAACAGCTTCATATCCGAAAAGTTACGAAATGAAAGAAATCAATGATGCAAATGAGAGTGTGTGCTGGGAAACATGGGCCATAAATTGAATTGCAAACAGAAGCCTCGGTGCTTCAATGTTTCAAGCTTATAACGGAGGAGCCATGAAAGGGGTATTTCTTCATTCTTTGATACGCACTGCCGTGAAATAGCTTCGGTCATGCGCCAGTGATGCCATGGCGTGCCACTTAATGAAAGAATCAAGCCAACATTAACAGGCTGCTAACTGCTTGCATTTTTTCCACATAGTTCTGATAGTCATTTAATTCTCCTGCCATGCATCCTTGGTAAGAGAGTGAGGAGGGTGGACTCGATACTATGAAGCTTTCAGTAAACGCTGATAACCGTTACATCCAGGGCTACCCTGTTAATCACTGTTCTTCTTCTTTGTTTAGTACAAGTCAGTTCAGTAATGCATCCTTTCCATGGGATTGTTCACTCCAAAATGACAATTCGCTCATCGTTCACTCATCATTCCAAACCTGTATGACTTTCCTCTTTCTATGGAAAAAGAATTTAAATGGGGTCAAAATGTTTATATATATATATATATATATATATATATATATATATATATATATATATATATATATATATATATATATATATATATATATAATTATGGATTATGTGGACAAAAACATGTTATATAATGTCTTCTTTTGTGTTTCTAAGAAAGAAAGAAGGATTTCTAATAACGAAATTCATACAGGTTTAGAACACGACAGTAACTGAATTGTCACTTTTGGGTGAACCAGCCCTTTAACTCAATTGCTGAGGTCTTTGGGTTCTACCGCGGTCGATGCCAGCAAATCAGCTGTGTAGTCTGCAGTTTTGTACCATTTATGGGTAATTAGAGGTGTCAAATTATGAGACTATGTTTCTGAGTCATAAGATCAATGAGGAGATAATTACTGTAGAGCTCATGAAGCTGTACTAGAAAGTCTGAATGTATCTCTAATTAAAAATGCATTAATTTGCCATTAAAATACACCCAATCTGGGGTACTTACAGCCGTGACAAACAACACAACTGGAGGCCAATCTCTTTTTGGATTCCAGATTGCAATATTTTGGGCCATCAGTGTGGCCACTGAATGGGTGATCTGATGGATGACAACAGATGATGAATTTGATGAGAATGTGGAGCGAAATGGAGAGGCACACAGTGGGATTCCTGTTAGTGCTGCTTTGGCAAAGAGATTCCAGGAATAAAATAATCAGTCTCTAAACATAATGTATTTATCAATCCACACAATATGGATGAATTAACCTCTCTGACTCTGCCTGGGTCTCTGTCATCAGTTAGTTCTCTATGCATGAGTGAGTCATAATTACCTCACTACCCACATCCACATATATAATAATCTGATTGATCTAGAGTCCTAACCCGCTCCAGGAGAACGCATGTCCTTCCTCTAAATGACTTCATATTCTCAAGCCCTGTTCACCCCACTGACAGGTATCCCTGCTCAGGTCTCGGCTGACCTGTGTAAAAAGCCTGCGTGTCTTCCCAGTCTCTTTCTCTCTCTGGCCAAACGTCCCGTGCGCATCCTGCAGCAGTTGCAATTTCATTATATGCCAATGAGCCAGACGCCATCTCCAGAGTGCAGCCCTTAGTGTCCTGTATGAGACCATAGAGAACCTGTGACTGCCTGGACATTGGCATATAATTGCAATAAGAAGACACAGAGAGGGATATAAAACGTAAAATGTGTAAAGTTGGTTATTGTGTGGTTCTTATTGCTTGCCAGAGCTCCAATCACTCCCTTCATACAGTGTGTATCATAAAGCAAACAAAACCAAAATACATAAAAGAAACACTCAAATTGTACAGGCATACTGCAGACAGAACACCTTAAAGCGAGAACAAGGAGTCGGTGAAAGCAATATAGTCTGAAAGCTAGTAAAAGTTCTTATCTCTTTATGTGTTATTAATTCAAATCCAGTCAAATTTAAAGCAGCTGACAAATGGAAGTCATAATACAGACGTCTGATGGATATTATTCAACGATGTCTGCAAAATTGAATATTACGTTACTGGCAATCAGCATTCCTGAACTATAATATGTGGTTTATGAGCTGTTGCTCTCGCCAACGTGCTTGTCATGGCTCAAGATATCACCAAAGGGAAAGGAGAGAAGGAGAGGAGACAAGGACGGAAGAGTAACTGCAGAACATTTGAAGAAAAGTCAATAAATCACTGGCTTTCTCATTGCACACACTTTAGTTTAGGGATCCAGGTACAACCTTAGCCTAACAACCTAGCTGAAGCAGCAGACGAATTTGGATGCTTTTATGCAGAAAGTTACTTGGAAACATTATTTTAATGAATAGACCTATATTTGTAGTTGCCCATAACAAAGAGCTAATGGATTTGACTACAAAAAGCTATCATATCCACTCAAAGAGATGGTACATCCAAAAAGAAAATTCTTGTGATAATTTTCTGTGGTTCCAAGCTCGTATGATTTTCCTTCTTTTGTGAAACACAAAAGAAAATATTTTGTAGGACGTTTTAGCAGTTTTAACCCATTATAAAGTCAATGGGACCCCACATTTCAAGCTCCAAAATGGACATCGACAAGTAGCTTGAAAGTATTCAACAATATGTTAAAACATAAAATAATGTCAATTCTCATTGATTTTTACACATCTTGTGACCAAACAGCATGACATTTGTGTTTGAATCATATGGATTAATTTCACGCTACTTTAATGTTCTTTTTAGAGGTTGAAAATGTTGTTTCCCATCGACTTAGACAAATGGATTTTTGATAAGTAGTTGTAGTAATATAGATTTTCTAATGCCCTGTCAGCAACTGAGGCTTCATGGCAAAAATACTAGAGTTGTATGACTACAAAAAGAAAGATATAGCAGTTAAGATTATATTAGATGTTTTACAGTTACATATGATAAAAATTCTGAAACCTTTTCAGGTAGAATCTTACATACTCCTATACAACTTTATAGAAATGTTGTCTACTTGCATCAAAAGCGGGACAGTCCAATAAAATATGTTTAATGGAAAGGGGGGTCTTGTAGAACATACATAGAATTGGGTCTTCTGTTTAAATATTTTGAGATGTGGGTGTTGCACTAAAAAATGGTCCAGCATACATCCCCGGACAGAAGTCTGACGTATTTTGATCAAACATTATGGGGCCTATCATACATCAGAAACACATTTATTGTTCAATAGTGCAGTATTTGATGTATTAGTAATATGCGCCCATAGGCAGGTGCACAACGCACATACAATCTGCTTATTATACACACAGGGATGTGCAGCAGCACACAAACATTTTTAAATATTAAAAATAAAATGATTCCTCTCTGGAGAAGCGCTCAGTCTTTCCGCTTGCAAATTCCACCATGTAAATAGCGAATCCGCCATGGTGCAAGCGCAACTGGCTTTTAAAGGGAATGGGAGATGATTGGTTTATTGCACGTTACGCCTTAAACACACCCATGACTCATTAAGAGACTAGTACAACCCTGGACCATACGCCTGCCGTGCCGGACGTTTTTTCCGTCGTTAAATTAGCAAAAGAAGATTTGGACACGCCCTAAGTGCACCTGCGCCATGCAATTCAGACCATGCGCTCAGATCGGTAAAAATTGTGCCCAATGAGGGCAAACAAACAAAAAACCTTTAGTTATTTGAATAGTTTAAAATAAGATCAACAACATTCATTTAAAAAATAAATATTTAGGGTAAATTATTATTTCTCATAATTATCAAAAATTCTCCACAGTATCTTTTGTGTTGCATGGAAGAAAGTAAGTCATACAGGTTTGGAACGACATAAGGGTGAGTAAATTATGACTGAGGGTGAACTATCCCTTTAAATAATGAATTCCTCTGTTTTTTCTTAGGTGTTTTGTGCTTTTTTTGAGTGACTCCCTCCCCCTTCACCCTTCCCTCTTGCCTTTTCTTTGGCAACACTTCAGCAAATGGGAGGCAGTAAGTTCTTGATGGTCACACCTATAGCTGGGTGTACTGGAGCTCGACTAAATCGGGGCTTGCGTCAGTGGCATCTGGATCCATAAAGTAGAGTGTGGCAGTGGCTGTATAGTCCTGGGCACGGTGGGCAGGGGTTGGCCGTAGTTTGGCCGCCTGTGGGGTCACCTCTTTGGGCTGTGCCCGTTGGCAACGTGGCCCGTTCCACCAAGACTCCAGAGCAGCCACCAGGCAGGCCAGCAGCAGCCCCGCTGCTAGGATGCAGAAGACCCCAGCGAAGCTATGCAGTCTCAGGGCACGACCCTCCGGCTGAGGCTCTGCGTGTTTGTCCAAGTCGCAGCGACCTTTCCGAGGCCACCACTTCTGCTTTAGAATGTCAAGGTCTCCTTTCTCTTGCAGGTCAAGGATCCTGAAGAGAAAAGGGAAGGGTCTTGTTATGAAGGTCATGGAATTAATCTGTCATTGCTCTAATTTTGCCTGTTATATTGCTTTATGAAAAATTTATTAGCAAGAGGACAGAAAATGAAGCTTCAATTCAATGTACTGTACATATGACTGAAAGGGGATAACGAGGCGAATATTACATTCAGTGGTCAAGGAAAATGACCATGGAACAAATTATGGAAACATAGCAGTGGTGGTTTTCAATTATCTTTTCAAATAAAAGGCAGAGATACAAGGTCCTTAAATAGTGTTAACAAACTTAGCAAAACACTGAAAAAAATCACTTCAGCGGTGGCAATGAACATTTGGTTTTCTATTACTTAGCTTTCTCTTTAATCATTGACAAGTTTTCTTCCTAGTTAATAATTTCAATGCTGCAGACGTTCAGAAACAGAATGTATTTATAAAGAATCCAGAGCAAAAGGTCAATAACTATTGATAGAAAAGAAAATGTCAAAGGTTGAAAAATAAAGTCTGTTCAACTGCAATCGTCCTGGGTATTAATTTAAAAAGTGTTTGATTCTAATTCCTCATAACAGACTGGCAGGTGATTGTAGAGGTTCCTTCATGAAAATGCAATTCGAGGCCTTGATGTTGGACTGATATGTGCATTATTAATTGCCGGCAAGCTTACCTCCCTAAAGCTAATTAGTATGTGAGCAGAGCGTTGGTATGAGCTGAAAATATGAATGCAAATTATAGTCAAACAAATGAAGGGCTGCAGGGTGAGGTGCTTTAAAGCCAGTGGAGAGAAGAAAGCATGGGCGGGAATGAAGATAAATGCTACAAAGAGCAGTAACTGGTGAATCAACACGATTCATGGGTTCTCCGGCAAGACTGCGTCTGCCAAGGAAATAAATGTAATGTAAACGAGAGAAAGGACAGATGATGAAAGAAAAAGGGAAACAATCCATCACAGTCAGCCACTGTGATGTTTGCGGAGCTTCAGAGTTTTGTGATATTGACTTGAAATGATTGAAACAATGGTGTCTATCCTTCAGCTAGTTTAATGACATTCTTTGCGATCATATTGCACATGTACACTCTGAAAGAAAGCGCTCACTTCTGCGAGAAGAGATCTCTGTAGGGGCTGCCGTGCTGCAGGGCCAGGCCATATCCTTTGCTGCTCATGCTGTTTCCTGTGACCACCAGCGTGCAATCATCATCTGTCAGCGCTGCATACTCTAACACCGCCAAGTCCCACAGGAAGGCATACGGATCCCTCTTCACCTGAGAGAAACCACACAAGCACGGTACAGTGTTTCATTTGCCCATTTATGGCAGAACATTGTGGCAGATTTTTGTGGTTTTGATAACAGTAACGTAAACACAGCCTGAGGTTATCCTGAGATGGAGAGCTTCTCCTTTTAGTCGCTCAGTTCTTGTCAGACAGGTCACAGACATCATTGAAAATGAAAGATGTTTACTGAACGTCATGAAATGGCTTTGAACTTGTTTCTTCTCTGGAAACTAGCCACCCCCGCTTTCTTTTTCAAGAGTTTAACACACACACTCACACTCTCTCTCTAGGGAAAATGGGCTGCCCCCCCCACCACCACCACCACATTAAATAAAGCAGCACAAGCGTCCACTTTTAGACTCTATCGCAGCCACAAAGTTATGACAAACTTTCATATGACAAGAACAAAGGAAAAAAAAAGGATGTCAAAGAAGAAATGACAGAAGCTCTCGTCCCCTGGCTCTTCCATATAAATATCACATTTTCGCTATATCTTTGTAAAGTACTACAAATACCCGTCACTGCCTGAAATATTTACAGTTTGTCTTTCAAATGTACATCTATTAGTAGGATTTTCTTTCAACCTTTTAAAGCATTGATATCAAATCAATCGAAGATATACAAGTCTCCAGTTTTGAGAATGTGCATTAGTTAAACAAAGACAATAACCTCTAGTAGGGAGGATGAAGGGACACAGACCGCAGTAGGAATAACTAAACCAGTTGTTCATCGGGTTTATATGTTTCTATGGGTGCTTTTGTGTACTTAAACAACTTTTGTTTTAATTATACGTTTTTAAAGGGTTCTGATGAATAGAAAGTTCAAAAGAACAGCATTTATTTAAAACAGAAATCTTTTGTAACATTATATCATCATCATCAACTTCAGACTCAAGGTCCATTTAAAAGACACAGACAAACATGCATTATACATAAAAATAAATAAAACACGCCCTAAATAAAACATGTTTTATGTTCACTTTTGATCAATTCAATGCATTCTTGCTGAATAAATGCCTGCTAAATCCATTGATGTTAATGGTAAAGATAACGATAATGGTCCAGGGAAACAATATTGTTGGATATTTTATAGTTAATATTTTGCTTTCAGCTTTGCTAAACTATCCCTTGGTTGTGGCCTCATATCCACCACATTTAATTTTCATGATATTTCAGGAAAAAAAAAAAAGGCAAAATTTCTCCTGAGATGCATGTGTATTAGGGATTGGTGATACCACTTATGTTGTTTTCGATACGATACCATTACTTTTAAGGCCAGTATCACCGATATCTATACCGATACGATACTTTTAAACTGAACTTTTAAATTATTACATTTATAACATTATTAAAATTACTAAGAGTAAAATAGGTAAAGATAGCTACTTATCATTATATTTGAAAGGCATTTTAACATTCAATATGACTTATTTGCAACTTATTAGACATTTTTTTTTACACATGGTTAAAATGGTAACCATGCAAATCTACAAATACTAGTTCACTATAGTAAAAAATAAACCATGGTTCATTTTCGTAAGGGACTGCCAGTGACAGGACGTTGTACCCATAAAATGCAACCTTTTTTTATTTTGATAGTGTATGATTTATATTAACATTAGTTACAGAATAGAACATGATCAATATCCACTTTTAACATTAAATTTAATGAGTGTAATTGCACTCTGTAGGCTACATTTTCTATTTGTTTATTGTGAAATAACTTAAACATATTATGTTTTTCTGTCTTCTGATGAGCATTGTTCTGGGCTGCCTTTTCAAAAGCATCAATGGTTTCTTATGATTGTTTTGGGAAATGCAGCCCGTTCGAATAAAGTGTCCGCAGTGAGCGAAAGCTCTCTCTGTGATTGATTGGTCCTGTCTTGCAGCATTTGCGTGCGTTCAGATCACTGATCTATATAGAGAAGGTTCAGATCATGGTTCAGATGAGCATGAAAATCTCAGGTATCCACCTTAGTATCAATATTTTTATTTGAGTATCGATAATTTTCGATGCTCACATCAGTATCGATATATCGATACTTCATATCGATCCGCCCATCCCTACTGTGTGTATATACTACTGGACATTGTTAAGGAGCAGATTAAACTAGTGACTGTGTGAAATGCATTGCTGTAAGATAATTATTGTTTTAGGGACAAAATAGTTGAAGAAATACTTTACTGGAAGTTAAACACTTCAGCATGGATGGCCTGAAAAAGCATTATTCAACACCATCCAAATTGTGGGGGTGCTGACATACAGGCCTCTATTTCTCTGTCTTATCTCTTTTCATTATTCTGCTTAAGAAATCAATTCTGAGCCTGCTGAATTGTTAGCTTAATAGCCAGTTATAAAAAACTCATAAAGAGATTCATGGTTTTGGTTATGTCTCCTGTGAAAAGCATGCCAGTAGATATGTGCTCTCTGTAACAATAAGAAGAGCTGTGAAATTTAATAGCTGCAATTTTTTGAATTTTTATCAAAGGGATGTGGATATCAAGTGTCTTAAAGATTCTCTTTGCATCTGCAACAGTTTATATACAATGTGACTTTGAAAGTTTTACCAAACAAGCATAAATACATGAATGGATTCAGCAGCATATGAATTGTAATTTTTATGGCTCACACAATATGGAGGAATATTACATTGTCTGAGCCATGAATATTTATCTTGATACGCTAAAGCTGTTTTCTCATGCTTTCTGTCAGACTTGTATGCTGCATTTCCTTTTCTCTCTTTAATGATGCAAGATGCCAGAATCATTCTGTTACGAACCTTAACAGACCGCATTTTACTGATTGCTCTTTCTGTGTTCTGTGATACATGCTTTGGATTACAAAGAGCCCCCAATAGCCAGCCAGCATCAAGCACATGGTAGTGCACGGAAAAGCTCTTTCCAGCACAAAACTTCAGCACCACTGACAGTTCTTCCCAATCACCACACAGCTGAATTCAGCACCACAGACAGCTCTCCACTCTGTCTGACAGGGCTGGTGCTGATTTGAAAGGATTGAGCCGCTCCAGTTTAATAATAGCTTCTCTTATCCTCAGGTGTTTCAGGTGCTGTTTATGCAGATATATACGATAACAGAACATACATGGAGACATATATATATATATTTATATAATATACACACCGATCAGGCATTACATTATGATCACCTTTTGGTCCCCCTTTTGCAGGCATTGACTCCACTAGATCCCTGAAGGTGTGCTGTGGTATCTGGCACCAAGATGTTAGTAGCAGATCCTTTAAGTCCAGCCATCCACGTGAAATAAAACGTGATTTATCAGACCAGGCCACCTTCTTCCATTTCTCTGTGGTCCATTTTGGCAGTGGACAGGGGTCAGCATGGGCACCCTAACTGCAATGCACTGTGGATTCTGACAACTTTCTATCAGAACCAGCATTAAATTCTTGAGCAATTTGAGCTACAGTATCTCATCTATTTGATCGGACCACATGGTTCAGCCTTCGTTCCCCACGTGCATCAATGAGTCTTGGCCCATGGCCCTGTCGCTGGTTCACCACTGTTCCTTCTTTGGACTACTTTTGATAGATACTGACCACTGCAGACCAAGAACACCCCACAAGAGCTGCACTTTTGGAGATGCCATCACAATCTAGCTCTTGCAAATTCTTGCTGTTGGCCATTTTTCCTGCTTCTAACACATCAACTTTGATGACAAAATGTTCACTTGCTGCCTATTATACCCCACACACTAACAGGTGCCATGAAGAAGAGATAATCAGTGTTATTCACTTCACCCGGTCATAATGTTATGCCTGATCGGTGTATATATTTTCAGTTTATACCTTTCTTTTATATCTTTCTGACAGTAAGAAAAACTAATTTGCATGTACATGTACTTTTTATATATTTTATGTATTTGAAAACAATGGGTATCTTTATAAAAGCAGACTTTTTTCAAAAACAGTATACACTACAGTTCAAATGTTTGAGGTCAGTAAGATTTTTAAAATGTTTTTGAAAGAATTCTCTCAAGGCTGGATATATTTTACCAAAGATAGAGTGAACACAGTTATATTGTGAAAAAATATTATAATTATTTGAACTGCTTTCAATTTGAACATATTTAAATGAATTTATTCCTGTTATGACAGAGCTGAATTTTCAGCATCATTACTCCAGTCAGTATTCAGATCACATGATCCTTCAGAAAATATTCTAATATGCTTATTTTTTTTCTTTCACTGTGGAAACTGTGATGCATATGTTTTACATAATTTATCGTAAATAGAAACATTTTGAAAAATAAATGTCTTTCTATTGGGTGCGTAAATATGAAAATACATAAATGCCTTGATATTTAGGAGTTGCTGGCATCATGAATTTTGAAAACCCTTGGATTGGGCAACATATGTGGAATCTTTACATCATCTGTAAGTAACAGGACTGTGTATGTCTGATACCTTGCGGATGCCTTCAGCAGGAGAGATCACAGAGTTGTCCTGTCCCTGATTTTTATTGATAGTTCTCCACAGCTCGGCGAATGTGCTGTCTTGCTCCAGGGATTCGTGCCCTTCACCCTGAAATACTCGAACACAGCAGACTCTCTCACCGTTCCGTAGCTCAGCTCTGTCTGCTTGGAAAGGTCTTGAAATGTTCTGAATTGAGAAGAAAGGTAATAAAATATATAACAGGCACACAATGCACATTATATTAAAAATAAATAAAACCAGATATAATAACAAAATATGGAAGAATACAACTTTAGCTAATTAATATGCTGTTGAATTATTGATGCCTGATGTTCAGAATGTGATTGCTAAATCACTGTGTTCACAAGCATGCACCAGATGATTTTAGTGTTTAAACAATCTGGAGGTTTATAATATGCCTCAAACTACAACATAAGAAGCTGTGAATGGTACATTTCCCAACCTGCCTAAACAGTGTGAAAGGAGCACCAAACAATTAAAATCACACTCTCATTGGAACCAAACATTTAAGCATATCATGGTGCTTTTCAGCCAACTGAATAACATATCACTTCATTATTTCTTGCTGTCTTAGAATTAAAGCAAAGCTTTTAGGCATAAACGTAAAGATTTAAACATTTCCAAACATTCATACCTCATTCAGAAACCAAATTAAATAAATCACAACTAATGGTATGGTATGGAATAGTATAAAAAAAGGCTATAGTGCAAAGAGGCTGAAGTCAAATAGCAAATGTTTAGCACTGGTGTTGGTGTTATGCACATGTCCTCAGGCCATATCATACTATTAGCTGCTACAGAGGCAGTTTATTCCTAAATGATTTTTTGATTTCATCATTATTTAGAACGTCAGAAATATATCTGTAGTGTGTGCACTGCCTACACTCAAAAAACTCTTCCCTGAAAAAACTCAAAAAATGTAATCAAGTGGATTATAACCTGGGCAACATGTCCTTCACCTCTTTATAATACTATTCCTCTCAAATGCACTCATGAATCACAGAGGTGTGAGGTCGAGCTACTGATACGCTGCATTTCAATTGGGTAATATGGGTGTTAATGAAAGACCCTTATCTAACACTACCATTACTGCTTGAACTGGCCCTCTAAGTACCAATCTAACAATGTGAACATCTTTGTCTGGTTTACATCTGCAACACAATACTCTCTACTCCATCCATATTATAACAATGAAAGAGCTCATGCAACAATCAATCTCTGATGCAAAAGCAGACAAGGCACAACACTTAAACTGTCTCAAATAATGAATAAATGCATACAAATGATGTATTAATTAATTATTTGAATTATTTGGAGGAAAATAATACCCCGTGACAAAATAGTTCTAAATGAGTTTGCAGTTCACAGCTGCTGCCTTCCATCTGCAACTTCTGATGTCATGCAGTCCATGTGTGATGTTTTAAAGGCAGCAGGCTGCTCTTCCCTCATGCATAATGACACTGTGTTGCTTCTCCTTCTGGTTTTAGTGGGGAGTGATTTCATGTTGAGATGAGCATCTTCCATCACCCTTGACAAGCCTTAACAGGACTCATGACATTTTTTTTGCAGATTCAATAAGTCGGATTGTTAATCTTGAGATGATAAATCAGAACAATTAATCAGTTTAATTATAGTGGTACTGCCACAGCTGGAGGAAGAAAAAAAACAAACACTATGGAAATATGTTCCACATGGTGTCATCTTTTATTTGTGATATAGTCATTTATACTCAAAACCCAGCTGAGCAGCTTTTGTCTTAACTCTCTTTATGTATATGGATGCAGAAAAACAATCTCCTTTACATTAATAATTTGTGTTTTAAAATATATTGAAAAAAAAGTTATTTTAAACTCAAATTTTAAAATCTTTATTTTAAAATAAACAGATACAACATAATTATACTGAGGTGAGATACTGTATGCTCTTGATACACATCTTTTGGGGTTAAGTAATCCAAAATATGGACTGATCAACATTATCAATTCCTATATTTAACAAAGTTGTTTAAATAAACCACACTGTAAACCCTAACCCTCAAAATAATTAATTGGTATTTAGTATTTAGAACTTTCTCTTTCTTTTAAGTTCTCAAAACTGACACATTTTAAGTAATCTGAATTGTTCCATTGTTTTGAGTTTTATGAACTTTCTTTCAATATAGACTTAAATTTAACTCAAAATGGGCTGGGATTTCTATTTCCCAGCATGCTTTGTCATGACACTAAAAAGGGACAGTAAATGCCAAACTTAAGTGGTATATTATGTTTTTTTGTGTGTGTGTGCAAAATTAACGTTAAGTGGGTGATTTAGTATTGTTTAATGTTCCCTTTCGAAGGGAACTCGCATTGCGTTGAAGCGCTATGGGGAACGCCTCAGCATGACTGATGACTGAAGCGCCTGTAAAATCACAGCAATCCTATTGGCCGGTGACAGCCATGATGTCATACTAGTGCAACCCGGAAGTATAAAAGGGGCCCCCAGAGAACATTTCATCCTCTTTTTCGTCTTCAGGGACTGAGTTTACTATAGTTCATGTTGATCACAATGCAAGTAACAAGCGTTTGGAAACTGAACCTGCTCAGTCCCCCTGCCCCATGTATGCGGAGCTGGTGGAGGTGATGGAGCGTGCCACAGCAAGGCTCGATCTACCGTGGCAGGGAGGAATCCGCTTGTGGAAGGCTCAACAAATGTTTCCTCTGGGGCCACAGACCACCAGCTCCGGTGAGCCTTCCATTCCTTCCCGATCTCCATTCTGAGATCGAGAAGGCATGGAAGAACCCGTATTTTGCGCACATCCATCGCCATCAGCATGCAAATTATGCCAATGTTGAGGGGAATGCATGAGCACGGGTATGTGTTTATGCCTCATATTGGGGAATCATCGACACTAAGAGCTCCATCCCTGCCATCCAGACCACTGAAAACAACATAGAGTCTGAATGGCAGGGCATACACGGCAGCAGGTCAGGCTGGGGCTGCACTGTATACGATGGCAGTGCTCCAGGCTTACCAGGCAGACCTGCTGAAGGACTTGGACCAGGGCAAGGGTCTTTCCCCTGATGCGGTTGCCGAGTTGCGCCGCATGACAGATTTGGCTCTTCGGGCCACCAAACAGACCGCTGCCACGGTTAGGAGATTGATGGCGGCGATGGTGGCCACAGAGAATAGGTGTGGGTAAACCTGGTGAGCATCTGGGAAAAAGAGAAGTCCTTTCTCCTGAAGCCCTGGTTTCACTTTCTGAATTTTTTGGTACCTCCGTCAAGGCAGTGGTGGGAAAGTTCACAGAGGCAAAGGCTGGCTCTGCTGCATTTAAAACATTTATACCACGCCGGTCCGAGTCTGCATTCAGACAGGCAGGGAATCCTGTCCCATCTTGATTCGAGAATCATAGGCAGGGCCAGAGAGAGAGCGTCGCCGCTCGAGCACCACCTCCGGGAGGAGAAGGTCACAGACGGTGCGACTCGACGTGGAAAAAGCAGGACTTTAGAGAGGTAATAGAGTACAGATGCAACCAGCGGTCTGGGTCTGGTAGAGGCAGATAACATCTCCTCCCTCTCTGAGGGTTGTTACAACTACCCTCTTTTTCTGCCTTCCCCCTCTTCGTTTTTAAGCATCAGGACCTGGGCTGGATCAATGACGATATCATTGTTCTATAACGGTCTGGCTAAGGCCTTTTGTTTAAAGTAGTCAAAGAGCATAACGCATAGAGCCTTCTTTTAATATAATATATAAACAGGTTGTTGTTTGAGCAGTTATGAGTTTTTAGTCTCCCTGTTTATAGAGGTTGACTGGGTTGCTCTTAAAAAATGGCAGGCTAGGGTCCCTGAGCCTGGGCCATACTCCCTTAGAGGAGCCCACCTTTAAGGTTAGGTAGAGGTTTCCAGGCCTTTGAGCTAGTGTTCTCAGGGAACCAGGGTTACAGACAACACACTGCAGGCAGCAAAGCATGAGTAATAAGCTGTTAATACAAGATGTATTCTTGCATTCAAAAACAGTTAGTCAGAATGAGATAGAGATGTGTTTTTATTCTTGACTTTTTTGATCTTCAATCAATTGAATATACTTTTATTATATATTTATAATATAACCTACATAAAAATGTATAAATAGCCTAAAAATAAGTTTAAAAATTATGTAGTTTAAAAATATTTTAATTAAGCAGATATTGATACAGTATGTATGATTATTTGCCATAAATTTGATCAATTGATCAGCATATTATTTAAAATATTTAATTTACTGACAGTCCAAAAAATGTAATGAAATTTCACAGGGTACCTAACAGGTAAGTACACATTCCATGTCTCTGAGTTTCTTCCAGCAGGACACAAGGTATTATTAGCTGTAATATGATAGCTTTATGAGATCCATTTTCTTGTTTTTGTTTTGTATGAGAATGGAAAATGGTGCTGTATTAAACTAAGCTAAATTATCTGTTTTTAAGTTAAAAACAACAACAACAACAACAAAAAACAAAACAATTTTAACTGCATCATTAATCATGCAAATTAAAAGGATGACTAAATGCTCACAAAATAATTTTAAACATTTTTATGAACAAAATGCAAAATAGTAGGCCAACATTTTATGCGCAAATTTACATTGACAATTACATGAACAGATTCATTGCATCAGTCAATCAAAGAGTCAACTAACTGGCCAATCAGCAGCAATTGCACCAGCCAATCACAGCCTACTGACAGAGTGAAGCCTAGCATTTGGGGACCTCAGGACTGAACACAACATTTGTCAAGCCTGAATCCCATTTTACATCTAAGGCTGGTGAGAGATATGAAAGACTCCCAGTGGACTCACAGCGTGCTAACGATACCGTATCATGCTCCAGCAGGACTGCCTGATTTTAATAACAGTTACAAACAAGGTGATTAGCACAACCATAGCAGCTGTGGATGCTGCCACTGAGAGACGGAGGAAATAATCCCCTAGAGCCTCAACACACACACACACACACACACACACACACACACACACACACACACACACACACACACACACACACACACACACACACACACACACACACGAGCTGAATGAGAAATGTGACAGCAGCAAACTCTCCATTAATGCTCCAAAGCAGAACCTTTGGGCAAACGGTGTGTCGAGTCATTTTGCTAGTGAACTAACAGGTCTGCCAGGAGTATAAAGTCAGAATTCAGAGGGACAGAATGCAATAAGCTTCTCCCACCTTGGATTTTTTGCTGGGCTGAAAGGGCTGAATTCAATGAGTAGGCAGATAACATTTACAGAGGCAGGAGAAAACTATTTGCACATCAGGTATAGGGCATTACCAGTTCATATAAGACAACTCTCATAGTCAAATAAGAGGAGGTTTTAAAGCAGAAAGAGCATTTGTTTCTGCTCTGACAATGAGGGGAAAAAAATCACTGCAGCTCTTTTGCGGCACATTGTTTGTGCTATCTGACAGTAGTTGTACACACACATATACACACACACATACATACATATATATATATATATAGAATATCATCATTAAGTTGATTTATTTTACTAATTCCATTCAAAAAGTGAATATTATATTCATTCATTACACACAGATTGATATATTTCAAATGTTTATTTCTTTTAATTTTGATGATTATAACTGACAACTAAGGAAAATCCCAAATTCAGTATCTTACTTAAGAAAAATTAGAATAATTACTTAAGACCAGTACAAAGAAAGGATTTTTAGAAATCTTGGCCAACTGAAAAGTATGAACATGTACAGCACTCAATACTTAGTTGGGGCTCCTTTTGCCTGAATTACTGCAGCAATGCGGCGTGGCATGGAGTCGATCAGTCTGTGGCACTGCTCAGGTGTTCTGAGAGCCAAGTTGCTCTGATAGTGGCCTTGTAATGAAGGGTCAACAGGAAGTGGATCCATTTGCAGCTTTATTTTGAGAGCAGAGAAACAGACAGGGACAAAGCAGTACCGTAAACCGGAACAGGCAATGGTCGAGGCAGGCAGCAAGGATCAGAGACGGGTCACAGGCAAGGGTCAAGACAGGCGGCAAACAATCACAATCCAAAGTACAGGCAAAGTTCAGGGCAGGCAGCAGAGGGTCACAGATGATAAACAGTCCAGGTAACAACAAGATATCAGTACACAGGGAAACGCTCAGAAATGACAACCGTAGCAAATCAAGACTTCGCAATGGTGTGATGCATGTGTGTGTCTTAAATAGGGTGTGTGATGCAGTGCAGGTGTGAGTGTAATCAGTCCTAGGAATGAGGGCCCATGGGAGTTGGAGTCCGAATGATCGTGCCTCAGTATTCCGGTGATGGCTCCCTCCGGCGGTCCGGAGGATGAACCGGAGAAGCGTTATTCATGACAGAGCCCCCACCCTGCGAGCGGCTCCTGACGCGAGGAGACAGACGCCGGGGTCTACCACGTGGTCGAGGGGCCGGTCTCTCCGGGTGCATCCGATGGAATTCCTCCATGAGTGTAGGGTCCAGGATATCATCCCTGTTGACCCAGGATCGCTCCTCTGGACCGTACCCCTCCCAATCGACCAGATACTGTAGTCTCCGACCCCGACGCCTGGAGTCGAGCAGTTCTCGGACTTGATAGGCCTCCTCGCCCTCAATCGTCAGTGGTGGGGGATATCGGCCCTCGGTTCCCTCCGGTTCCTCTCTCTCGGAGGGTTTCAGCAGCGAAACATGAAAAGTGGGAGATACACGATAATTAGCAGGCAGATTCAACCGAAAAGAGACAGGTGTAATTTGTTTTATGATTTGAAAAGGCCCTACAAACCTGGGACTGAGTTTCTTGCATGGAAGTCGTAGACGTAGGTCCCTGGTGGATAGCCAGACCCACTGACCCTCAGTGTACTGGGGATTCGGTCGCCGACGTCGGTTGGCCTGAACCTCTTGTCTTCTGACCGCGCGTTGGAGATGATGATGAGCCAGCTCCCAAGTCTCCTCGCTCCTGCGCAGCCATTCGTTTACCGCTGGTAGTTCCGAGGGTTCGCCTGACCACGGGAACAGAGGGGGTTGATAGCCTAAAACACACTGGAAAGGTGTCATCCCTGTGGCTGGTTTTCTGAGGGAGTTTTGAGCGATTCGGCCCACATCAGATATCGACCCCATTCAGTCTGGTTTCTTTGGCAGTATGTGAGGAAGCGTGTGAGTTCTTGGTTCATCCGCTCTGTCTGTCCGTTGGACTCTGGGTGATAGCCAGACGTGAGACTGACGTTGATGTTCAATTTCTTGAAGAACGCTGACCAGACTCGAGAAGTGAATTGTGGGCCTCTGTCCGACACTATGTCCTCAGGTAATCCATAAAACCTGAATACAAAATTGCAGAGTAACTCAGCAGTCTCAAATGCAGTGGGGAGCTTGGGCAGCGAATGAGACGACAGGCTTTGAGAAGCGGTCTATGACAGTGAGAATGGTGGTGTTGCCCTGTGATACCGGGAGATCGGTGACAAAGTCTATAGCGATGTGTGACCAGGGACGTTGTGGAATGGGTAATGGATGTAGTAGACCTGCCGGAGACAGATGAGGGTCTTGGAGGTTTGGCAGGCGTTGCAGTTGTGGATAAATTGGGTTACATCCGTGAACATGGAGTTCCACCAGAACCGGTTCTGTAGGAGGTAATGAGTGGCGGTGATGCCTGGATGACCGGAACTGGGTAAGTCGTGGACGTGATGTAACAGTTTCTCCCTTAGAGGAGCTGGTACAAACGTTCGAGGTGGGCATGCTGCTGGTGGAGCGGACTGTTCGTTGGCCTGCGTAATCTCGGACATCACATCCCATTGAACTGGTGCTAGGAGGAGTGAATTAGGGATTATAGGTTCCTCTGTGTCTGATCTTTCTACCTGGTCAGTCTGTCGGGATAACGCGGGCCTTGATGTTCTTAGACCCAGGTCTGTAAGTCACTTTGAACTGAAAGCGAGTAAAGAACATAGCCCATCGGGCCTGTCGAGGATTCAAGCGCTTTGGCAGAGCGGAGATATTCTAAGTTCTTGTGATCTGTGAGTACGGTGAAGGGATGTTGGGCTCCCTCCAGCCAATGGCGCCATTCCTCCAGCGCTGCCTTCATCGCCAGTAATTCTCGATCGCCCACATCATAATTTCGTTCTGCTGCAGATAACTTCCTGGAATAGAAGGCGCAGGGAAACATTTTCTCAGGGGTACCTTGGCGCTGAGATAGAATGGCTCCGATGCCCGTGCTAGAGGCATCTACCTCCACTATGAAGGGTCTCTCAGGGTCTGGGTGATGGAGAATTGGTGCCGTGGTGAACCGTTCCTTAAGCTCCTTGAAGGCCTCCTCGGCCTCCGGGGACCAGTGAAGACGAGAGGTTTGGCGTTTTGTCATGGAAGTTAGCGGAGCTGCCACACTGCTGAAGCTGCGTATAAACCGCCTGTAGAAGTTCGCAAAGCCCAAAACCTCTGTAGTTCCTTGAGCGTGCGCGGTCTGGGCCAGTCCAGGACTGCTTTAACTTTGTTATCATCCATAGCGACCCCTTCTCGACTGATCACGCCCCAGGAAGGAAGTAGAGGTTTGGTGAAACTCACATTTCTCAGCTTTTGCATATAACTGATGCTGAATAAGTCTCTGCAGAACAGCCCGGACATGCTGGATGTGTTCCTCCAATGACCTGGAGTATATGAGAATATCGTCGATATATATTATGACCCAGCGATTCAGCATTTCTCTGAACACGTCGTTGATGTAGGATTGGAAGACGGATGGACTGTTGGAGAGCCCGAATGGCATGACGAGGGTCTCGTAGTGGCCAGTGGTGGTGGAGAACGCAGTCTTCCACTCGTCCCCTCCCTTATGCGGATGAGATTATATGCACAGCGGAGATCTAGTTTGGTGAAATATTCAGCCTCTCTTAACTGTTCGAGGGCAGCGGGTACCAGAGGCAGAGGGTAACGGAACTTGACGGTAATGTCATTCAAGCCCGATAGTCGATACAGGGTCGTAGTCCCCCATCTTTTTTCTTTACAAAGAAAAACCCTGATGCGGCAGGTGATGTGGATGGTCGGATGAACCCCTTGGCTAACTCCTCTTCAATGTAATTCTTCATAGCGGCGGATTCTGGCTGTGACAGTGGAAAGATTCTGCCCTTGGGGGGTGTGGTACCTGGAAGTAATTCAATGGCACAATCACCTGGGCGATGAGGGGTAATTCAGTCGACCCTTGTTTGCTGAAGGCCACCGCTAAATCAGCATATTCGGCCGGGATATTAGATTTCTCTGGACCGACCTGGTCCAGCTTGACTGTTTGGATAGGCAGGGGAATTACTTGTTGTAGGCAGTTCTTATGGCAGGAGGCATCCCACTGCAGAATCTGTCCCTTCCTCCAGGAGATATGTGGATTATGGATACGGAACCATGGCAGACCAAGGATGATGGGGTTGTTGGGTGAGTGAATGACATAAAATTGAATGCGTTCATGGTGAAGAATTCCTATTTGTAGTCCGAGTTCCTTGGTGATGTGGACCACTCTTCCTCCTCCAATAGGTTTTCCATCTAACGCCTCCACTGTTAGTGGAAAATGACAGTCTGTTAGGGAATGTTATGTTCATTAATAAAAGTGTCAGAAATGAAATTCCCAGCCGCACCAGAGTCTAGAAGAGCCTGTGTGGTGACCATTTGTTTATTAAGAGTAATTAGAACGGGAATCTTGAGACAGGAGGGTGAGTAATCCGAGTGAGTGAAGGAACTCACCGTTTTGGAGCTGGTGGGTGTAGGACGAACAGGACATTGATTTCTGAAGTGACCAGCCTGACCGCAGTATAGACACAGGTGCATTCGACGTCCTTTCTCTCTCTCTCTTCTGGCTGGAGAGGAGTGTAACCCAGCTGCATGGGTTCGGAACTTGAGCTGGGGAATTGGTAACGCGGTGAAGCGTCTAGAGCGGATGAGATTGTCAAGGTGAATGGAAAGTTCGATGAATGAGTTCAGTGAGCTACCTTCGTCCCGGCAGGCGAGTTCTGCTTGCAATTCCATGTTTAAACCTCGACGAAACAGTAGTTTCAATCCTCCACCCAGTTGGTTTGTGCTGCCAACGCGAAACTGTAGAGCATATTCAGCTGCTGTTGATTTGCCCTGAGTGAGAGAGAGCAGCTGATCGCCTGACTTTGGCCCCGCGGGTGTTCAAATACCTCTCGGAATCGTTGTAGAAACACCGCGAACGAGGGAAATATTGAGTTATCATCTCTCCAGACAGCAGTGGCCCAATCCAGCGCTTTGCCGGTAAGCAGTGAGCAGACAAAGGAAATGCGACTAGTCTCAGTGGGGTACAGAGAGGGCTGTTGATTAACATACAGGAACATTGAAGGAGAAATCCCTTACACTTGGTTGGAGTGCCATCGAACTTCTCTGGCAGGGCCAGACGGGATTCACCACTGGTGAGGCAGAAGATGCAGGCATGGCAGGTGCAGTGGGCGGTGGCATGGCGGCTTCAACAGGTTGGACGCGTGGGTCTTGTAGGCGTCTTCATCAGTTCTTCTGTGAGAGATGTTAGGCGGTTCAGTTGGTGGTGATGCATCGCTAGCTGATTGGCCTGTGCGGACAACTCGTTGGAAATCTGCGACCAAGCTGCTGGATCACTGGATGGCGAAGTCTTCTGTAATGAAGGGTCAACAGGAAGTGGATCCATTTGCAGCTTTATTTTGAGAGCAGAGAAACAGACAGGGACAAAGCAGTACCGTAAACCGGAACAGGCAATGGTCGAGGCAGGCAGCAAGGATCAGAGACGGGTCACAGGCAAGGGTCAAGACAGGCGGCAAACAATCACAATCCAAAGTACAGGCAAAGTTCAGGGCAGGCAGCAGAGGGTCACAGATGATAAACAGTCCAGGTAACAACAAGATATCAGTACACAGGGAAACGCTCAGAAATGACAACCGTAGCAAATCAAGACTTCGCAATGGTGTGATGCATGTGTGTCTTAAATAGGGTGTGTGATGCAGTGCAGGTGTGAGTGTAATCAGTCCTAGGAATGAGGGCCCATGGGAGTTGGAGTCGAATGATCGTGCCTCAGTATTCGGTGATGGCTCCCTCCGGCGGTCCGGAGGATGAACCGGAGAAGCGTTATTCATGACAGGCCTTCAGCTCTTCTGCATTGTTGGGTCTGGCAAATCGCATTTTCCTCTTCACAATACCCCATAGATTTTCTATGGGACTAAGGTCAGGCCAGTTTGCTGGCCAATTAAGATCAGGGATACCATGGTCCTTAAACCAGGTACTGGTTGCTTTGGCACTGAGTGCAGGTGCCACGTCCTGTCGGAAAATGAAATATGCATCTCCATAAAGTTGGTCAGCAGCAGGAAGCATGAATTGCTCTAAAACTTCCTGGTATACGGCTGTGTTGACCTTGGACCTCAGAAAAGACAGTGGACCAACACCAGCAGATGACATGGCACCCCAAACCATCACTGACTGTGGAAACTTTACACTGGATCAAGAAATGTGGATTGTGTACCTCTCCTCTCTTCCTCCAGACTCTGGGACCCTGATTTCCAAAGGAAATGCATAATTTACTTTCATCAGAGAACATAACTCTGGACCACTCAGTAGCAGTCCAGTCCTTTTTGTCTTTAGCCCAGGCGAGATGTTTTTGACGCTGTCTGAGGTTCAAGAGTGGCTTGACACAAGGAATGCGACAGCTGAAACCCTTGTCTTGCATACGTCTGTGCGTAGTGGTTCTTGAAGCACTGACTCCAGCTGCAGTTCACTCTTTGTGAATCTCCCCCACATTTTTAAATGGGTTTTGTTTCACAATCCTCTCCAGGGTGCGGTTATCCCTATTGCTTAAACACTTTTTTCTACCACATCTTTTCCTTCCCTTCATCTCTCTATTAATGTACTTGGACACAGCGCTCTGTGAACAGCCAGCTTCTTTTGAAATGACCTATTGTGTCTTGCCCTCCTTGTGCAAGGTGTCAGTGGTCGTCTTTTGGACAACTGTCAAGTCAGCAGTCTTGCCCATGATTTGTATAGCCTACAGAACTAGATTGAGAGACCATTTAAAAGCCTTTGCTGGTGTTTTGAGTTAATTAGCTGATTAGAGTGTTGCACCAGGTGTCTTCAATATTGAACCTTTTCACTATATTCTAATTTTCTGAGATACTGAATTTGGGATTTTCCTTAGTTGTCAGTTACAATCATCAAAAATAAAATAAATAAACATTTGAAATATATCAGTATGTGTGTAATGAATGAATAGTTTCACTTTTTAAATGGAATTAGTGAAATAAATCAACTTTTTGATAATATTTTAATTATATGACCAGCACCTATATATATATATATATATATATATATATATATATATGTGTGTGTGTGTGTGTGTGTGTGTGTGTGTGTGTGTGTGTGTGTGTGTGTGTGTGTGTGTGCGTATGTATGTATTTATATATAAAGTATACATATAAAAACATGCATGGAAATTCTCTCAAATTCTCTGAGTAGCCTGAAAAACAAACACGCAAAACAAAAGTAAAAGAAAATGTTCCAGTATCTACAGAAATAGAGAAAAAAAAAGAGAAAAGATTTTAATATGAGGCGACCTTTTAGTGGAATTTATGGAGAATGTCAGGAACTGTGAGATCCCTGCTGGGAAGTGAAGGGCCAACGTGATTTCTAAGAGACAGCCGGCATGCTGTGATTTCAGATTTAATTTGAAGAAATAGGATGCATTTAGCTGACTCACAGTATTACTTCTTTCAATTTTAGTCCTACTTCCCCTACTCCTCAAAAACAGATTCACTGTCAGACAGGGGTTGCACTGACTAGATCTGCCACATTGCGTCAGTATCAACTAGTTGTTTCCCCTTCAAATTAAAAGGATAATGCAAAGGTAAATATAAAATGATTCTATGATTCTGTCTAGAGGATATCATACATTTTTGATATTTTGAGATGCAGAAAAATGAGCTTTACCTCAGGGTAACCATCAGGGTTGCCAGGTCTGTGCAAGAAAAGTAGCCCAATGGCCAGTCAAAAGTAGCCCAATGTGATTTTCTCCATCAGGCGGACAAATAATTTTCTGAATTTGTATATCTGGGAGGTGTTTCAGAAAGTTTTTTTCGAGTATGGCCCTGAATGACTTCATAAAGGGTGGAATTGCTTGTACACTTCTCCAGGATGAACACGTGTGCACATCAACCAGAGCGAGAGCAAGAGCAAGAGCGCACCCAACAACGAGCTTCATTCGGTTAGCCGTCGGCAGCGCTGTCCTTTTGTTTTTAGACCACAAAATCAACAATGTCACTAAAGAAGTGTGTTATTGATTGTGAGGGACAGTTAATCTTGCACCTTCTGTTACCATTTTTTAAAAAGAGCCTGAAACTGTATCTCTATTTCCAGGAATTTAATTTTGTTTTATTCTGTTATTCAATTCGACTCGAATTTCAAATTTCTCTGTACAGCATGTTGGTCAACTTTGCGATTTTTAAATGGGATATTTTAATACAATGTACTTATTTACTTGATGGAGAAGCCATAATCGCCATTTTCGATACAGCATTTGGCTATATTGCTGATGCCAACCAGCTAAAACTTGACCCCTTGTCTGTATCACTGAACCCCGCTGTGGTTTTATCTAATTTCATCCTCCATTATGTTCTTTGCTGTTTCTTTTTGTCAGTGACTCAGCACTGCAGCCATGTAATAAGATTCATTCACCCATCACTCCTTTTTTTCAATACCTGAATGAATGAAGTCGCCTAAAGGCTGACAGAAACTATAAATGAAAGGTACACAGCTTTTTTTGTACAGTTTATGCAGTATGAACTTTGCAATAAAGATAAACACACAATCGTTTCCTTTATCCCACATCAGCAAGCAGACATTTTCTCCACTAACATAGTCCAGAAACGGCACAATGCATTGTGAGTCATTTACACAAGGTAAACACTGACCGCCAGACTAATTGACTAATTTTCTGGATGACTAGTCAACTAGTAAAAATGAGCAGTCTGATCTAATCTAATCTGATGCTAATGAAGGCAGTCCAGTGATGTGATATCCTAACCTGTCCTGGAGCTATGTTTAGAGATGACGGCTCTAATAAAACTCTATGACACCCATTTAGTCTGCGGGAGTTATCAAGCCTGCATACAAGCATCTGTAGATGTGTGGAGTTCTGCCACTGGACTAGTTAGCTTACCGAATTGCGTTGTCCATGCGGGACACAGTGAGGTAGGCTGCCAGGTTGGCTGTGTAGGATGAACAGACAATAAGGGTGAATAGCCACCAGCTTCCCATTGCAATCCTGAGAGCCATTGAACTCATGAAGGATTCACCACCTGCAAACACAAGAAATAATA
The DNA here is from genome assembly GCA_023029165.1 of Gobiocypris rarus. Classification (NCBI taxonomy): domain Eukaryota; kingdom Metazoa; phylum Chordata; class Actinopteri; order Cypriniformes; family Gobionidae; genus Gobiocypris; species Gobiocypris rarus. The sequence continues at coordinate 23,979,903 of CM040925.1, forward strand.
AAAAAAACATTCTACTGGTTGAATCATTGTTTACACCATATCACCGATACACAAAAAGATAGAATACAATGCGTCAATGGAGAAACATGTTTTTTTTAGACAGCAGGGTTTAACTGGTTCATGCTAAACCTTGACCCCTTGTCTATATCGCTGAACCCTTCTGGGATTTTATCTCATTTCAGCCTTCCATTATTTTTCTTCCTGCTGTTTTTTTGGCAGTGACACAGCACTGCAGACATGTAATAAGATTCACTCTCATATCACCTGCTTTCTCAGAAAACCTCAACACCTTATAAGCCTGTGCTGAAATGTCAACACAATATTCCTCTCCAGCGCACACAGCTTTGGAAATGTCATCACTGACACAGAGATGGTGAGAATAAAACGGTAAAGGAAAAGATCTGGAGCTATCTTGCTCAATGGAGCTTGTTAGGGGCTATTCGTTTTCTTATTGGTCTCTGAGCCAAATTATCTGAGATCTGAGATGTCATTTTAGGGCTAAAATGATATCGACAGAGTCTGTAATTGGAAAGGTCAAAGGTTAAGTGGGCATCTATGCTCATTACAGGGTTGAGAGTGCACTGAAAAAAAAAAACTTTCCAAAGAAAAGAAGTGCTTGTGCTTTTATGTGCCCAGACAAAAAATTGTAATCACTTTAGTTTGGAAAGTTCTTAACATGCACACCCACACCAACATACACGTTTAGTTTGTGGCTTTTACAATAAAGTTACACATTTTCTTTCATTGATGATTAGCTGCATTTACAAGATACAAGCTAGTATTTAGGGCAAAGTTTGGGGTCTTTAAGATTTTTTCATGTTTTCATGCTCACCAAGGCTGCATTCATTTGATAAAAAAAACAGCAAAATATAGTAATATTGTGAAATATTTGTACTTTAAAATATATAATTGGATCAATTTAATGCATCATTACTGAATAAAAGTAAATTGTATTAATACAATTTTATAGTAGTAAAAAGAAAAAAAAAACGTATATAGTTAATCTTTAGTCCAACTGGTCACTAGAGAAAAAAATCGTAACGTAACCCTTCTTAAGGGAACAGTTTTTTCCTTTTTATTTCTCTCTCGTCTGTTCCTGTATGATATATGTTACCTTCTCCTGCTCCCACCCACAATATTCAAGTTTTGTCCCGCTCCTGAAATATTCATGAAATAGTTTCAAGTTGCGTGTCGCCTAGCCACAACCTAAACATTCCAGCATAAATGCTTCCGATAAATTATTTGCTAAAGCATCTACATTCACAAACCACTTAATTTGAACAGAAAAGGAAGCATAGGCTAATGCATGCATGATTTGGCACGGCACAAACCATGCAAAGAGCACAGCCTTTAAAATCACTAAAAAGATAAAACTCAGTTTACTTATTTGGGATCTCCGTGGTAATCCCATGGGAGTGCAAGTCTCTTGTTGGGGAACCTCTAAGAGCGCTGACACAATTTGAGCACTGTAGCGCGCTAAATACTGTAGCTGTCCTTCATAAGTGACAGCAAATGTTTTTTAAGAAGTTGACACAAATGCAAGCCTGTTTTCATAATCATTCACCATTATCAAATTATGGGTCCAGGAATTATAATTAGCTGTTGAAAAAAAACTGTACTGTAAATGTCACTTAACAGCTGTTGTCAGTTGCTTGTATCTTGGTCTAAATTACTACATCTGAAAGTGCAGAGACAGTCAGGCTGGTGTTGATGTTTAGACATATGCACCTTTCAATAGTGAGTTGCAGAATTCCTATGGAATAATAAATTTTGTCAAACAGCCAAAATGTGTTACTCTAGGGATTGTCTCTGGTGCTGTAAATTGTACTTAAACATTTGAAGAAGTATATATCCTGCTGAAAATATATTTTCTTTAACTAAAAATATTAAATCGCTGTACAAGCTGTGCTCCTGCAGACAAGAATGTCAGCAACTGATTGCACCATCCAGGTGAGGTGACTATTCAGCAATACCTTATCCCTCATGTTCATGACCCAGCTCACCTTGCTGTACAAAGGCTCCGTAGACGATCCAGATGGCACTTTGGAAGGACGTCGTGACAGAAGCAGGCTGGTGGGGCCCAGGAGGATTCTGGGAGCGAACAGACTGGACGCGTCGGAGCAGAAAGACCATGACACCCACCACAGGAATGGCAGCAGCAATGCAGGCCCACACTGCCAGGTCAAACGGTGCCAGCAAGGAGAAGATGTTGAGTCTCTCTTCTGCTTTAGTCATCAGGATTCCCACAGAATAATCCAGATAGCGTTTACTGAAGTCCACCACATTCTCTCGTTCCGGAGTGATGGTGATGGCTGAAATAGCCACATCTGCTCTCTGAAAAAATAATGCATTGAGAGTATGTTAAATATGTCTGAGATGATAACATAAGTAAAGACTGTCTGTATATAGGACAAGAAAGTAAACTGAACAAACAAAGCACAATGCCTTCATAGCTATATGCCGGAAGCACTGACTAATATAAATATGCAGTTGCGCATTAAAAACAAACACTAAATATGATTATTACACAAAACAGTCTTTATCCATGTGGATCTCACCTTTCCAATTAGCTCTCCAATCATTCCGTTCCAAGACCCGTTGGCCTGAGGAGATCCACATTTCCCATCAGCCACCTGATACATTTCATACTTAAAGCCCAGAATTTTGGCCAGGGCATCCAGAACATCTATGGAAAATCCCTTATATCTTTTGGGCTGACCTAGAATATTTTCTGCCACCATTACGAAGGGCTCCTCCTGAAGACAACAGAGAAAATAAGGGCTTTATTTGAATAACTTTTTATTTATTTGACACTTTGGTAACCTGGTTTACAACTAAATTAAGCAGATATGAGAGGACGCATAAGCTTGTACTTTTTCACATTCAATACTGTTCAATTAAAAACTATTGCAATTAAGAATAAATTATTTCTATTTTAATATTGTTAATAGTTTAAAATACATAATAGTGGTTATTATGTTGTGCTGCTTAATAGTGTTTTGCTGGATCCTTAGAGTTCGAATCTTAAATCTTTTGGAGCATTACAAATTTATTTACTGTCACTTTTAATCAATTTAATGCATTCTTGCAGAGTAAAAGTATTAATTTATTTTGAAAAAATAAAAAAATAAAACAATAACCCCAAACTTTTGAACAGTCTCACACTTTTTGTGTGATCTCATTCTCAGTATATACAAGAGGATTCATTTGTAGATGGTTTTCAAACAATGGCATTTCCGAGTCTTATTTTCCCACAATTCATTTATCTCTCAAAGCATCTTGACATTAATGGACAGCACTAAAAGCTGACATAGCCATTATTTGGCGTTAGTGTCAGACAGATTTAGATTGAATCTTATAATTTATTCATTTCAAGGGGTAGATGAAACCAGAGAGCAGTCTGATTAATATGTTTGGACATATTTCTGCAAATAAAAGATTTAATATTGATTGGGAACCTTATTTCGGTGGTGAATTCATCTGTTCAGGTTGTGACTTTTGGTCTGATTGGCTCTCTGTCACATTCAAAGCAACGGCTGACGTGACACTTTTACCAGTGACTGCTGGGACCCTTTGGTCTCAGGTTAATCTAAATGAAGTGTTTCGGCCGACCTGTTACATCACGGCCAGGGGAGCGTGCAATGTCTCATCAGACAGAAATTACCTCTCTAAATTCACCAGGGCAATTTGCAGTAAGGCATATTGCCACCAAACAAGACTATTTGTGAATCAGGCCCTGTGCACTCAAATACAGATGTGTGAAATATCTGAGGCTCAAGCTAGTAAACTGTAATTGTATTTAGAGAGAGCACAACAGTGATAGACTGGAGAATAAATAAAGAGCAAACCCCAAAGGAAACCCTTGCGAAAGCCATCAAGAGTCTGCATGACTTGATATGATGAGACAAAAACCACACAGCACAACCGTGTGGAAACATACACTGTTTATGACAACCAAACAATTTCCTGACTTGAGCTCTCAATTCAGTTCTGATTTTAATTCAATTTGTTTAGATTTTTTTAAATACATTTGGGCATTTTTCAAAATTGAACTGCTTGTTATTATAACAAGGTGTAAAATTATTATAAAATGATAAATTCAAGTATAGTAAGATATAGGGCCCTATCATAATGCGGCGCCAGACGTACAAAGTTTTTTGCAAGTTTCAGCTCGACACAGTTATCAAGTCCTGCGTCACCGTTGTTTAAATATCAAATGTATTTGCACCCATTCGTTCACCCATAGGCATGCTGGTCTGAAAACAAGGTGTGTCAGGCGCATTTTTGGCGCATTGCTATTTTGAGACAACTGAAACAGAGTGTGGCATTGACCAACTGAAACCTGGTCTAAAGTCGCAATATTTTTTTTGCTATTTAAAGAATGCGTTAGTAATGCGCCTATAGGCAGGTCCACAATGCGCGTACACTCTTCTTACACACAGTACCAGTAACACACAAACATTTTTAAAAATGAAAAATAAAAGGATTCCTCTCTGGAGAAGCATTCAGTCTTTCCACACGCAAATTCCGCCATATAAATAGCGAATCTGCCATGGCGCGAGCGCAACTGGATGTTAAAGGGAATGGGAGATGAGACTCTGATTGGTTTAGGGCCAAAACACACCCATTAATGATTAAGAGAATAGGGACAACCCTTTTAGGCCATTTTTCCCGTCGTTAAAGGGGTACTTCAGCACTGGGAAGATAAATCTGTATTTAAACTCGGTCATTAATGTAGTAGAAATGTGAAATTATTTTTGAAATTGGTGCCTTCTAGACTGAAAAAACACAGAAAAATTATTTTTGTCTCATGGGGATGAAAGACAACAACTCCAAGAATGCACTTCGCTGCCCTAAGATAGGCACAACATGGTTTTCTTGCCCACAGTGTTAATTTTCATAAAATCAGTTCAGTTAGAGATGCTACAATTAAAAACTGAACGTGTCTGTTCAATATATTATGAGATTGAGTGTCATGGCCGTCATGCAGCAGGAGTCGGATTACATTCATCACATGACCTGAGCTTGGGTAATCGCGGGATTCGCGGCTGCATTCACAGCACGTGAACAGTCTGCCGCATTTTCAGTTCATGTCTTTGGAAGCTTAACTTTCATAGGAATTAATTTGAAAAGTTGAAACACTCACTTTGCTCTCCACCGCTCTGTTTACATGAATCTCCGCAGCTCCCCGAGCCGAGTGCTGTGAGTGTGATGTTGAAAACATGCGGAAATAGCGCCCTCTGCTGGCTGTAGTCTTTAGCCTCTTGATGAAAACTCCTCCGATGATGCAAAATGACGATATTTGCGTAATCGGAGGAATTTTTCCAGAAATAAAATACATAATTATCTCGTCTCAGGGTCATATGAGGGGGAAAGTACGATAATTTGAATATACTCCTGGGTTTCTACTTATACAAAGCTTAATGCTAATCGCTGAAGTAACCCTTTAAACAAGCAAAAGTGGATTTGGACACGTCTTAAGTGCACTTGCGGCGTCCGCTTTAGACCATGCGCTCAGCCTCAGATCATGATACACTGTCTATTTTATCTGTAATATTTCTCTGAATTTCACATAATTTAAACAAGTAGGACATGTTCTCTGAAAATAAAGTTATTTCTGGAAAAACATTCCTACCATCTAATGATTACCTGCAGGGAACTGACAAAAATCAGCATTATCCTTGCTGGCCCTGGATTAACATTCCTATCTAACAATCAGAGTTAAGCTTAGGAATGGGGTTAATGCCTTAAACAACATTCTTTCATTAATAATTTATTGCTTGGCAATTTATTGCTTGGCAGGAATATTATTCCAGGAACTTGTCCTACTTACTGTATGAAATTTTAAAGTGATTGTACAGTAACCTAACATCAGTAAGACATTGATTGGACCTACTAGGAGCTGAATCAGATGCATTGAAATACGCACCAGTAGGGTCACCACTTTTAGAGTAATTCCCTGCATGCCATGCTCGGCCCGGTTCTCCCTCAGACTGCCGTTCAGCCCACGATCAGAGTCCCACGTCGCTAGCTGGAAGACAGGAAGAGATTGTGATTGAGCTATGATTAAGTTTAAGATTGCAGAAACGATTGCAAAGAAGAAGACAAGAAAAAAAGAGTACGCATGAAGAACTGGACAGTTTCTAAAAGCCAGGGATGACTGCACATGACCTAAGTTATGGTCCCCAAACACTTATTTGTCTGTGATAGACCCCTCTCCATTGAGCAGAAATCACTAGCTCATTCAGGATTCATCTCAGGGGTTTCGCTATTTGTGCTTTGTTACACACCCAGGTGAAAATGGTCATGTAAGTGTGTGAGGTGGTCACCTAGGCAACAGCTGTCACATTTTCCACTACTCTTTTAAAACTAATTTGGAACACAGACCCAAGTGCGTGCACACACACACACACACACACACACACACACACACATCTGCTCTTTGTCGATATGCTTTCACAGGCTGTTGATTAGAGCCAAGATCAGCACAGAAAACACAATAAAGCAGAAAACAATACAAAAAAGGACAACTATACCAAAAGTTTCTTAATTTCAGAAGGCCTTGAAGCTGAGCTGTGATGTTACTGAAAACAAAATCACAATAACAATACAAATATTCATTTGAAATGTAAAATGTAATATTCCTGAAGGATACAAATGATTAAAATAAAAGTGGTAAAGTTTCAGGTAAGATGAAGTTTTAGGTTTTTGTCGTTGAAATGCGCATCATCTTGTTGCAGAGGTTTCAGGAAGAAGAAAAATAACATTTCTGAGCAATATCAATAGAGATCCTTTGAAAACATTGCAACTAATTTCCTATATACTAGGAAATCCACTTTATTACTGAACATGCAAATAGGCTATATACAATACAAAACAAGCACAATAATCTTTCTATTACAGAATATAAGAACTCTATATTATTCCATGAAAAACTCTTTTCAGTTTGTAGGCATTATCCTGTATGCGAGTAGCCTAGCAGCATAATAGCCAGTATAGAAATGACAAAAAAGAAAGCACTTAGATTCTCCTTCCACGAGCAATGACAGTGCTTCTGTAAAACACAGTGCCTCACTTCAAGATGAAAGCTGTGATACATCTATCTTTAACTTCAGAGCCATTCATCATAATCCCAATATCCCACCAGATCCGTTCCTCCGCTGTGACGGATTCAGCAGGCCACTGCACCAACATCTCGATAAGAAACAACTCTGACCCTGAAATCATGCTTGGCTCTCGTCTGGCCAGCGTTTGACCCCGTCCTCTGTGAGTGACAGGATGACAGAGGCTTATAGCATCTGCCCTAATGACATGTGTCATATATCTTCACTGTAGTGCCCAATACACAATCCCTCTCACAATAATAGCACCTACCTCATCCGTAATAGCAGACCTTGTACGAGCAAGATATATCTAATATGATCAAATTATGAAGAATAGAGAAATAAATACAGAAAAACATAAAAATATGAACAAAAAGATAACATGCTAGGATTTTGAAATCATACTATGCTTATTTCACTAAATCATTTTAGCATTTTCTCTTTGTTTAATGTATTAGCAGTGGGGATTTTTCAGTGTCTCTTACTGCAGGTTACATCCATAGGTCGTGATAAGAGACAAGTGTCTTAATGAGAGGTGGAAAAGGAAAGGAAAGGCCGGCAGGAAAGCCGAGCCGAAGGAGACGGGTCTATAGGAGTCCTCCATGGACAATGAGACGCTGATTACCCAGCATGTCACGGTTTTGGGTTTTGTTTGTGTTCATGTCTTTGTATTTACGCTCATTGTCCTGTTCCTGGTTTTGTCATGTCTTCCTGTTTGCCATGTGATCCTGCCATGTGCTCCATTGTCATGTGATTCCCTTGTCCTCATGTGTTATGTTCTCATTGGTTGTTTTTGTTATGTGTTCAACAGTTCTGTTTTGTCAGTGGTCACAGGTGTTCCTTGTTAGTCAATCTCTATGTATTTAAGCCCTCATGTTTGCCACGAGTCATTGTCTAGTGTTGTTTCCTGTATACCACTGATGGTGAGTTGGTCATGGTCATGGTCATGGTCATGGTCATGGTCATGGTCATGGTCATGGTCATGTTCAAATCAAGTCAGGTCTTTTGTGTAGTTTGTATTTGTTCATGTTTGGATGACATTAAACGGCACAGGTTCTTAAAAGCTTGCCTCCAGTGGATCAACATTACAACTCATAACCAAGGTGTAAATGAGAACTTAACTAAAATAGTAAACATTTTTGACATAGAGAAGCGTAGGTTTTAGAATTTAGCTTTTTAAGTTTTTGAAGCGGTGAAATATTTCCATTTTTACTCCACGACATAGGATTATCACAGTTTTCTTTGTTGTTGTTTTTTTTAATTGAAGATATTTTGCCATACTATGTTGAGATTGATTTATGAATCGTGTGATTTAATCAAGCCTTATAGTCTTACTTTGGATTGAAGTTAAATCAGAATATTTCAACTGCCTTCAGAGAGCTGCAAGGATACGATCTCTTCTGCCATACACACTTCAGCAAGCTGAAAGAATTCCTCCATCTTTCTCTTTCTGCTCTGTTTTCCCAGGTGAGGCTGACATGTTTTTTTTCTATTTTATTTCCTATATTATTCCCCCCAAATTTTGTCTTTTAGCTTTTGCCTGTGCTGTTAAATAGTTAATCATGTGGGTGGGTGTTGACAGATATGAGAGAGCAATGTGGCTTGTCCTCTGGAGATGTTCTGTCAGTGAATACTTGAATGGCAGATCTATCCCATAGTAAAAAAAATAAAAAAAATAAAGGTCTCTATCATCTGCAAGTGTGTGTACTTCACACTTGCTAAAATTCAGTGTAATATGTCTCTTAAAGGGACAGCTACCCCCAAAATGAACCTTCTTTTATTATTTAATCACCCTAATGTTGTTCAAACCCTGCTTGATGTGGAAAACATAAGACATTTTGTAGAATTATGGCTTATTTAGAAATTACACAAAGGTAAGAAAACTAAAAATCTGTCATTTTTAAGTTAAATATTCCTTTAACTGAGCAGCAAATATTCATGATAGGTGAGTATCGTCACAGTAGTATCTACTTTGACAGAAAGCCCATTAACCGTTAAAAAATCCCCCATATCCTCCTGGGACCCAGGAATAGACTTTTGTCCACAGTATTTTGGTGAATTTCTCTGACATCATACATGTCACAGTTTGTGTGTATTTTTATAGGAATTTTACTATTTCAAGCCCATTTCCTTTAATATGTATTTACACCTGCATCTGCATATTATAGAGCCAATTGGATAAACTATGCAGCTATAATTGTGTGGGTGTGTTGGTATGGATGTCAGAGTGTAGTTTGTATGTGTGTAATAAAAAAGTGTGTGCGTGTAATATTTATGAGAAAAACTACTGCAAATCACAAATCCAGCCACTGTGTGTCCCAGTGGAGCTTTGCTGGCATCTAATAGGGAAATTTTGGTACTGCGCCTAAATGCAATCTTACTGAAAGAAAATTTTTTAAGATCAAATTTGGAAATTTAGATTTATGGCTTTCATTTTCTAGCAGTTTTTGAGTCCGCATGTTTTATGAAATATATATTATATATAAAATAAAGTTCATAAATGTTGCCAGCGATCGTGTCAAATTACCATGTTCCATCTTAAAAAGCGGATGTTTTGGAAAGTGCTGCAGCAAGTTTTTGTGCTTCTAGTGGTTTAGAGGAAAATAAGATCAAAGGCGCCTTTTACCCCAGGGCACATTTAGCCCCATTGTACCCTATAACATATTATTAAATATAACCTATTATTATTTATGTCTGGATGTCTTGTAAAGAGCACATTAGGGGCTTTGCAGAGATACCAAATGTTTGGAGGCCTCACCAGGACAACAACGTTTTCTTGGTCTTTAAAAACGTCTGGCATTAATGTTTAGCACGCTTATAGATATATGATAATATTTTGTAAATATAATTTAAATTTGATTAATTTTCTTTTTTTTTTTTGTTATAAATCAACATCTCAGGAAAATGTTATGGGGTTTCTAATCAAAATATGACTATCTGTTACAAAACGGGCACTGATTTCATAAATGTCCTGGACGCCATGACTTAAATCATGTTTATCAGGCATTTTGGAGACACAACAAGTGAATAGGGAAAGAAATGACACAATCAATAGATTTCTATGAAATATTAGATATTATTATGAAAATGTTGCCAATTATTACTCCCATTATTACACTTCTATTTTCATTACATGTTGCACCAGGAACACTTTAATATGCAAATTAGATGCAGTGTATAGATACATTGTTTTGAATGGGAAAATCCAAATATGGCCATTTTAACCAGATATTGCATTAAGTAAAATGGTATATCAATGCATTCCGTTATATCTTTCATAACAGTTCAGAATCATCTTTAAACAGTTTAAATCCTGAAACCTAAAAATGTATTGGTGAATTAAGAATAAATCCCATTGTTTTTGCCTTTACATGTAATTTCATGTAATTTTATTTTTTAAACAACTGATTTCTGGTGTCAACTACAGAGGACATATAATATGAATAAAAAATAAATAAATTCAAAAACAGTTTTCCCCTCATTTGTTTCTTGTGCTCTAAACAATGTAATGACATGGAAAAAGCTCAATTCAAAAACGTTTTTTTTCTGGGTGATAGTGATAGTCCAATTATTCATGTACTTCCTGTTTAAAGACATCAGAGAATGAAATCAGGGCTTCAGTAGTCCTTTTTTCAGCATTTACAGAATACCTTTCTGACTGTCTTTTTTTGTCTTTGCTGAGTTTTGTGTCGGCCACTTTGTACTGGCAGACGCTGGGCTGGTTTGTGCCGTTTTCTAGACTTGTGTTCTTTTCATCTCTTGTTCTTGATATTAGTGCTACAAGCCAACCAGAATCTTGCCTATGAAGACATGATCATTTCGTCAAGACTAAAGGTCTGTGTAGCAGAAGTTTACAGCTTTTATTTTTTGTGACTAGGAGAGCTGATGTCTCTACTTGAGAGCACATAGGGGAAAGAGGCAGAGGAACAAAGAGCCAGAGAGAAAGGATTACACACAAACGATACCATACAGTAGGAAACAATATGAGAGGCAGAGTATTAGAGAGAGAGAGAGAGAGAGAGAGAGAGAGAGAGAGAAAGAGAGAGAGAGAGAGAGAGAGAGAGAGAGAGAGAGAGAGAGAGAGAGAGAGAGAGAGAGAGAGAGAGAGAGAGAGAGAGAGAGAGAGAGAGAGAGAGAGAGAGAGAGGCTTTTAAGGTGTAAGATGAAGCTGGAATTTATTTTCGTATTGTGAAGCTGTTGACTTTTTATGATTCTGTAAGCTGCTGTTTCTGTGATTAGTAAGTGAAAGAGAGAGAGAGAGCGGGATGTCTTTTGGCCTCTTTATTGAGTCTGTGAGAGAAACTCATTACTGTTCATCAAATCAAATGAGACTTTCATGAGTGATACATTTGCCTCTTCTCTGCATCATCACACTATCAACACACACACACACACACACACACACACACACACACACACACACACACACACACACACACACACACACACACACACACACACACACACACACACACACACACACACACACACAAAATCTGTCACAAATGTGCTGCTTTTTATTCAACTCACCGAGCCAATTTAAAAAGATTTTGATGGATATATCATCATTTAAAATATTTCAGTTATTACAGTTCTTGACTATTTAATCTATGAGATCTATTTTAAACTGAAACTGTATCAGCAGCTTTTTGGCAATATTACCTCTATAAAGAACCTCTATTTTTACCTCTATAAAGAACTTAAGCTACGTTACTACTATCAATTATACAGGCCTGATTATATGTTGACAAGAAAAACACTATAGACAAACACAATATCTACAGTGGACATAGGTTTGCAGAATCGCTTTCAGAATTTGTAAAAATGTTTATCATACAAATTCAACAGTGTGATTTGCGTAACTGCATACTTTTTGGTGCAAGTGTGTATTTTTATAGGAATTTTACTATTTCAAACCCATTTCCTTTAATAAATATATATTTACACCAGTAACACAAAATAGTTTCACTCAGGACCTTTTCTGCTTCTGCATATTATAGAGCCAATTGGATAAATTATGCAGCTATAATTGTGTGGGTTTGTTGGTATGGATGTCAGGGTATGGTTTGTATGTGTGTAATAAAAAGTATGTGTGTGATATTTATGAGAAAAACTACTGCAAATCATAAAATCCAGCCACTGTGTGTCCCAGTGGAGTTTTGTTGGCATCTAATAGGGAAGATTTGGTACTAAAGTCTTACTGAAAGCTCTTTCTAATTTTTAAAATCAAATTTGGAACTCTTTTATTGAAGATTTATGGCTTTGATTTTCTAGCAGTTTTTGAGTCAACATGTTTTATGAAATATATATTTTATATAAAAAAATGTTCATAAATGTTGCCCACGATCATGTCAAGGATCAGAAAAATGTCCATGTTCCATCTTAAAAAGCGGATGTTTTGGAAAGTGCTGCAGCAAGTTTTTGTGCTTCTAGTGGTTTAGAGGAAAATAAGATCAAAGGCGCCTTTTACCCCAGGGCACATTTAGCCCCATTGTACCCTATAACATATTATTAAATATAACTTATTATTATATATGTTTGAACCTATTATTAAAGGTATTACTAAAGGTACTATTATTTAAGGTACTAGTCATTGGTCTCTATTTATGTCAAAAGCCTGTGAATTAATCTGCATGTGCTCAGGGCTTACTATGCATGTGTTAGAAAAATAAAGAGCATTTCAGGTTTTGCCCTTCTTTCTAACGATAAGGTATGGGCATCCTCTGAGACCAGTGAGGTCAGCTGTATGCTTCTTTTCACGAGATGGTCACATGGACAGAGACTCATTAAGGTTTTCACTTTTTTCTCCCTCCCAGATTCACCTGCAACCCTGGTCAACCCATTGCCATGGGAACTGCTCAGGCAATTGTGCAGAGGTTACCCATGGTTGGCTCACCCAGACTCAAACACAATACCCATGTTCCTTGAGAGACCCAAATTTAGCCTGATGTCACTCACAAAGATCAGGCACGAGATCATGTGTGTTGCTTTCACTTTGGCCTTATCTTTTAGCAGTATGTGCAGGACAAAGTGTCTGCCTAGTCTGACTTGCTATTTGTTTCATCTGTCCTTCTCTCACTCCCTTCACTTTCCTGTTTATTAAGATCATTAAGCTGTTGAATTAGTTAACCAAAATGTCTTGCTCACAGGTGTCTCTCACTGTCAATCTAAATAATGCTTCAGAACTTAATTAATTCATCTCACATTACTGGAAATATGACATCCCTAAACTATTTATTCAGATGTATTAATTCAGTGGCTTGTCAAGTTTGTCAACCTTTTAGAGGATTCTCTTCTTAGCACCTGCTCCCCACATGGAGGTGTTGGGCTGTACTGCTCTGAGTGGGACTGGGAGCAGATCCATCTTGTATAAGATGCATGGTTTCCCATCCTGGATTACACCGTATGAGACAATTTAATGAAAAGAGAAGATTAAAAGAAAGTGAGCGGGGGAGACAGGGAATGACACAGATGGAATTGGTAAGAATGAGAGAGAGAGAGAGAGAGAGAGAGAGAGAGAGAGAGAGAGAGAGAGAGAGAGAGAGAGAGAGAGAGAGAGAGAGAGAGAGAGAGAGAGAGAGAGAGAGAGAGAGAGAGAGAGAGAATAGCATCTCCATCTTCATTATGGAGGTAGATTCCTCTCTACGTCTGGCTGAAAAATAACCTCCTCATTCCAAACATCCAGTATACTAGACACATTTTCTTGCTCTATAGCACGCAGGGTTGTCAGGCCAACTTCTCAGTGTGTCTGCACAGCTCCGTTCATATTGATTGGTCATTTGTGGGAAGAATTCTTTTGGTCTGCTTGGATATCAGAAATGCCAGCAGAAATGCTGTGTGTGTGTGTGTGTGTGTGTGTGTGTGTGTGTGTGTGTGTGTGTGTGTGTGTTTTTTTAATGATCTCATATTTCTTTTTACATAAGTATATATACAGTGTTACTTTTTCAAAAAATTTGAGAACAAAATATCTGAATTAAATCTTATTTTCAACCTCACAAATATACCCGTGAAACTTATGATTGGTTTTGTGGTCCAGGGTCATATATATACACACACATTGTTCATTGGTATTTCTTATTACCTCACTGACTAATTCTAATTCTTATTTTATTCATATTTGCTCTTAAATGTGCTATGATGTTTGTTAATTTGTAAAAATATATATATATATATATATATATATATATATATATATATATATATATATATATATAACAATATTCAGTTATATTTATAATAACTGAATATTGAATAATATTCAATATTTTTATATTTTTGAACAGTGGATATTATATTGCCCCCTCTTGAATAAATGAAGGAATGAATAAATAAATAAATAAATAATCTATTTTAAATGCAGCAATACAGTTTTCACAATTAAACTTAGCATATTCTGTAACAGTTCCCATCTTGGGATTTAAATAAATAAATAAATAAATAAATAAATAAATAAATGAGGTATGGAGAGGAGAGAGTGGAAAGATTAAAATGCAGGAAGAGTATCATGTGATGTGCAGAGTGCCTCTATACGGCCTCAGAGAGCCTTGAGGAGGAGACATCCTTTTAAGAAGAGATCAGAGCAGAGTATGCATATTCATGCTGATGGGCAGCAGGACATGTGTATGTTTATTAGCTGTCAGTGTAACGGACAGTTGGGGTGCTTCAGTATGTGTGTGCGTGTGAGTGTGAAGTCATTAGCTCGCTCTGTTTCTTGCCAGAGGGAAAAGTCGCGTTCATCTCACACACTCGCTAATATTCAGGCAACAAGATTGAGATTGTTTGGTGTGTGATAGACCCGGCAGCCCTGCTAATGACCACAGCCATGTCGCAAAGCACTTCCACTGCCCTGCGAGCATGTGTGTATGAGTGCTTGCGCATCACAGAGATGAAAGAGAACTAGAGACAGATAAAGTGATAGATTCATCAGCTCTGACGGGTACATTTGAATCTGTTGAATGTGTTGATGTTTGTGGGTTTTGTGAGATTTAATGAACTCTGAGCTATTTTTCTGTGTGTGTTAAAGTGTCTTGGCCATGTTCCATATCAGTGCCTTCAGTTCCAAAACACAGCAGGACCCAACATTCTGTCGCTTATCTTGTCTCTGTCTGTCTGTCGGTCTCGCTCATCTCCATTACAAGTCCACAAAATCTTACGGCATACTTTTCTGCCAAAAACGGTGCAATATACTATGCATGTCTATCAAGCTAACAGGTCCAGGTAGAAACTGGTCTCCAGAGGGGGGTTTAAAAATAAAAGACAGTATCCAGCATATCGTATAGTGCGCCAGTAGTGGTTCTATGTCATTTGAACTGTTGTGCTATTTGGGGCACTTATTTTATGACTTAAAAGTCCCATGCACTAGTACAAAACACATGCATTGCCATTTTCTGAACAGGATGACAACCAAGATGAGAAAGCTTTGGGAAATCACAGCATTACAGGCCGGTTTTCCCCATAACATGCCAAATAGTGCTGCTAAAATATTTATGTCATTCTCACCCTTAGACAAGATTTCTACTCACCCGCTTTACATCTTTTCCAAACGTCTCACTGTAACTGGTCCCCAGGACCTCAAACTGGACATGAGAGTTCGCGCCATTGCTTCGGAAGTCCATTAAACCAGTGAGCCCAGAAATCCGTCCCTGAAGAGAACGACAAATAAGACTTCTGTTCAAAAGAAATTCATCATTCGACCCAGACCAGTTTTGTTGAAAACTATTGCACTTTACTAGGCTGAACTGAAGAGAACTGAACCAGATCGGATTAAGTGTAAATGAGATTAATTGTAAAGTGACTTTAGACCTTTTGGATGGTGTCCAGCATGGACCAGCCTCCATTCCAGGGCTTGGTTGACTTCCTCATGCAGTTCAGACTGGCCATGCTGTGCCACTTCCTGTCCTCTAACTTCCGGTAGAAGGCATTGGCCAACATCAGCACACTGTCATACAGGTACAGACTAGACACCTAGAGACACATACACCGAACAAATGTTGTAAATATTTATAAAAAAATTTTTTTTTTTTTACACGCACATCTCACACCAGTAACACTTAATAACCTGACAATGCATAAGGTCATGTAAACATCTTAAAGAGGTATTTCTCCAAAAAATTCTGTTATCTTTCTTCACACTCCAGTCCAGTAGTGTTGTACAGTTTGCAAACAAATCATTCATGTGACCTGGTTCTTTTTAGTGAACAGGTTGAACCTCACTTTTGGACATGCTTGACAGTCACTGAGTCTTGAAATCAGCCAATAACCAGGAGTATGATCCTATGATGCCGTTTTTTTATGTGACATCATTGCGTCATTGCGTAAACTAACTGGTGAATCGTTCTTTGAACCAGTTCATTGAATCCAACTGTCCAAAATAACCAGTTTGTGGAAAAGAATCGGCTGTGTCTGAAATCGCCCCGCTATTTGAGGGGACAGCCATTTGTAGTGATGTCCGAAACCATAGTGGATGTTATCGAGAACGCTCATTCAATCCCACAATGCATCGTAACAACGAGTGAACCACTGATGTACGCTCGATGTACAAACTCAGTGTCCGAATTAACTCACTCGGGTTTCATTCACTCCTTCAAGTGGACTATATTAGTGAAGTAATGTATGGAATAGTTAATGAGGGTATAGGGGGCAATTCTGAACATAGCATTGGACCATCACTACTACTTCTGGTGTTTTAAGAGCATACCAATGTAAAAATGTGAATTTATGCCACTTACTGGACTGGAGTGTGAAGCACAAAGGAAAGCAATAGTGGAGACAGCAATTGACAATAAAATTGCTTACATTTCAGCTTGTTTTTCATTAAAACCAATCCAATACATATTACATTTTTACATTTTCTCCTTCTGAGTTATGCAAAAGATAGAAGTATAGTCATACAGGTTTGGGACAGCATACTAAGGATAACATTGGTTAACTTTCCCTTTAAACTGTTTTATTTTATCAAGTAAAGATCATAAATGGTTTAAGCACACCCAATTGGTACACATATTTTTTTATTTATTTTTTTCATTGCATCTTTTCAATCTGCATATGTCTTGTGTGGATATCTGTTTAGTAATTTCAAAATATCATGCCAGCATGGCTTATAATAATAGATGTAGTACACAATATTGTAGTATATAATAATAGTATCAGTGTTTTGTTGTACGTCAATGCACTAATAAGGGTGCTTATACACTAGAGTTTACATCAGAGAACAATGCAGTGGTGTGTTATTGTGAAAGTGAAGTACTTCATCATGCAACCAAAAGTAAAAGCATCCATTGACCAATGAGAGGTCCAGTTGTAATTTCCTGTTGTAATTCAGTCCAGAATTCTGCTTGATTGCAGATTGACTCGGTTGTTTTCACATCCTCAAAACCATTCTTGTGTATTACTATCTGTGTGTAGGCGGCCTTAGTCTAAAAACATTTAAAAATGTAGTTAAATAGGACTGAATGACCAAACTACAAACCCAACTTTGTGATTGAGTGTGATTGAGTGTGTGAATGTGTCTGCTGACTCTCTCTTTGAGACAGAGTGCAAGAGGAAAAGAAAGAGCGCTGCAGGAGATTTTGCATGACTCTGTTCCTGCAGAGAGCAGCTGTCGTGCTGAGAGACACCTGGAGAGAGAAAAGACACCCTCAACGACAGCGCTGTTATCGTCAAGGAGACAAGAGTATGGGGGCCGCACGGCCCCTTCAGACATGTGATCCTGACAAAACAACACACTTATGAGCAGATCAATGCGTACAGAGAGGAAAATGAAAGCGTGATTGAGAGAGGAAAGAGTCCATGTGAATGATGTTGGGAGGAATTAAAAACATCATTTTACAAGTACTGTCCTAAATGTTTTCTCATTCAAGAAGAATATAGAAAAAGGAATCACAATTCCCATTTTAACACTAACTTCAAAGGACTTTTGCCTCCGTATCACCATCTGTAATTGAAAAATAGCATTTAATTTTTTTTTAAAATATTTTGTGAATCTGAAACTTAGTTTTTTTAACACTGCTTTTATTTAAAGGTTGTACTTCAGGGCTGGGAAGATGAATCTGTATTTAAACTCGGTCAATGATGTAGTAGAAATAAGAAATTATTTTTGAATTTGGTGCCTTTTAGACTGAGAAAACAAATCATTTATTTTTGTCTCATGGGGATGAAAGACAACAATTCCCAGAATGCACTTCGCTGCCCGAGGCTGCTCTAGGCACGGCTTACTGGTTTACTTGCCCACCGCGTTCATTTTCATAAAATCAGTTCAGAGAAAATACAATTAAAACTGAACGTGTCTGTTCAATATGAGTGAGTCGATTGAATGTCACGGCCATCACGGCACAAACGCAGCAGGATCGGATTACATTAATCACATGAGCTGAGGTAAGCGCAGGATTCGTGGCTGCGGCTGCATTCACAGCGCGTGAACAGTCTGGCGCATTTTCAGTTCATGTCTTTGGAAGCTTAACTTTCATAGGAATTCATTTGAACAGTTAACCGCTCTATTTACATGAATCTCCGCAGCTCCCTGAGGCGAGTGCTGTGAGTGTGATGTTGAAAACATGTGGAAATAGCGCCCTCTGCTGGCTGTAGTCTTCAGCCTCTGGCCAAAAACTACTCCGATGACACAAAATGACGATATTTGTGTCATCGGAGGAATTTTTCCAGAAATAAAATACATAATTCTCTTGTCTCAGGGTCATATGAGGGGGGAAAGTACGATAATTTGAATATACTCCTGGGTTTCTACTGATACAAAGCTTAATGCTAATCACTGAAGTAACCCTTTAATTCAGTCAAGCATAAGTGTATACACACATATAGCTGCAGGCGTACAACTGTGACTGCATTTAATTTCAGTTTACTATACGGTCAACTTGCCACCAATGGTTGACTAAAATCTTAAGTGCCATATGTGGTATAAAGAAATGAAGAATTTCTCTGCTGAAGCTGGCAACCGTATCCACAACCTTTCTCACTTACACTATGTTCATGTTCGTCTGGGTTTGCAGCCGAGGCACAATCTGTTTGCTCATGTAAGATTTGTGTGAATTTAGAAAATGCTAATGTGCCTAATGTGACATAACGTCACATGGTTTTGATCGCTGATGCTCCTCATTTGTCCCCTAAGAAGTGGTGAAGAGACTTCAGAATGCCCTGCCAGCTGTACGATTAGTCAGACATTTCCTTGACATGGATTTAAAGCTTTGAAAGCCCTGTGAGGACTGTGGAATTATGAGTCAAGGCCTGCAAGTGAGACAAAACGTGTTATCTGCTTTAACAGCTTACTGCTGATGTAGAGTGAAGACTTGCACAGCTACTAAGTAACAAATAACATGAATCAGTGACTTAACTTCTCGGTGTGCTTCTGTGGGAATGCGAGCAAGCCAGCATGATTCCTAACACTGTTGAATGACTTGTTTTAAAACCAGCATGTCTCTCACTGAGAACCGCTGATACCACAATGCATCCAGTGCACTGAAAAGTGACTTTCAATTTGGTCCACTATCAAAGAGGTCTACAAAAAAACGCTATCTGTTAACATTCACATTCTTCTCAATGTCAGTTGCTGGTGCAGGCACAAGGAAGTACATGATTTCAAATCCGACCATTTTCTCATGGGCTTACTTCTGAATCATTCACATGCTCCGTAAGGCCGTGTGTCCACCTAGCGGCTCTGCTGAAAATGCCTAGCTGTGAGCGCTTTGTCTTTTTCAAGTAAAATTATTTTATTAAATGTTTGTGAAGCAATTGCTATAGGTTCTTAAGAAGCATGAAATAACAGCTATTAGTAAAACACGAAATAAATAATATAATCAAATATAATAAAAAAACCTACCCTTAATTCTAAACCCTACTAAACCTTACATAAAATTTAAATTTACTGGGGAGTTTCAAATTTAAAATACCAACGAAAACAGTACTAGCACTAGTGACAACATCAGCGATGCCCTAATTGGCTGTTTCATTGTAGAGGGCATAACTTTGGTTTGTAGTAATGTGGGACGCAGTCGGACCCTTGATCCCTTGAGCGAGGCTTATTCAACCTATTTTGCAACTTGGAAGTAAGCTTGTTTTTGGGAATGTGCAAGACTTCCGGTTCATTAGCTGCTATAGGTAAAAAACTAGAAGAACAACAAAATGCATCAAATGGAAAACTACATGCGCTACAAACCAGCATGTTTATAATAATGACAATATATTAAAGGGGTCCTGTTATGCTCCTTTTACGAAGACTTTATTTTGTTTCTGGGGTGTACTAGAATAAGTTTTCATGCTTGATTGTTCAAAAAACTAATTATATTTCACATATTTTACATTATTGTAGAACCTCTCTTCCCAGTATGTCTCAAATGCTCTGTATAGTTCCTGTTTCGATAAAGCCCCTCCTTATGAAAAATGAAGTGTATTGTGATTGGCGAACCACTTCAAGAGAGATTCAAGAGTTTTATTTGTCACATACACAATTATATACAGAATATATAACTGGCAGTGAAATGTAAACAGGTCCGCTCCAAAGACAGTGCAAATAACAGTTACAAGAAACACAAGGAGGAAATTAAAGATAGAAATAGAATAAAAAGTACTCAACATAGTATTATAAGTAATCAAGTAAAAGATAAAATAAATAACTAACTGGTTAACATAAAATATATATATATAAGTAAAATGTGCAAACAATGGGTATAATGTAATGTGCAAACAGAAGTATAATGTGCAAACAGGTTTAATTACTGGTTGTTACACAGTAACAATAAGAACAAAGTGCAGTGCAATGACACTTAAAACATGTTCTGGAAATGTCACACCCCTACCGTGACTTAAAAAAAAAATTATGATAGAGTCGATTCAACCACATAAAACATATAATTATAACAATTAATAGAAAAGGCAACGACAAATAATAAAACATACTTGTGATCCATAAACAATTCTTTGTCCCAACAAAATGGGAACTGCTCCGTCTTTCAGGAGAAACTACTGTACGTAGCCTGCAATGTATTCTCTTATGATCTGGAAGCTGTTCATTGGAGATACATTTTAACCACTGTTTTCTAAGTTACTCTGCCATAGGAAGGCCACACAAAGGGGTTTTGGAACTGGGGTGGAAAAAACAGTATCTCTTCGATATGGCAACAACACAATAGTAAAGCAGGTCTTCTTCATCTTCTCTTCAGCTAGGTCTCACCCCCTTTTTTTGTGCTTTTCGTGGTAAAGTGATTATTTAAATGGGTGACATTGTGACTTTACAAGATCTGGAAGATGATGTAGTCCCAACGAGCCATATTGTTGTAGATCTTGAAAAGTGTTTTCTTTTAAAGAGATTGTCTCCCTTTGAAGTGGACTGAGTTTTGTAACCTTGCCGATCGTTTATGCTCAAACAGCATCAATACACACTAACTAAAGTTGAAAAAGTGAAAAAGCATAATAGGACCCCTTTAAAATACTACAGTAAGAAACGCCAGTTTGTAAGCAGCATAATAAGCTGTTTTGCACAGCTACAAATGACTCATATGTGTATAAGCTTATTTGAGACATTTTAGATGAAATAAGATATAAATAATTTATTTAGCTAAAATTATTTTTACCAGTTTGAATTGGAATGGCATCCCCAATTCTAAATCCAATCCCCACACCCCATCTTGCATGTTTATAAAATTTCTCAGCGCTGTATTTCCTTGTATGAATCATCAGAGATTTGTCGTAATACCTTGTCATCTTTGCTGCCTAATGTCAACTCCTTCTCCAACCACTTATGCCCAGTCAATGCAAAACAATCCAACCATCCATTACAAAACAAAGGGCACTTTATGAGCAAATGCAGGCCATGTGTTACTTAATGTCTAATTGTAAACATTTTGAGAATGGAACAATTTCGATGACACTAGCTTTAAATCTCAATGAATAAAACAAAACAACAAAATTAAGACATCAATTAGATGGATAAAAGCATGGCACCCACAGAGCTTTTGTTCAGCGTTGCGTGAACTGTCAGCATGGCGCATGGAGACCCATGACCCGAGGGCTCGGAATCAAAATGCTGCAACCTCTTGAGTTAATTAAAATTGCCATTCTGCCACAGGAAAGATTCAATCTCTTACTCTTTTCAACCTGCACTGTATCGTTAGTACCATTGGAAGGGCGAGCGGTGTCCCTGGGGCTCCTAACATCTCACATATCTCCTCCTTTTTTTCTGTAAAGGACTTATTTGTCCTTTTGTGGTGCTGCTTCGGCATTAGTTGGTATGCAACCTTCTTTCTTCATGAATTATTGAGACACTGAGCCCCAGAGAAAAGACACATGGATTTGCCATCTGCTCTAAAAGAGGGAAAATGTATTCTAAGACCCAAATAAGGTTTGCATATAGCCAAAAACAGATACAGTGTTTTAATGTTGCGCAAGGGGAATGTTTTCACAATTACAGCGTACCGTCTGTGACTTAACAAGATCATATTTGTTAGCGGGTAAAAGCATCAGGGCACATGCAGCTAATCTGGATCAGTCGTGCATAACCCTGTTTTGAATTAAGATTCTAGAGAAATTAAACGATACAACCAAGAAAATAAACATGACAGTTGCTGCAGTCATTATGCAGCGTTGCAGATACTTCTAAACTGCAAATGCAAAACTGTAATGAAAAGACAATTACAGATAAATTCAGACTTCAGCTACTGAAGTAAATAATTCACTGAATTCTTTTGCTGCAAGAAAGCAGCTGCCAACCATCTTAAATGTATAATGAATACAATATAATCTTTCGCAAAAGGCCACAGAGATATTATATTCCTTGTAAATCATGCTGCTTTAAGGAAAAAAAAAATCTTTGTTGAGGATAGCCTTGTAGCCAGAACTTCTGGTCAACCCTGATAGAAAGAGACTGCCTGAAGCGAACAGCTTTGTTTTGTCTGTAAGTGCCGTTTAGGTTGAGGGTTTATCTGAAATAGATTTTATTTCAAAAATAGGCCATCTGAGGCTGAAACTACATTGAATATGGCCTGATTTGACCTTGACCTACAGATCTCTTTCTGATGAATAAGTATGAATTCACTGCGCTCTTGAAAAGATACGCACCTCTAGAGATTGCAGGTATCCTTCCTGTGGGTCGCAAAGCAGCGAGGAGATACGGTGATTATTCCTCATGCAGCGGATGTTGGTGTCCCTCCACAGGGGGAAGATCTGCCGGATCACTGTCATCCGGCCCAGAGCGCTATGGACAAGCTCCATGATCTCTGTGTCACTGACCTCCTACACTCAGATAGAGAGAGAGTGAGAGTGAGAGACACACACACACATTTACAATGGTATAGTGTAAAGACTGGCATACACTAGCTACACGGAGGACTGTCCCTGCAAATAGAGAACATTGATTTGGTCCAAAAGCATTAAATATCCCTTGGGTTGAGTACTTTCCTACTATATAGTATCCAAAATAAATCAGTATGCCAGGAGAGTAGTATGTCCGAATCTATAGAATTTGAAAAACAGTAGGCAAAAAATACCCGGATGACCTGCTACTTCTGAACAAGATTCTGAAGTGCACATTTGATGGACACTTTACTATCCCATGAGGCCACGGGAAAGGATTTATGAATGGTGAAGCGAGAGTGAATTGATGCAACTGACACTGGTAAGTCACATAACAGTAAAAACATAGCGAATGTACAAGTCAGAATTTTTGTCACACGCTATACAATTTTTGTGAAACCTGTTGACTTTGACTACACAAAATATGCAGACTAGATCAGACTTCCGGCAACTACTGTAGTGTCAATCAGGGCAAAAGCCAAGTGGTGTGTTGTATTCCAGCCTTTAGAGAGTGTAAACAAGCTAAAGTGTGCAGACTGAATAGCCATTTAAAACAAGGAGGCTTGTACTGGCCAGCTAAGCAAGAAGTATGTGATCTTAATACAGTCATTGCAGTGTGAATTATTTCTCTGTAAATAAACTGCTTCAACCAACCTATATTACTTTTTTTTTGGTCTCAACCTAGTCAGGCTGGTCTTTTGGCTGGTTTTAGAGGGGTTTTGCGGCTGGTCAGGCAGGGAGGCTTGCTGTCATTCCAGCTACAACTAGGCTAAATTAAATCAGCCAAGACCAGTAAACCATTTAAGGTTTTCTTCCACAGGGATGGCAATTCATTTGGATGTTGAGATACATGACATGTGGTCTCAAAAAACAACAACATCAAAAAAGCAGTATGGGAATGTACTAGGGGTGTAACGATACACCTATGCCACGGTTTGGTTCATGTCTCGGTTTTGGAGCCACGGTTCGGTTCGGTTCGGTTCGGTTCTGTTTGTTGTGGAGGCAGGGTTCATAGCAGGGCACCAGCAATAATAACACTAGATTCACTTTTAACTTAATAACAACAACATATAATTTAACTTATTAACTTTATATTAATTAACTTTATACATTGGCTTCACGATTTCCTTAGAGCAGTTAGCATACTCGATTAAACTAAAATTAAATAAATGCCTTCATGTTTAAAAACCATTTACCATAATGTTTAAAAAAACAAACACGTTTATTTCATAAAAATTGATGACACACAAGTAATTTCTGACTTTAGCCTTATTAACAAACACTTAAATTGTACGAATATGACTAATACAGATAAATAAATAGGCCTATACATTAATTAGCAGTTTTTGTTAATACAATAACGACTAATTTAAAAATAAACAAAATGACAAATAGAAATAAAGTGGCATTTTGTGGTTATGGAAACAACAATTACCATGGCGAATACACAATACATTGTTAATGAGACATGAAAACTGTTTCTGATAAGCAGAATGAACATCATACCTGCATGCCTTCCCAGCTAACACACGTCGAACCAGTCACTTGATTTATTGGTACTTCATGACTTACGAATTGACATCGTAACGTTGCATGCGCTCATTCTCTTATGAAGAGATACACAGCGTGCGCGCCCCATGCGCACGTGAAACTTAAGAGTGTTCGCTACGAGCACAGTATAACGGCTGAGAGGACACAAAAGCAGTTTTCTGAGGTGAGAGAGATTTTTATTTTGTAACAAGCTACGAAAATAACGATGTTGCTGGGACTCCAAGGTAGCATTTTGCCTATACCTGGCTAAATGGGGAAACTGGCTCTCTGTCCTTCCAACATGCAGCTTGAGCGATCACCCAAGTCACGTGGCTCGCTCGGTTCCACATGAGAGAATCGCGGTTTGAACCGTGGATGGTGTATCGCGGTTTTTCGGTTCGGTTTGAAAATCGTTACACCCCTAGAATGTACACATAAATATATATTAGAAAGCAATAAATAAATCAGTAAAATATCAGTGCTGATAAAGAACTTTTTCAAAACTGATATTTGATTTATTTATTGCTCTCTAAATACATTTCATTAATATATGTCTGCTAAAATAAGGCATGAAAATGAGGAAAAGAACAATGAAATGCTGAAATGTACAGAATGTGGTGTGTAAATAAATGCATAAATCTCTTGCTGGTCAGAGTAGCAGAAGTGGGTATTCAATTTGTATAGCACTTTTCACAACATCGTTTCACAACATATTCGTATCAAAACATATCAATCAAAAGTTAAAAGTACCTTACCAATAAATAAAACTGAGAAAATAAAGGCCTGTCTATTTAAAATGTAAAGCATATAGTTTAGTTAATATAGTCTTTGAGGGCAATTCATAAAATCACACTAGAATAGCTAAAACCTCAGGGAGTTAAGAATTAAATCTATTCTCTCAACTACTTTCAGGAATGTGATGTACAACATATGAAGCGAAAATAATGACAGCAATGATGGATTGGTCTCTCTGCAAATAGGGTGCACCCAAGTCAAAACACAAGGGGAATTTGTATGCCAAGCCACTCCCCCATACATTTGGGTATATAAGATGGCGGCATGCTTCCACTCATTCAGAAGTGGTTGCGTACAGCGATCACTCTCTTCCAATCGCCTCACAAAGAGTGCTTCCTGGTTCTAAAAGAGCTTGCAATCGAGAGGAGATCTTTCTTGCTGGAGAGAAAGCTCATTCAGCTGTGTTTCACCTTCGAGTTCAATGCATAGCTAAGTGCAGTGATTCCCCTTGGGCACTTTGGTCTAAAAGAGCAGATTCCCCTAAAAGAGCAAGCACGGGCAGCATAAGCGTCTTTTTTAAGATGTCTTTCCGTCCATGTGTTTCTGGAAGTGGTCGTGTTCTGTCCTCATCTTTCGGACAGGATCCCTGTCTCACATAGACTACGAGCATGCTGAGATGGCTTTTGTGGATGGTTTATGCTCTCACTGCGAGAGCATGACCATATTGGCATTGCAGTCTTTGTGAAGGCATGAGTCCCCTCTGCTGTTACCCAGCATGCTGCCTTTGCTCAATTCAGAGCCTGCAGAAGACCTGAGGGTTATAGTGGGAGCTCTTTCACTGGGCCAGTCCCCACGGACCTCCCACTCCTCCAGCATGCCGTGTGCCATCAAGCTGCCGTATGATGGTGAAGGTCCTTCTTGTGGGGGACCCAGAATGTCATTCGGCGCACCAGATCAGATGTCGATAGCTGCATCAGAGAGTGGGCTATTGTCCTCTGAAGAAGGAGATGAAGCTGAGCTTCCCCATATCTGGGGTGGTTGCTCACGCAATCGGATTCAGAGTTGTCTGAACTTGTTGTACTTTGCCCAGCAGTTCAAGCGGTCCAAAAGCAGGCTGATGTCAGTAAGCACATCTTGCCCTAGTGTGATTCCACCGCCACCAGGCAGTGGGCTGGTCCCTAGTCTGCTTGTCATTGAGGGTGTCCCCTTGCGCCTTCTACATCTGCTCCGGTGCGACCAGAGACGTCAACCTGGCTGCTTTGTTGAACCCCCAGCAAGCAGGTGATACAGCACAGCCTGTGCCTCACGCCGATAAACCCTATAAGCTGCCCTGATACAGGTGACCCAGAGATGGAGGGAGCTGGTGCTGGTGATTGCACCACACCATCATTCTAATATGCTGTTTAGGTGTTTTAGAAAAAATTTCTTATTAATATAATATTAAACAAAGATGTACTGCTTAATATTTATATACACACACACACACACACACACACACACACACACATACATACATACAGTGCATCTGCAAAGTATTTACAGCGCTTCACTTTTTCAACATTTTGCATTTTATATTACAGCCTTATTCCAAAATGTATTCAATTAATTATTTTCCTCAAAATTCTACAATAATACCTGATAATGACAGAAGTGAAAAATAATGAAAGCCTTTGCCATGGCAGTAAAAAAATTGAGCTCATGCGCATCCTGTTTCCACTGATCATCCTTGTGATGTTTCAACAACTTGATTGGAGTCCACCTGTGGTAAATTCAGTTGATTGGACATGATTTGGGAAGGCACACACCTGTCTATATAAGATCCCACAGTTAACACTGCATGTCAGAGCACAAACCAAGCCATGAAGTCCAAGGAATTGCCTGTAGACCTCCGAGACAGGACTGTATCGAGGCACAGATCTGCGGAAGGTTACAGAAACATTTCTGCAGCATTGAAGGTCACAATGAGCAGACTGGCCGCCATTATCCATAGAGGGGAGAAGGGCTTTAGTCTGGAAGGTGACCAAGAACCCGATGGTAACTCTGACAAAGCTTCAGCTTTTCACTGCGGAGAGAGAAGAACCTTCCAGAAGAACCATCTCTGCAGCACTCCACCAATCAGGCCAAATTCTCTGGTCTGATGTAACTAAGATGGAACTCTTTGGCCTGAATGGCAAGCGTCATGTCTGGAGGAAAACAGGCACCGCTCTCATCACCTGGCCAATACTATCCCTACAGTGAAGCATGTTGGTGGCAGCATCATGCTGTGGGGATGTTTTTCAGTGGCAGGAACTAGGAGACTAGACAGGACAGATGAATGCAGCAATGTACAGAGACAACTTTAATGAAAACCTGGGGGGAAGGTTCATCTTCCAACAGGCCCAGACAGAGCCTTTCTTTTGGTCAACCCTTTTCTGCCAAAATAGCCCTGACTTGTCGGCATGGCCTCAACTAGACCCCTGAAGGTGTGCTGTGGTATCTGGTACCAAGATGTTCTTTATGTCCTTTGTTGTGAAGTGGGGCCGCACATCCCACAGATGCTCGATTGTATTGAGATCTGGGAAATTCTGAGGTCTAGTCAACACCTCAGACTTGTTGTTGTACTCCTCAAACCATTTTTGCTTTGTGGCAGGGTGCATTATCCTGCTGAAAGAGGCCAGAGCCACCAGGGAATACCGTTTCCATGAAAGGTTGTACATGGTCTGCAACAATGCTTAGGTAGGTGGTACGTGTTAAAGTAACATCCACATGGATGGCAGGACCCAAGGATTCCCAGCAGAACATTGCCCAAATCATCACACTGGCCCAGCATTAACTTTTTCAGACAAGTAATGCCTGATCCGTGTTTAACCAAATTCAGTTTACACATCACTGCTCTCCTGTTGGTTATACTTAGGTTATGCAAACACTAAGTTTGGCAAGTAATTGCAAGTAAAGTTGGCATATCCTTAACAAAGATTATGTCAGTACCCAGCTAACATATGCTTCTAGTTACAACCATATATTTTGCATGACAATTGCTTAATGAATTTGATAGCATTTCATAGTATAACAGTAACGTTATTGAATTTTTTTTCCTAATAACAGTGAAGTTAAATAATCATAACAATTATGCAAAATTACATTTTATTAAAATATGTGTTGTAGTATAACCAGCCAGAGAGCAGCGATGTTCAAACTGAAATTGGTGACAGTTAAGTGTGTTATAGTGAAGTTATTGAATATTTTTCATAATAAATAAAAAAAGAATAAGAATTATTCAAAAGCACCTTTTATGTTGTAGTATGACAGGTGGGAGACCAACTTAATATGGTGTCACTACATTGTGTAACATTGAAGTAAATGGCTATTTTTGAAAGTAACGCTTTTCAGGTTTTGCTCTTTACAGACGGTCCCTTCGGACTTGTCTCTCTGCCACCAGCTCATAGGGATCATTTTATATTATAAGGCTTGTTTTGAGGGAAATTAGGTTGTAACTAGTTGTCTGTTACAATTGGAAATTTAGGTGTTGATATTTGTGTTGTAACAGGGTTAAGCTCACGAGCTATTGATCCAGGAATCTGTGAATATATTGCCAACTTTACTGAAATTCTTGAACTGACAGTATTTCTTTATACTTAAGTCCAAAATAAAACTTTATGTACCGCTCCATTGTTAACGTACGGAGCTGTCTGAAACACTGCCAGTGGGATATTAAACAGGAAGTGTTTGTCCGAATTTACTTTGAGAGAGGACGCAAATATATTTGCTAGAAAACGCAAAAGTCTGCAAGAGAACGCAAATATCTCTGTATCCCTAAGAAACAACATGAGATTTAGATTAGCTTTTGACACACTGCAGTATGTTTGTGTCTTCCAATGACTTTGATCTTACAAAACATCGTTCTATAATCTTGGCAGAAGTACAACAGCTGGCGTTTGGACAAAAAAAAAAAGTTTAGTAGCAGGAGAGTACGCAGAGATCACAGTGCTGGGATGACTCACAGGAATGCTAGGAGTTTAAGTAACTGCCAAACACATATATCAAAACAGCCCAACATACAAATGATCTCTGATACAAGTCCCAGGTGAAGGTATTAATTATTCATCACAATAAAACCTTTTACTGATCAACTGATCAAGGTGACATTAAGCACCTTCTGATGTCACAGTCTGTAATTAAATCACCGCAGATGTTTGAATCCCTGAACATGCTGCATGAAATCTGTCATTGAATTAAACTTCAGGCATTTGTGACATTGAGAGAATGTTCTGATCTCTAATAAAGGTCAGAGCCCAGGAATATAGCTTAAGACACACCTGTACATGAGCTTGGGCTTAATTAAAACAGAGTTCATATTTCCCCGCTCAATATTTCATTTCAAATTATTTCCAGTTAAACTGTTTATTTGGCATAATTTGTATAAAACTAGACTGTCTCTCAAACACTGATAAACCGAAGGTTAAAATGAATGAACTATACAAGACGATCTGCCTTGAGTCATGACCTTGATGAATGAAACGGTAGAGGCTTATTTGTGTTCAAAGTTGTCGTGTTGACCTTTTATGTCTGCTTTGTGTTGAGGCACAAGCAAATTATTCAGCTTCAATTCAGGATAAGGGACAAACAGAAGCATCAAAGCGATGTGACTCTGTCAACATCTGAACCTCTTTTGCTCAACCCTTGGTGTAGTGAATCATGAATTGCTTTGTTTTACCATTTCTAGGATTAATGTGACTGTTCTTTTCATCATTCTGAAACCTGAATATACTATGTGAATGAGCAAATATGAAAAAGGACAGCTGGAAATTATTAGGATTGAAGACACAACTTTATACATTGGCTTCACGATTTCCTTAGAGCAGTTAGCATACTCGATTAAACTAAAATTAAATAAATGCCTTCATGTTTAAAAACCATTTACCATAATGTTTAAAAAAACAAACACGTTTATTTCATAAAAATTGATGACACACAAGTAATTTCTGACTTTAGCCTTATTAACAAACACTTAAATTGTACGAATATGACTAATACTGATAAATAAATAAGTCCAAAAGCAGGCTGATGTCAGTAAGCACATCTTGCCCTAGTGTGATTCCACCGCCACCAGGC
This sequence comes from Gobiocypris rarus, assembly GCA_023029165.1. Lineage (NCBI taxonomy): Eukaryota > Metazoa > Chordata > Actinopteri > Cypriniformes > Gobionidae > Gobiocypris > Gobiocypris rarus. The sequence goes on from CM040925.1 coordinate 24,010,658, forward strand.
AGTGGGCTGGTCCCTAGTCTGCTTGTCATTGAGGGTGTCCCCTTGCGCCTTCTACATCTGCTCCGGTGCGACCAGAGACGTCAACCTGGCTGCTTTGTTGAACCCCCAGCAAGCAGGTGATACAGCACAGCCTGTGCCTCACGCCGATAAACCCTATAAGCTGCCCTGATACAGGTGACCCAGAGATGGAGGGAGCTGGTGTTGGTGATTGCACCACACCATCATTCTAATATGCTGTTTTGGTGTTTTAGAAAAAAAATCTTATTAATATAATATTAAACAAAGATGTACTGCTTAATATTTATACACACACACACACACACACACACACACACACACACACACACACACAGACACAGACACAGACACAGACACAGACACAGACACACACACACACACACACACACACACACACACACACACACACACACACACACACACACACACACACACACACACACACACACACACACACACACATATATATAAAGGTCCTTCTCAAAAAAATTAGCATATTGGGATATCATTATTTTCCATAATGTAATGATAAAAATTAAACTTTCATATATTTTAGATTCATTGCACACCAACTGAAATATTTCAGGTCTTTTATTGTTTTAATACTGATACAACAAAAAAATTCCTATCACAAAAAGTGAGCATATCATGAAAAGTTTCTCTAAACGAGCTATTAACCTAATCATCTGAATCAACTAATGAACTCTAAACACCTGCAAAAGATTCCTGAGGCTTTTAAAAACTCTCAGCCTGGTTCATTACAAAACCGCAATCATGGGTAAGACTGACCTGACTGCTGTCCAGAAGGCCATCATTGACACCCTCAAGCGAGAGGGTAAGACACAGAAAGAAATTTCTGAATGAATAGGCTGTTCCCAGAGTGCTGTATCAAGGCACCTCAGTGGGAAGTCTGTGGGAAGGAAAAGGTGTGGCAAAAAACACTGCACAACTAGAAGAGCCCGGACCCTGAGGAAGATTGTGGAGAAGGACCGATTCCAGACCTTGGGGGACCTGCGGAAGCAGTGGGCTGAGTCTGGAGTAGAAACATCCAGAGCCACCGTGCACAGGCGTGTGCAGGAAATGGGCTACAGGTGCCATTCCCAGGTCAAGCCACTTTTGAACCAGAAACAGCGGCAGAAGCGCCTGACCTGGGCTACAGAGAAGCAGCACTGGACTGTTGCTCAGTGGTCCAAAGTACTTTTTTCGGATGAAAGCAAATTTTGCATGTCATTCGGAAATCAAGGTGCCAGAGTCTGGAGGAAGACTGGGGAGAAGGAAATGCCAAAATGCTTGAAGTCCAGTGTCAAGTACCCACAGTCAGTGATGGTCTGGGGTGCCATGTCAGCTGCTGGTGTTGGTCCACTGTGTTTTATCAAGGGCAGGGTCAATGCAGCTAGCTATCAGGATATTTTGGAGCACTTCATGCTTCCATCTGCTGAAAAGCTTTATGGAGATGAAGATTTCGTTTTTCAGCATGACCTGGCACCTGCTCACAGTGCCAAAACCACTGGTAAATGGTTTACTGACCATGGTATTACTGTGCTCAATTGGCCTGCCAACTCTCCTGACCTGAACCCCATAGAGAATCTGTGGGATATTGTGAAGAGAAAGTTGAGAGACGCAAGACCCAACACTCTGGATGAGCTTAAGGCCGCTATCGAAGCATCCTGGGCCTCCATAACACCTCAGCAGTGCCACAGGCTGATTGCCTCCATGCCACGCCGCATTGAAGCAGTCATTTCTGCAAAAGGATTCTCGACCAAGTATTGAGTGCATAACTGAACATAATTATTTGAAGGTTGACTTTTTTTGTATTGAAAACACTTTTCTTTTATTGGTCGGATGAAATATGCAATTTTTTTTTAGATTATCATCAGTATTAAAACAATAAAAGACCTGAAATATTTCAGTTGGTGTGCAATGAATCTAAAATATATGAAACTTTAATTTGTATCATTACATTATGAAAAAAAAGAAGAACTTTGATCACAATATGCTAATTTTTTGAGAAGGACCTGTATATAAAAAAACACACAACTGCTAGAGTAAAAGAGTTATATATAATTCACATACATTTACATGTCCTTTCCTATATTACAAATGCACATACTGTACTTTATATGATCATAGTTATCAAACTTGGTGGTAAAGTTATTACTGTTATCAGTGAGGTACAGAATAATTTTTTGAGAAGTGCACTCAATGAGAAAATTATTAATTTTTTAAATAGTTTTTTTCCAATCTTGTGCATACTTTTCACAGATTTAAGTGGAGTGTGAAAGCGCGTTTTGAATTTTCTTTATGGATTAAATGGGCAGATCCTTTGATATAATGTAATGGCCATATACTAGGGAGGAGAGAGAGAGAGAGAGAGAGAGAGAGAGAGAGAGAGAGAGAGAGAGAGAGAGAGAGAGAGAGAGAGAGAGAGAGAGAGAGAGAGAGAGAGAGAGAGAGAGAGAGAGAGAGAGAGAGAGAGAGAGAGAGAGAGAGAGAGAGAGAGAGAGATGCACTCTACATGGAAAAGAATGTGGGCAACCCCTGAATTACAGATATTCTTATTTAAGCTATAGGCCTACATTTCACAAACCATGTTCCTTGGTGACTTTTCTACATAGGAAATGTTCACCAAAAATGTAAAACATTTGATCACCCTCATGTGGTTCCAAACCTGTTTCATGGAAGTGAATGGTGACCACATGATTTTCAAAGCTACTGAATGAAGACTTTCATACACATGGCTAGAAATACATCATGCTAGTCTTCATTTTACTATGATGTATCCTTGTCTTTTTTTGTGCTTAACAGCTTCAATCCCCCTATCATAGGCAATTTTAGTGTATAGAAAAGAAAACCTCTGACATTCATATAATTTTGGGTGAACACCCCTAAAATACAACTTTTGGCTTTTTAAAATTTGTATTAAATGTGTCGGAATTTGATCAAATACCAAGATCCATGTTCTGCTGGAAGTTCTTATATCAGGAAAGAAATGACTTCTCCATGTGAATGGTTTTCAAAATCACTTTTGTTTGGCCAGTGTAGAGGGATAAAGAGAGATATACAGAGTGCTTTTGGATAAGCTTGTAGTGTTTTCAAAAAAATTCAAACTCGAGTATGAGTCTGTTATATTGTCAGGTACTCCCGGAGAAACAAACTAAAAGCAAAGTTTTATTTCTATCTCTCACTCTCTCTGTATAAAGACATTGTCTGATTATTTTTCGTTTTATGTAGAGATTTTTGTTGGTGTCAACACATCAAACAGAATAAGAGTTTTTATGCCATCTACTGCACTTCGCTCTTATTGGGCCAGACGCTCTGTGCTCAGCTCTCATTGGCTTATAGGGCCAGACTCTCATGAGGTCTTGCTTCCATCCAGCTCTCAGTCAGCAGAGTGAGGGAGAGAGGAGAATAAAGAGAGCAAAATTGTGGCTCTGAGTCGTGCCAGTGCAATAATCCACTGTCAGCTTTGCTCTAGCATGGTGACAGCATATTACATACTGAATGAGAGATGTGCCACATATCAAACACTGTAAGTTGAAATTGGATATGACGACAGCAGACTGAATTTGGGCTGTTTTCTGGATTTGACTGCCAACCGTTTTGAGGTTGATATCTCTTTTCAGAAACAGATAAGAATGAGTTATGAAACTCATTATGAATATGTGCTTACCTCATTGGCGTACACCCAGTGACTATCTTTGGATGCTAGATTCGTTTCCACTGCCTGCAGACAACAAAAAGACAAAAGAATGCAAAAAAATTACAGAGATGAAAACAAACAACTATCTTCTTGGTCTGCATACAAAGTTATAAGCTCAAGCATGGCACAAAGAGAGCCAAGGACACTCTTTGAAAAAATTTACTTTAAAAAATTTCAAAGAAACACTTTTCAGAACACTTTCTGTACACTTCTAATAAATGTATGCTTATTTTAACAATCTAAAAAGTAAGCTTTACATTTAATATTTTGAATCTTTGTGAAAAAGCTGTCAAAAGTTTGTATCTCACCTATGTGTGCATACATAATAGACATAATTCATTAAATAATAATACAAATTTAATTAGTGAATATTTTATTTCTCTAATTAATACAGTGTAACCCACACTACCATGTATGAGGGTGTCAGTCAGTCACAATTCTTTGCTGATACCAAAAAAGAGAAGAGAGTCACAAACTGGGATTGATGGGAACGATTTAAATTACACTGCCATATAATGGCACAATCATAAAGGGTTAGTTCACCAAAAATACAAAATTATGTCATTAATTACTCATCCTCATATTGTTTCAGATCTGTAAAATGTTTGTTAATCTTAACACTAACACAACCAACCAACACAAATGAAGATCTTTTTGATGAAATCTAAGAGCTTTCTCTATTGACAGCTATGCAACTCCCACTTTCAAGCACCAGAAAGTTAACAAAGACATCATAAAAGTAATCCATGTGAATTTTATGAAGAGATTGATTTGTTTGCAAGAAGAAAACAAAAACAAATTTACCACTTTATTTACTAAACATTAAAGGGTTACTTTAGCGATTAGCATTAAGCTTTGTATCAGTAGAACCCGGGAGTATATTCAAATTATCGTACTTTCCCCCCTCATATGACCCTGAGACAGAGAACTATGTATTTTATTTCTGGAAAAATTCCTCCGATGATGCAAATATCGTCATTTTGCGTCATCGGAGGAGTTTTTATCCAGAGGCTAAAGACTACAGCCAGCAGAGGGCGCTATTTCCACATGTTTTCAACATCACACTCACAGCACTCGGCGAGCTGTGGAGATTCATGTAAACGGAGCGGTGGAGAGCAAAGTGAGTGTTTCAACTTTTCAAATGAATTCCAATGAAAGTTAAGCTTCCAAAGACATGATCTGAAAACGCGCCAGACTGATCACACGCTGTGAATGCAGCCGCGGCCGCGAATCCCGCGCTTACCTCAGCTCATGTGATGAATGTAATCCGATCCTGCTGCGTTTGTGCCGTGATGGCCGTGACACTTGTTCGGCTCACTCACATTATACTGAACAGACACGTTCAGTTTTTAATTGTAGTGTCTCTAACTGAACTGATTTTATGAAAATGAAGGCAGTGGGCAAGTGATCCAGTAATCCAGTAAGCCGTGCCTAGAGTGGCCTCGTAGGGCAGCGTAGTGCATTCTGGGAATTGTTGTCTTTCATCCCCATGAGACAAAAATACATTTTCTGTGTTTTCTCAGTCTAGAAGGCACCAAATTCAAAAATAATTTCACATTTCTACTACATTAATGACCCAGTTTAAATACAGATTCATCTTCCCAGCGCTGAAGTACCCCTTTAATCTCCAACACGCATTCACAAGAGCACCAGGACGCACACGCTGTGTTGACACAGCGGACGTTGTTATGTGTACGCGCGTTTAAGATTTAAGATCATATTTTGCAAATAAAGTGGTAAATTAGTGTTTTTGTCCACACAAACCAATTGAGGTTTATCCACAGGATTCAAATTGATTACTTTTATGATGTCTGAACCTTTCTGGGGCTTGAAAGTGGGAGTTGCGTAGCTGTCAATGGAGGGACAGAAAGCTCTCGGATTTCATCAAAAATATCTTAATTTTTGTTCTGAAGATGATTGAAAGACTTTAGCATTTGGAACTAAATGAGGGTGTATAATTAATGACAGAAATTTCATTTTTGGGTGAACTAACACTTTCAAGGGATAGCTCGCGCACAACTGACAATTATGTCATTATTTACTTGCCCTGCATGCATTTCTGTCTTCAGCGGAACACAGAAGATAATATTTGTTAAGGATGCCTTGAAACCTAATACATTTTTTGGGGGGTGAATTATGAACTTTGTAACAGTGACAGTACATGGTCCAGAATTCCTCAGAAACACAGTCCTGTGGGTAGAAATGCAATGCAGTCACAACCTGTCAACGAAATTGGAATGGCGATTTTTGGATATCTGGGTGTGAATCTTGACAGTGGCCACAGTGGAATATCTCTGTGAGATAGGAACACCTGCAGCGGGACAGTCTGGCTTTCATGTTTAGGGAATATATTGGACTAACTGCAGGCAGTAATGAAGCGATAAGACCTCGTTGCAGGAGACTGATCAAAAAATGTTCCTTATCAAACATCCTGACCACGTTCAATATAGGTGTATCCAACAATGAGATAGTGGGACCGTATTTCTATGTCAGATACAGACAGCAAAAAAAGTCATTTTTCTGCTCAAGCTGCATTTCTACATGCGTATATGAGAAGCTAGAAAAGATTAAAAAAACAGCTAGGGGCATGAACGCTGTTTGCATGAGCAAAACAAGGAAGAGTGTCTTTGGGGTTCTTTACATCAACTTGAAAATATTGATCCGAATTCTTCTACTGAATTGCACAATAGATCAGATCAACAAGAGTATCTATGACTGCAACCCTGTTCCAAGTAAAGTGAGTCTCTTCAACTAAAGCTCCTGATTTCAGAAAGAAGATCCTATTTGATCCCTTCATTCTTCCTCTCAACCTTCAAAGAATCTAAATGCGTTGTTGTAAGGTGACAGAAGCTGGTATCACTTCCTTGAGCATACAGTAGCACATGAGCAAGCTAGATTAGCAAAAAAGCAGGTTTACACGATTCCATAGTAGCTTTTGATTAATACAATTGTGTTTTATTTTATTTTATTTAGCTTCATTAAGCAGCATATAAAACAAACAAAAATGAAATTACAGATAGCATCACTTATAAGGAAAGACAATCAAAACGTAATAACTGCTAGTGTACTAGACTACTTTGCTATGTTGATAATATGAACTAATAATTCTATTATTTGACAGACAATTTATTCTTTCAGTGAGACTGTGTTTTGAAGCTGTGCTGTAAACTGTTTTTTGATTGCTCCAGGTAGATTACTACATTAAGGAAAGTGTAAAATGCATCCCACTCCATTAACAGTTAACATTTTCTCAGATGGAATGCAGACGAACTTCTTTCAGCAAATCAGCCCCGTGTGTATCTGACTGCCGAAGAAAAAAACACTGCATGCACAATAATATGAATATAAGGGCTTTAGTATTAATTAGTGTTGTAGTACTCGATCTTAAGACCATTTTCTCAAGACCGACCAAGACCACAACTACTTTGATATTACTAAATTGCAGGTGCATTGTCTGATGTATTTATTAACATCATTAATGTGATTGGATGTAAAACTAACTGCTTCAGATGCAACCAATAACCTTTTTCTAATTTGATTTAATTGTCCTGATTCAGAAATTATTGATGGACTGAAAATGTCATCAACATTAATACAAATGCTCACAAAATGCAAGATATTGTTGCAAAAAAGTACTTTGATGAGTATACAAATATACATTTGATTGCTAACAGCTCTTTATAGTGTCTTATTCTAATTATATTTATTGATTAAAAATGAGTAATTTCTCAGTCTGTAATGTGGATTTAATTTATGAATTCAAGCAGTGCTGGTCTGGTCTTGGTCTTGGTGCGGTCTCAACCCCTTAAAGTCTTGGTTTTGACTTGGTCTCGGATTAGGTGGTCTTGATTACAACACTAGTAATAATCTAGTCCAACATTACTAATAATGACCTACTCAGCTACTCTACTAAACAATCTCTCTTGGTCAATTTATGTTGTCAGCAAACTAAAATCAACAGATCTGTATACAGCTTTGAAGAGGTCACAAATTCTTACTTTTTAGTGACAGAGAGAGGAATCCTAACCAGAACAGAAGAAAAACTGATTCAGGAGTGATCAAGGAGCACACAGATCCCTTACCGGATATCTTGATAAATCTTGGTCGTTCATCTGGTAATATATTTAGTAAAAATGTTAGTTGAAAGCAGTTGCACTTCTTTCAGTTCTTGTGCACTGATTGCAGTGTCCCGGCTCCAGCTGTGGTGAACCTTGAATGAGACCAGCAGCAGCACTTTCTGAGCAGTGATTTTCAATAAAAATCACTATTAGTTTTCTTTCTATCATTTCATCACACATGCATCATACATGAGTGCTCTTAAAGGGGTCATGAACTGGCTTTTTTATTATTTGATACTGTTGTATGAGGTCAACTTATTACATTTGCGTGGTTTTTACATTAAAAAATACCATAATGAATAAGTAATAGGCTATTTTCTACCTTGGTTTTGAACACTTGGTTCCTTACTGAAGACTTGGAAGTAAACGCCCACTGCTCTGATTGGATAACAGTTTTGCATATTATAATGAGTTTCGACTCCCCTGTCAGTACATGTGGGGAATTGTTTTGAAAACGTCCAATGTGGAAAAATGGCAACCGCAAGGACTCGCCCATACATATTCGACCCAGAGTCTGATCCTGAATCGCAGGACAATGAACCAAGAACAATCCTGGCACACAATGCCAGATGAGGACTGCATCAATGTAATCAATGTAACATGCAATCATGTGGATGTGTGAGTGAGTGAGTGAGTGAGTGAGTGAGTGAGTGAGTGAGTAAAGATCTGTGACAAAGGAAAAGTAAACATGTTTTTGGTGAGTGGAAGCACGTATATATATTGCTCTCAGATGGCAATAACAAAACATTTCAAAACACCTCCATAATTCAGTTCTCACTGGCAGAAGAAGCATAAAGGAATAAATGTATCAGCTGAAGTGGATGTACACTTTGAAATGAAATCCAGTCTGCTATCTGCAGCGTTTCTCTCCTGATTCTCATCACATAACCTTCCTGTTTCTAAAAGAGTTTCAGTTCTGCATTGATTTCACCTTTGGTTTTCTTTGGCTTTGCTTTCTTACCACTGCATCTTGCAAGAAAGAGCAAATATTGTGAGCAGGGAAAAATCTGAACAAACACTAAAAAGGACGAATACAAATCTAAACATGTCAGTTGCACTGGAGATGTTCTCCCTCTGCTGTTTCATTATTAAGTTGTTGAAGCTGAGAAATAAACAGCTTGTTAAAAAGGCTGTGCCCTTGAAAGGTGAGATCTTTCAGAGCTAAGACCATTTCTCACTTCTTCAGACGTGCACTCAAAAAGGCATGAACAAGTGCAGAAAGAATTCATCCTGGTAAAACCTGTGGATTTACAGAGGAAAGTCTCATAGTCAATCTGAGGAGGAATAGGTCTAATGAAAGTTTGATGTCTAAACCCGAATTCACTCAGGGTCAACAGCTTTATACACTGAAAAAAATATTTTTACTGCTAGTTCTAATTGCTTATTTAACATGAACTAAAGCAACACAATTGCTGTACATTTTTTCCTAACTTCACTTGATTGTGTTCAATCCACTCAAATATAAGTCAAATTGAAGTTTACTTAATCCGTTTGTGTTGAGATTACATTAATGATTTGTGTTGCATTAACTGATACTGGGTGGGTCTTGTTAGTTCCCAGCATGCATTGCAATTGGCTAAATCAAGAGAGAGTAAATGTTAATATTTTATATGCAAAAGTGTTATTTTATGTATTTTTGAGCAAGATGAGAAAGGGGGAGACTTGATTGTGTTTAATTTATAGAACAATTTAAATTACAGTGGGTTACCATTCTGGAGAAGAGTGGAGCATTTGCTTAGGCTGTGGACTAAAACAACTAATGTCATAACGTCTTTGCTGAAGGAACGTTTAATGCCTAGCATTTAAAGGATTAGTTCACTTTTAAATAAACTTTTGCTGATAATTTACTCACCCCCATGTCATCCAAGATGTCCATGTCTTTCTTTCTTTAGTCGAAAAGAAATTAAGGTTTCTGATGAAAACGTTCCAGGATTTTTCTCCTTATAATGGACTTCAATGGACCCCAAACGGTTCAAAGTCCAAATGACAGTTTCAGTGCACATGTAAAGGGCTTTAAACGATAAGTCAAGCGTGACCTTTTCAACGTAGTTGCGTTTTACGACGTCACAAACGCGCATCAAAGAACAGAGCAAGGTGAGCATTTGTACTTATAAAACGTAAACTTTTAAAAATAAATTTTTGACCGATCGCTTTGCCAGATTTAAAGCCCTTTGAAGCTGCACTGAAACTGTCATTTGGACTTTGAACCGTTTGGGGTGCATTGGAGTCCAAAAAATCCTGGAATGTTTTCATCAAAAACCTTAATTTATTTTCGACTGAAGAAAGAAAGACATGGACATCTCGGATGACATGGGGGTGAGTAAATTATCAGCAAAAGTTAATTTAAAAGTGAACTAATCGTTTAAGACGCTAATGTATGATATTGCTAGCTTGTTTGTCAACTAGCTAGTGTAGTATTATAATTCAGTTGTATAAATATTTAGAATACATGAAAACGAAGTAGCTATGAAGTGGATGAATGAATATATGAAATTGAATGCCTGAATCATGTCAGAGAGCCATTTTAAATTCACTTTGAGACTACTTAATTCAGTCACTTAAAAAACAAAATGTACACAATTAAATCATGTAAACCCAACACATTTTTTCTTTCAATGTACAGGAGAAAGATGCTCCACACGAGACATGCTTCTTCTCAAAAGAAGGTTTATGGCTTGGCCACACATAATCCAGGGATGCAAAATGAGAAGAATAATTTTTTCATTACATCTGTTCTCACCCAGCAAACCAGACAAAAAATGTGTATGAGGTAAACTAGAGCAATATAGGGATGGAACGCAGATATCATTTGGGATGAGATATTGCTCCACATAGTGGGACTCTCAGTGACTGGTCAATAGGGAGCTATACTGAGCTCTGATTTGGCCCCTTCATTGGTTTTCTGGAAAGAAACAAACACGTCTTTATTGCTATGAAAGCAAGGTGAATGCATTAACATCAGTTCCCCCGCAACTGCCCCATGACCCAAAAAAACATTTGTCTTCAGAATAACACTCGGAAAAGATCAAATCAACAAGCACAACTGAAATCAAATCAATACATGCTACTCATAAAAGCACATTTGCCAATTTTTGGCCAGGAGGAATGCTTGCACCGGTCATGTTCGCCTCAGAGATGCATGGTAACAAACAAAGCAAAGCACAATGGGTGTCAATATTCGTTAGGTCTGTCAACAACACTTGATTAGGAGCCACTTCCTGTGTTGCCTGCTCGTGCATACCACCCTGTGGGTTTGTTTATGTATACATGCATTTCATATGCATGACAGCATTCTGACAAAAGCAAAGTTCACTGGCAAACCACCAATAATCCTTGGAGACAAACACAGAGAAAGTGCAGCTAGGCTTTTCCATTACTGACAGACCAAGTAAATTGCTTTCCATGCTAATAGCTGCAGTTTCTCTTTTAAATTAAACTAGGCAATAAACAAAACACGAAGATACTATAAATGTACACAATAGAATTAAAATAAGAACATTGTCTAATTTGCGTCTCTTTTTAATGACTACAGGGTGTTCCATTAAAGGCAAACATTTGAATAATGTGTTTTTTATTCCTCAGGAAGGAAGAGTCGATGAAAGGAGGAACCACGAGCGGTTACCATGTGTCATGGCATGAAATATCACTGCCAGAGAAAACAAATAAACAGAAATCTGCAGAGAAATGATACGCCACACGTGCTGCACTGTCAAGAGCTGTTTAAGCAGGTGGGGGAGAGATGGGAGGACAGATAAGAGATATGGAAACAGCCTTATTATTGTTGGAATGTGGGTTAGGATGTAATAAAGAAAGACTGTTTAATGGTTTTGATCAAGTGGATTGAACCAGGCACAATCGTAAAGCACTAACTAGGTTATAAACAGTCCGTCTGGCCATCTCGCCCTTATACCTTTGGGATCTACCCTCATCCATAATTCTGCTTTATACTATTTTAAGTTTGTCACACACACTAACAGTTTGAAAGATCTCGTCTGAACAGTCATAAACACTCTCTCTCTCTCTCTCTCTCTCTCTCTCTCTCTCTCTCTCTCTCTCTCTCTCTCTCTCTCTCTCTCTCTCTCTCTCTCTCTCTCTCTCTCTCTCTCCTCTCTCTCTCTCTCCCTCTCCCTCTCCCTCTCACTTCGGTGTGATTCTTGGGGGTGAGCGTGGACTGAGTGGTGCAGTGGATTCTGTGAGTGAATCACTATTAGTTTAGTGATTCACTCCCCATCCCCCTTTTCTGTCTTTTCTTTGTCAGTTGTATTGTTTGTGTTTTTTTCCGTTATAGTTGTTTTGGGCCGCTTGCTACCTGGTGTGACGTCCGCGGTTAGTGTAGAGAAATGTTGCCTGGTAGTGGGTATTGTAGTTGGGCATGATTGGGCAATGGGCAATGAACTAGTTGAAACAGGGATAGTTGTTGATGATTTATTTACCCCTGTGTTACCACTTTCTACACCTTCAAAGAAAGTCACATTATCCAATGTACCACCTTTCTTAAGTGATGAGATATTAGCTAAAGCTTTGTCTCGTTATGGTAAACTGGTCTCGCCCATTAAAAAGATCCCTATCAGCAGTGAATCGCATTTACTAAAACATGTTGTTTCGTTTAGGCTTTTCGTTTACATGATTATGAATGATGAGGATGATGTAGAGGTGTCTCTGCATTTTCGGGCTGATGATTATGATTACATTATTTACGTAACGACTGACAAAATGAAATGTTTTAAGTGTGGGCGTGACCTGCAAAAAACCCAAACAACGCGTCAGCTGATGTTGGTGTCGCGGTCAGAAGTGATGTGGTAGTTAACGCTGAATCCGATGGAGCAGGGCCGTTAGACGAAGCTCCGGTTGTTTCAGGGCTACGAGCAGTGAAGAACAAAAATGATGATGTTTTTCCTGTGATCTCGGTGACAGATAAAGAATTAGTGTGTGAAAGTACAGTGTCTGATGTAGAGGGGTCTAATGTTCAGGCGGAGGCAGCCGTTAATGAGACAGCTGGGCATCTCAATGATGATTTCAATAGTGACCTGCAATCTACTGGGAGAGACATGTGATGACACTCGAATGGAAACTGGGCAAACAGATTTCAAAGTCCCGTTAAAGAGGAAGAAGTCTGGTAAATATCTGATTGCTAGACATGCAAAGAAAGTAGATCAAAATGAGCTAAGTGATCAGGATGAAATGGAAAGTGACAGTGAATCGTCTGATTCAAGTGTTTGTCAAGAGTGAGTTTTCTGTACATCATTATGAGGTTGATGATATTAAATTGTTCCTGAGAGCTACAAAAAATAAACAAGGAGTTTGCGTCAATGAATACTTTCCTGACGTGAAGCAGTTTGTTGAGAAAACTAGGTGCTTCATGATGGAGGGCTCCTTTACAAATAAAGAGGTTTATCAGCTGAAAAAAAATAGTGAGGAAACTCAACTCTGAGCTTAGTAATGAATACAGTGAGAACATTTTATTTTATCTTTTGTAGCCAAATGTTCATGTGGGCAGGGTTTTTTCTTTGTTTATTTTTATTTTTCTTACGTATGTGTCGAGTTAATATTGCTACGCTAAATCTGAATGGTGCTAGAGAAATGCACAAAAGAGCTGAATTATTTGAAGTGATTCACCAGAAAATAATTGATGTCACTCTGCTACAAGAGACACATACTGATCTGAATAATGCTGCGTATTGGGCAGTAGAATGGAATGGGATTGCTGTTTTAAGTCATAAAACTTCAATTAGTGCTGGAGTGGCTATTCTTTTTTCTAAGAGTTTTAGCCCACACTCTTATCAAGTTGAAGAAGTTATTAAAGGTAGACTTTTGAAAGTAAGAGCCTCTTTTGAAAATGTCGTATTTGTTTTCATTTGTGTGTATATACCAACTTCAGCTGTTGAAAGGATTTTATTTTTAAATTCTTTGTGTTCTGTGTTACAAGGCGTTGTTGTAGATGAGTATTTAGTTTTGGGTGGTGATTTTAATTGCACAGAATCCAATTTGGATAGAAATCACGTTGAACCCCATTCACCTTCAAGACATCGTCTTGTTCAGTTATTAAAAACGCATGATTTAATTGATGTTTGGAGACAGCTTGGTGGAAAACAAAGACAATACACGTGGACTCATGTTCGTGATGGCATGATTTCTTCAGCAAGACTGGACAGGTTTTATGTTTTTAAACATCATTGTAGTATTGTTGAAAGTTGTTTTATTACTCCATCATGTCTCTCAGATCACAGTGTGGTTCTTTGCACTGTTTTTTTTAAACTCTGTAAAGCCAAAGAGTGCATATTGGCATTTTAACACCACTTTGTTGAGTGATTTGTGTTTTAAAGAAAGTTTAAAAAATTTTTGGGATATTTTTAAAACTACAAAGAATTCATTTAGGACACTGCAGCAATGGTGGGATTTTGGGAAAGCCCAGATAAGACAGTTTTGTCAGCAATATTCTCATAATGTCACTAGAGAAGTAACCATGATGTTAAACACCTTAGAGACTGATATTTTAAAATTGCAAGAATCGGCTCAATTGCATGGAAATCAAAGTGATGTGGAGTCTCTCATAAAAAATAAGAAGACTCAGTTATCTGATCTGTTAGGGGTTAAAGCACAGGGTGCTTTGGTCAGGTCACGTTTTTTAAATGTAAATGAGATGGATGCACCGTCAAGGTTTTTTTTCAGTTTGGAGAAGAAAAGTGGAAAGAACAGGGTCATTCATGCTCTACGTTCTGAATCTGGAGCATTATTGACTGATCCCAAAGTAATTCATAAGAGAGCAGTCACTTTTTATGAGTCTTTATATAAAAAATGAACTTGGTCCAGATTATAGGAATGACAGTGATTTGTTTGTTATTCTTCCTCAAGTGGCAGAGGAAGATAATGCAAAGATTTCAGGTGCCTTGACCATGGGGGAGCTATATAAAGCCCTGCAAGGTATGAAGCTGGGAAAAGCACCAGGGATTGACAGTCTGCCAGTCGACTTTTATAAGTCATTTTGGTCAGAGATTGGAGAGGACTTGCTGGAGGTACTGAATGACAGTTTAGCTGGAGGGCTACTGCCATTGAGTTGCCGTAGAGCAGTCTTGAATCTTCTACCCAAAAAGGGTGATCTGACGGACATCAAGTGTTGGCGGCCAGTCTCCTTGCTGTGCAGTGAATACAAACTGCTCTCTAAAGTTTTAACTTATCGATTGGTAGAGATCATGGACCAGGTCATACATCCTGACCAAGCATACTGTGTCCCGGGCAGGTCAATCTTTGATAATGTTTCCCTGATTCAAGATCTTCTTGATGGGGTCTATTCGTTTGGTTACCCAGCTGCTCATGAAATGGAAAGCTGCCCTTAAAACAACTGAAATGGACTTGTTAACAGGCTCCTGTGTTCCTAATCCCAAAGACTCTTTCCTTGTTTGTTTTTGTCCATAAATGTTGAAGGGATTACCTCCCTTTTCATTTAAAGTGGTGCATCTTTGTGTGTAAACCTTTTTACGGGTATTGGTAAATCTTTGAACAGGTCATGTGTTTTGGTTTTTAACAAAAAGGTGTTAAATGGAAAAGTTGATTCTCCCTGGCGTGGTTTTTTAAAGCTGGATCAGTGGAGATCTTTGTATAAACCACCGCTGACCAAGAGAACAGGTGATTTGCAATGGAGAATTCTCCATGGTGCGGTCGCAGTTAATGCTTTTGTTACCGTTTTAAACCCTGATGTTGCTTCTACATGCCCTTTTTGCTCTAATAGAGAAACTGTATTTCATACTTTCATGAATTGTAGTAGATTACAGTCTTTATTTTTAGTTGTAAACAATGTTTTTAGTAGGTGTAATGAGACATTTTCTCTGGAGACGTTTATTCTGGGGCACAAATATGTGAGGAAAAAAATATTTGTTTTTCAACTTCTGAATTTTGTTCTAGGTCAAGCAAAACTGGCCATTTATACAAGTAGAAAAAAGAAAGTATAACAAAATGTAAATCAAAACTTAGTAGCATTGTTTTCGAATTTGGTGAAATCAAGAGTTATGGTTTATTTTATGTATTATAAGTAGTGGTGGGCCGTTATCGGCGTTAACGTGCTCCGTTAACGTGAGACTCTTATCGGGCGATAAAAAAAATATCGACGTTAATCTATTCTCAAAGTTGGGTTGGGAGCTGGGTCTATACTACGCAAGCTATGATGACTTTCACAGTGATATTTTTTTGGGGCGGATGTATAGCTACCTAGCCGAACGAGTCTTCGAACCTGCGTGTATGCTGTGAAATTACCACATCAAGCGTGAACGCTGTCTTCCGAACTCGGGTGCGCACCCGCGAGCCGTGCTCGAGTCTGGCGTGACGACATACTGCAAGCAGAGAGCTGTACATATCATTTCTGCTCGTCGTCAGCGTTCTTTAGAGCATTTGCAGTACATTCGCGGCAGATAGATAAGTGCCATTACATACTGAAGCTTTGGTAACTAAATCAACGGTTCAAAAACAAAAATATAAAAGTTAGGCTATTCATTCTGCCACCCTATGACTCGACGTCGTTACCAAGTAACGGGGTAAACAGCTGCTGCTTTGATGACGCAAACGCACCTCGGACCCAAAAATATAATATGAACACAATCCAGGGAGCAATCGAACTCGGATTCGGTCCAGGCAATCGAACCAAGTGTGAAAGCACTATTATTTGGGTAGCACACATATTCTGAATGCCTTCGGCAGAATTCAAATGAGCCATTTTAATCTAGATTAATTTAGATTACTTTCAAAATCACAGTGAGATTAATCTAGATTAAAAAATTTTATCTATGCCCAACCCTAATTATAAGTCTGTTGATGATTTTGTCACATTTTAATGTATATGATGTTGCAATGAGGCTCTGTGCTCTGTTTTTGAGGATGAATTGATTGTTTCGCATTGTTTGTGAAAGATTTTTATTTTTATTTTTATTAATATTTTTTTTGTAACAAAGTTGTTAAAATTCAAATTCTCTCTCTCTCTCTCTCTCTCTCTCTCTCTCTCTCTCTCTCTCTCTCTCTCTCTCTCTCTCTCTCTCTCTCTCTGTCTACCCATCAATATGTGCAACAAACAATCAGCTGAAAGCCAATGAGAATTGATTCCCTGACACTGAGATTTGTGGGAGAGCAGGAAGTCTTTGATAGTCCAGGATTGAGTTCAGACTCTTGAATCAAACACCTACTGATTGCTGTCAATCCGCAACAGCATAAACAACAGCAAAAACAGACAGGGATCCACTTTAAATGAGTCATACATAAACTGTTAACCATTATGAAAAACAGCAGGACAACTTATTTTTTTAAATCAATTCTATCCTAGGGATGTGCAAAACTACACAATCGACTAGTAGAACACAAAATATGAACATTTGAACAATCGTACTATTGTTTTGTCCATTTGTCAATAGCGTCCAAACAACATTGAACCTTCACTGACTTTTATCATTAAAAAAATCTTCTATGTTCCACAGAAGATAGAAAGTAATACAGGTTTAGAACAAAATGGGGATGAGAAAATGACAACATGTCTAAACGATCCTTTTAAAGACCACAAAATATGATGATCTCCTCAAGAGTATTTTTATATTTCACATCATACATCATATAATATACAGCATTTATATTTATAGTACAGTCTACGTATATAGACCCATTTATATAATGTAAGAAAAAACATGACATTACCCTAAATGGCTTTCAATTTTATACTGTACTAAAGACAAAATAAATATTATCTGAAAAGTTATTTTAAATTGTAATATTATTTCACAATATTTCTGTTTGTGCTGTATGAGACACTTCTTTCAGAAACAATCTTACAAACTCCAAACTATTGAACAGTCCTGTATCTTTTTTATACCCACTACTAGGAAAAAAAATCTGTTAATTTCAAATTCATTTGTATAGCACTGCGATATGCAAAGCAGTTTACATCTAACTTTGACACTGTCACTCATCCCTACCCTCTCCCTCCTAGTTTCTCTCTCTAAAGGTACTCACATTCACAATGTTGTTTCAGCTCTATCTAATTCTAAGCTGGACCTTGTTAAGTTAGATAACCTGTTGCTATGGTAACTCTGATCTAAGCTGGTCTCCCAGAGAAAGTGTTTAATTTAAGATGGAAGTCTTTGGACAGAGGCTGCTCTGCTTAAGGAAGCAACGGGTATTCATGTGACTGATAATTAGCAGTAAATAAGGTTACTAACTACAGTGGCCAAGAGAGCTCAATGTGCTGCAACTGAAGAAAATACCAGAAAATAAAGAAAACACAACACAACCAAATACAAAAACATACTGCAAATACTCACAACGTTTCTGTATTTAGTTGTGTTGTGAACTTTGGCAGCATGTGTTGTCAAACTGATGTGTTTTCTTCAGTCGCAGCGCGTTGAGCTTTCTCAGCCACCGAAGCTTACTATCCATCTAACACATGAATTAAGAATGTGAGATAAATGTGTTCAATGCTTCACAAAGAAAAACAGACATCCTCAGGGAACAGTGATGAGATATATTCCTTTATTTTTTGTAATGTGTTTGGGTTTGTTTTTTTTGCCCTTGGATCAACATTCGACACATCAACATTTGCAAACATGTATAAGATAGGGGAGCGTGGGGCAAATGCTTTTTGACTTTCTCAGTTTGCGTAAATCCACTTGGGGTCCACTTCAGAGTATTTATATTTTCCCACATTAATTTCCCACGTCTAGTACAATTATGTGGTTTTGTTTCATTAACACAGAGTATACTTTTTTCTTGATTTACCCCAAAAGAATGGAAGTGAAATGTGACAACATGCCCCTTAGGTGGGGTACATTGTAGCATGTGAGGGGGCACATTGTAACATCACCATATGACAGCTTAAAAGGTTATCTGATATAATCAAACTAAAATATTTTGTCAATAAAATAAAATTATTAACTTTTTAAAATAAAAGAACGGCATTTTTAAAAGTATATATAAAATATATTCATTTTTGAATACAGCTATACAGCAAAGTTAAAAACATAATAATAACGAATAATTTCTGAACATTGACTCATTATTCACTTTTTTTCTCATGGTTTCTCAAAATAATTCATATAAGTATAGAATATAATAGCGTAGTTCTAATAGGGGCTCATTGTAGCGCAGTGTAACAACGCACCCCACCTGCGCAACTGGGATTTAAAGCGCAGCTCGTGTCTTCTGATGGTTAGATCAGCATTAAAGAACTGTCTCAACTCTTAAATAACAGATATAAGATTACAATAATATCAGATGTGTCTTATTTTAAATAAACACAAAAAACCAGAGATGAAAAATAAACTTAAGAAATGTACTTTTGCTATGGTTACATTTTGTTACTTGACAGATACAGCAAGACTAAGTCAAAAACCACAGGACCCTGTCCTCTCAAGCCCTGTCTCCGTCTGTCAGTCATATAAACATACAGTATGAGTCTACTGGTGTGTTTTGATCAATTCAGAAAACTCAAATCACTAGTGTACATGACCAGGCAATAAAGGCAGAATGATTACTCAGGCATCAGTCAGTTCACAGCTGTTGGATACTCAAGGGAAATAGTTTCATGAAAAAGCAGAACTCAAGCAATAAAAAGGAACACCTGAAAATGTACATAAATAACTGTAAATTCAACCCAAATCCTCAAACAGATGGAGGAGTTTCCCCTTAAGAGGACACCAGCTGTCAAACTTTAAGAAAGGTGAGACAGCACTTAACCTTGAGAAAGTGTGTAGTATAAATGATGTAAAAAGCTAATATTATAAACACAACTGATTCTGTGCCCAGTCATGAGTTAACATGCAAGTGTAAGACATTTCTGTTTTACACAGTGCCTTTCTATTTGCTTTTGCCAACTTAGCAATTGACCGTATAGATACATGATTAATGTGCCCCTAAGCCAGCCAATACACTTATATTAGGTATGTGCAAAACTTTTATTGGAGGTCTGCACTGCAGCAGGGCTACTACAAGATCCAC
Organism: Gobiocypris rarus; assembly: GCA_023029165.1. Classification (NCBI taxonomy): domain Eukaryota; kingdom Metazoa; phylum Chordata; class Actinopteri; order Cypriniformes; family Gobionidae; genus Gobiocypris; species Gobiocypris rarus. The sequence goes on from CM040925.1 coordinate 24,030,458, forward strand.
AGGACCTGACGCAACAAAGCTTTGAACTGTTGGGTGTTCAAATGGGAGGGATGAATTTGTGTGTGTGCAAGAAACGAGAATGATAGATATCTAAAGACAAAATAAATGTTGCGTGAATGCATTTTATGTTTTAAAAGTACAGAATGTTATTTGTGTTTTTCCTCTACAGCTTACAGACACAGGGTTGGATTTTCTCATTGTTGGATTGTAGGAGGCAGCGAGGGAAAGCAGATTCCTTTTGCCTGCTCTGACAAATGCAACAAGGTTTGGTCTGAAGCATTGTGCATATGGGGAAAATGGAAAAAATAGCCTAAGGCACTGGAGCAAGACAGAATCTTATGTAAAAGGAACTGAAAATTCAGATATATCTCTACCTGTGGGACAAAACGTGAAAGCTGCAGGCGGGAACGTGCTAGAATCTTGCGGGAAACAAAAAAATCCATCCTGTGAGCACTTCTATTGTGTATTTTATAAACTGACTATTAATTAAAAGTATAGTTCACCCAAAAATGAAAATTCTCTCATTTAATTACCTCATGCCATCCCCAATGTACAACATTTTCTTTCTTCAGATAAACACAAAGATTTTTAGGAAAATAATCCATCTCAGAGTCCATTTAATGCCACTGAATGGGTGCTGCTTGTTTGACGCTTGAAAAACCACACACAGCAATCATGACAGTAATCCATACAACCCCAGAGGGTGAATCAATGTCTTCTGAAGCCAAACGATAAGTACATATCAAGTATTATACAAGTATTATATAAGTACATATAAGTTACAAATATTTTAAACTTGTTGATTTCTCATATAACAGTAGACTGGAAGCAATGAATTATAGTTTAAAAAAGTACAAATATTAGTATTTTTCTTATACACTTATTGTTTTGCTGTCACAAAAGCGTCAAACAAGCGGCATTCATTCAATGTCATTATATGGGCTCACAGAGATGGATAATTTCCCTAAAATTCTTTGTGTTCAAATGAAGACAGAAAGACTTTTACATCGGGTATTGCATGTGAATGAGTAAATCATTTTTTGGGTGCACTATCCCTTTAAGTTATCTGTTATCTAACCAGTGTGTATTAAGGGAGCCCTGAATAATCCACCAGACAGAAAAGCATAGCCTGGGAAAATTGTAGCATCTTTACACTGACAAAATACATGACAATCATGTGTCTTATCTTCTGTCTGCTGAGCACACAAATCAACATTTGTACTATATGTGATCTGCTGTTGCCTGTAATTGTGTCTCTATAGGCAAAAATAAAGGTACACAATAACTTTTTTGTTCAACTTCTTCAATATATTATTAATCCTTTCAAAATGTGTTTGTCTTACCCTGATTCATAATGGCTATATTTTATACCTGTCGGGACGGTTTTCGTGGAAAATTGCGTACATGCGTCACTCGCCCATGCATGTCTTGTCATATCTATAAATAGAGAAAAGTTGCTCCGACTACTTTGATGCATGTACAGTGTGGGCGTGCCATAGGTTAGTTGTCACAAGGAGCTCGCTGAATCTTGAAAATCCGGGGAATCATCCATTTTAAAGGCAACACTCACAGAGCTCGTAATGAAAGGAGAATCAACAACTGGCATGGATTTTCGGAGATGGCGAGAACTGAAGAATTTGAAATGTAAAAGCGATGCAGAGATGGTGTTATGAGTAATGCATTTTTTTTAATAGATAAAGTGCCATATACAGGATGTAGCTCTCTTACATAGTTCACTGCATTATCAATTTTGAAGGGTCATTTAATTATGGGTTGTTGTAGCAATATTATTTTCAAATAAGTACTGTGTATACTAACAAGTTAAAATTACTAATGTCTTCAGGAAGTCAGCTTGAGATACTTATAATGCAGAGGTCTTCAACCCTGCTCCTGAGGACCCACTGTCCTGCAAAGTTTATATCCAACCTACTTCAGCATACCTGCCTGTGTATTTTCAACAAGTGATCCTGAAGATCTTGATTGGCTTCACCTGTCTTTAATTAGGGTTGGCGCTAAACCCTGCATGAGGTCCCCAGTCCCCAGGACAGTGGGTCCCCAGGAGCAGGGTTGAAGACCTCTGCTATAATGTACTGAATCATAAGGTATGAGGAGGATCACATCTGAGAGTATATATATGTCATTAGCCAAGGGCCCTTTGAGATGGCCCTATTGGCTGCCTGCTCAAAATGATACATAAAAGCCCTTTATAGACTGAACTATATCGATTTATTATCTGGTCTAGGTGATATCTGTTATTACGGCCTTTCAATATTAGAATATAGAGGAAAAATACATATTCTGAAGATAAATATAAAAATAAGTGTGGATGATTATACCCATTAACAGATTGCCAAAAAAGTCATCATAACCATTTCAATCACTGCTTTAAGTAAGTTCAAATTGTGTAAAACTTTAAGATGCACCAAACATTTATGTTGCAATAGTAACTATACTTACTGCAATGCCTCAAATGATTTGTTTAGCAGTCTCTTTAGGCTACAGGGACCAATGAACATGGCAACACATGGTTTTTGCTAATGAAATAATAATTACATTTTATTTTACTCAGATCATCTATTAGTGAGCAATACACTTAAAACGCTAAATTGAATCAGTACAAGAATAAAATTCCAATTTCCCAACAATAAGATAATGTAGAACAGAGTATCCACATCACAATTTTTCTCAAATGCTCCTTGCTCACCCAGAAACTTTTACTGACCATTAGTTCTGAATAAGACATTAAAATGCACAAAGTAGACGGTGAACTCTAAACCTCTGAGTGCCATTGCGAAATCTAAATAGACAGCGGGTGTGTGAAGCTAATTTGTAGAGGTGGGAATGGTTCTCTGTATAATTTCACTAGCTCGCTCTATCTCCTTGGCTTGAAGGTAATAACAGACTTCAGAGAGGAGAATAAAAACAAAATAAAAACAGTGGTTTTAAAAATTGCTTAAATAGATACTCTTGACTGACCAATTTGTGGCTTGAAAAATTGGAGCCAGCTGTCGTGGTGAATAAAGAAAGCTCTTTATTATTGTAATTGCAAGTCACACTGACAAAGAGAGCCAAAATCTCCCAGTGAGTGGGATAGATATTTATGCAAACACTTCACATCAGTTAGAAATGCATATTGAATGTCAAACTAACAGTTTTGTAAATATATCAGATATCTCATTTAGATGTTGAAAGATTATTTTAAAATGTTTCTGACTAGGCTGTAAAAATTAAATTAAATATTACAATTTTTATCCACATTTGTACACATTAAAACTTTTCCCCCATTGTTTTTAGCAAAAACTTTTCTTTTTTTTTTTTAAACCCAGATATTTAAACGTTTTTACATGACTGTAAATGTGTGAGGTGACTTAAGCCAAAGAAAGACTACAAAGAAACACCACCACATGCGGATATTAACTCAAATTAGAATTAGAATGTCATGCACTGCTGTGTTTGAGAGGATTGACAGGGCTTTATTTTCCCTTCGGGTGCACGTACCACGGGCCAAAAAGATCATTTGTTCCTTTGGCGGTGATTGTGTTAAACCAAATTCTTAATTTTAGGTATTGAGGTATATTTATATGAGTAGGTGCTTTTACACATATGATAGAATGCATGTGTTATATGCTGTAATGGTGTGATATTTACTTGGTCTATGTGTGTATATGTTTTTATTGGGAAAAATTATAAAAATGATCCATTAACTACCGTCCAAGCCAACTATCTTTGTCACATACATATACTCGAATCAAATCTTTAGCTTAATCTATTCCAAAATCAGGTTGGGACAAAATGGTGCAGGTGGGGTGCTACAAGTGTTACTAGCATTAAATTCAGGTGTGAACGGTGTTGTGTTTTTTGCACACTCCATAAGTAAGAAGAACTGAACATGAGCTATAGTGATTGTGTGTGTGTGTGTGTGTGTGTGTCTCTCTGCCCACCTGCTGGGAAAACGGATTAAATCACCTGTTTCTCAATCAATAAATACCCTCAAAACCACAGCCTGAGACTATAATGTTTCACAATATCAATTTGAGCTTTTAAAATGCTGTTTGGCTAAACAGACCCATTCAAGCCTTCTTCTCAAAGAGGACACTCGAGGCCTTTGTTGGTCTATATGGGACAACATTTGGGGCCTTTGTTTGTCTGTAGACAGATGATAATATAGATGGATGATATATAAAACATTTTTCTTTCTAGCAAAAATATATTTCAAATATGTGCTTAGTATGCGGTGTGTTGTAAACAGCACATCTTAAGGAAATTATTTTTTTTTAATTGAAAATATATTACACTTAAACCTTCAAATGCCAAAGTATACAGCAAAACATACATCAATGGGCAAGACAAACATTTAGAATATTAAAGAGCATTATGGGTAAATGCAAAAAAATATAAAAAATATATTTTGATTAGAAATATGGGTAACACGTCTTTATTTTTATGGTACCTTTTGAACATTCTGTTGACTAAGTAACTTTGCAACTACATGTCATCTATCTCTCATTAGAGTATTAGTAGACTGTCTTCTTAATATCTGCTAACTCTTTATTGTGATGGTCCTTCAACAGACATTCTACTGACTATAAGTAACTTTGCAACTACAGTACATGTCAATTTATACTAACCTTGAGCCAGTGTAGGGCTGGATTTACTAACAGCTTGCGCCAGCACAAACCCTCTTGTGCCGTTAAACTACTGTCAGGATTTACTAAAGACATGCAGTGAAAAATTATTGCTGAAAAGGCGTGGACAGGGTTATTTTTGCAGCTGACCTTATTGCATAAGCATTTGCAGGAGTTTCTCTTTTCAATGCAAAATTTATGGGAGGAGAGTATTTAAATGAATCCTGCAACGGGATTTACTAAGGTTTGTGCTCGTCAGTTTACTGGTGTTTGTGCCATTTATTTACCCAAAAAAAGCATGTCTTAAACCAGACACTAATTGGTAGATCGCGTTGGTCATTATGGAAATGATCCGGCTGCGTCTGTGTTTTTTCAATTTGTGCGTCGTCAGTAGATAACAAGCAGAACTTTCCACTCCCATCTGTGCTTTTTTTGGAATTGTGCTCCCACGGTAATTTGCCCTGTTTAGTAAATCAAGCTCTGCTTAGCATCACAAACTTCAAAATCAACCACTTCTAACAGCTACTGTAAGTATTTGCACTGTAACCGTTTCACTGTATTACTGAGGATTGACACTGGAATTAGAGTACTGAGCCTGTTTTCCCAATCTGGTTGCCACTTAGTCCGTTTAATTTCTTTCAATTATTTCGGATAGAAAGAGTCATCTAAATGGAAAGTTACTAAACAACCTTTGCTCAGCATTATGCATTGTATGCAATGTGTAAATGACACACATCAATGCTAGATGAAGTTGATTATGTGTGTTTACATACATGGCATGCTGGAGAGTGATGGTAAAAAGAAGACAACACCATGATCAAAGCCTGTATTTTCCAATCACTCCTGCCTCCATTAGTTTGATGAATGAGGCGAATCCACCTCCCAGACAGGGCCAAAGTCCTGAAAAATGATGCAATTACATGTCTTTGAATAGAGGGGGAGAGTGAGAGAGAGGGGGAAAGAATAAGAGAGAGAGGATGTGTCATTGTGGATACTTCACAAAGGAATGAGAATGGAACATTCACTCCTTTTCTTTCTCTATTAAACGCTGCTATGTTGGAATCTGTCATATGATTGTATGGGGGAACTGACCTGTTCAGAGCTGTTACACCACAATAGAGCAACAAATTATTCTTACTCTCAGAAGTCGAAAAATATCTTCCTTTAGATGCAGATGTAGCTTTATTTAATTTGTTCAAAAGTGACCCCAGTCTTTTGCAATATTCATATACCAAGGTTTCATTTGACTTTCAACCACAATAAAAATGGTTGCTCTGATCAGATTGTCTGGGCTGAAGCACCTGCACGTGAGCAGCTCAATTCAGACGCAGGCAAGCTGACTACAATGAATATATTATTCTTTTTTCTTTTTGGTAAGCCTTGCTGAATGTTCTTGTTCTTGACATTGATTTTAGTGCTTGCATGAGTACAGCATCCTTTGTCTGAAAATGTGCTTTAGAGATTAAGTCAAATATCTCTGCATTTTCTTTAAATTGTTGTATGGTTTTGTTTACTCTAAAATGGCCACCATAACACCTTAAATGGGCATAAAAGCACACAATATTTATATTTAAGTATAAAATATTTAAAAGATTGAAGAACTCCACTTACATATAGCAAAATGTTTTATTAAATTAATACCCTAGGTCTGAACAATAAAGGAGCTATAGAAATGACAATGCATGTCGTTTTTTGATACAATGGTGGTTTTGCGTGTGAGTTTACATGAAGCTTCACTCTTGGATGATAGAGCTTCAGCAGTTTTCAAGTATATTCAGACATGCGATTGAGTTTATGTGAGCATGTATGTGTGTTTGTTTGTATGAGCACCTCCCCTTCAGTAACTCTTTCAATTTGCCCCCTCACAGCTAGAAGAGATGGTCATATTGTGCCACTCAATAGAAGAAACAGCAAACATATTCTTTTAGTGACAAAAAAACAACAACAAAGAAAGTTCTTATTATCTCTTCTTGATGCTATTCACAAACATTGCTTGGTTTAGCCGTTTCAATGAAAATTACATCACACCAATGATGATGATGTTGTTTTCAATTATTAGTAACAATTGTGAAGAAGCTGGCACTGAAAAGAAATGTCAGTGTTCAGATGGACATTGAAATACTCCATCAGATAATCCTTCTTGGTTTGGTATGTGTTTGCTTTTACTGAATAACATGGAATGTAATAGAATGGATTGAACTTAAAAGCACAGACCAGTACTTTTATTGCATTGCAAACCATGTCTTCATTTGACATTCATAAAAATGTGAACAAATTGCGACATTGCGCTATGAACTTAAATATGTAGTAGTGAACCTGAGGTTTCAAAGACCTTTGTTTAAATTATAATCCACATATTTTGTTCAAACACAGCAAAATACACTTTCTTTTACCTACAGCATCAAAATAAAGATTTTCTATTATTATCTCTCTATAGAAACACCAAGGTCTTGGAAACAGCAAGGTCTCCAGGATGCTGTTTCGTACTACAAGTTTCTGTATCTTATGTTCTTGCTCACCTATGTAAGTAAAATAATGCCAAATGTTTTTGAAACAAAAAAAAGCTTGTTGAATTGCACTACTAAAAAAAAATAAAAAAATAAAAAAATAAATATGCATTGCATTAACCATGCTTGAATTTCAATGCACTGTATTCTTAGGCAGTGGTTTTCAAACCCTGGGTCGCGACAATTAAAAAATGGGTCGCCAGGGCGATTTAAGGAAAACAGAGTTATACACTAAAAATACAAAATAAATGTTTTTCATAAAATTAGTCTATAGGCCTATATAATACACTGTAAAAAAAAATCTGTAAAAATACAGTACAATGTACTGTAATAATTTGAAGGAATTTTCCGTATTTGTGTTTTTCAGGTCTTTATCCGTATTTTGAATTACGCATTGCATTGTGGGAACTGGTCGGTGCGGAAAAAAAAACGAGACGCAAGCGCCACTACACATGCAGATGATTTTGGCCAAAGTTTCTTTTTAAAGTCGGATTTCAGATTTGTGGAAGCAGTTCTAACACTTATATGGTAAAATACAATACAGCCCCAACGTCACGGCAACTGAGTTACTGCAACCGGATGCTTGAAACGATAACTTAGACTGACTCAGCATGAATAAACTGCATGACAGACAAATAAGTTAATAAACATTTACAAATGACGACACTATAACACGCATACATTCAGGAAAGCTCCAAGAGCATGAACTAAATCTTTCAATTTGTGACGATATGCATAAAATGATAAAAGCGACGGCTCCCGCCTTCATTTGCCAAACAAGCCAGATGACACTTTCTTTGTCAGCTGAATACGGAAGGTGGTTTGCCAGAAGCTAGATATTTTACTTTATAACGTGTTAAATATGGATATTTTTCTTGCACAAACCCATCAATACACAAGTATAGTAAATGTACTGTAAATCTACAGAATTTTCCGTTTTATTGTAGAAGGAAATGTCCGTAACTATTACGGAAAATGTACCGGTAATTTTCTGCCAGTACATTCTCTGTTTTTTTAATAGAATTTTTTTCAGGGTACGGAATAAATATGTGAAATATAATTGACTAATATACAATTAACAGATCAAACAAAAGAAAGAAAGAAATGTGTGACAGTTGATGCTGAGTTTGGTTTATTGTTTGTGAGGCGCCGTGCTCCTCAAACAAGTTCACGGACTGGAAACCCACACGACAGAAAACAAATCTTGTTTTCTTTATTTTACTATAGCACAATGTAAGTAAACACTTTGCAATTTTTAACGATGTCCTTCACTTATTATTTGTATGACCAAAATGACAGTCAGTTCATTATCAAAAAAAAAATAGTCAACCTAATATATAAAAAGTTACACAGCTCAGTTAAAATAGTCAGTAATAGCCAACAATTTGTGCCATTCAGCGTGAGCACTGCTCCACTGTGTTGTTCCCAAATAGAGACCTGCGCGGGACGGATGTTATTCTCCCACTCCTGCCCGCAACATTCAGGTTTTGTTCCGCTCCCGTCCGCATATAAAACTTTTTTTTCTGTACGTCCATGACACTATTTCAAGTAAGTTAATGTAAAAGCAAGCGTGTGCGTGCATGGTTTGGCGTGGCAGAATGCACGCAAAGTGCGCTCCCGTCATAATTTAAAAAAAGCTCACATCTCAGTTCATCGCGATCTCACAAAGCTCTGTTATCAATAAACTGACTGCGCAATGAATCTTACATAATGTATACATTTTATTTGTTATAATCAGAGCATTTGCCAGCATTCAGGATTCAGAACTGCGCACAAATTCAGACGTTTTGAGCGGTGAGTGGATTCTATCTTAAATGCATCTGTTTGGCCATTGCGCTCTAGAAATAAACACGTAGGCCTATTCGTGACATTGCACAGCGCAGCAAAACAATTTATAAACAGAAACTCTGCTTGCGCCTGTAGCTAAATCGTTTTTATTTTGTTTTAGTTGTTCTTGATGATTTGTGCGAGAGTTGAATTGAATTTATTTGTTTCTAGATGTTATATTTTTAGATATTTCTATTTTGCGGGAGTCCCGCTAATAGTTTAATTCTCCCGCAAACCGCATACACACGAATACCTTACCGCCCGCACCCGCACTCAGGAAACAACAACAACAACAACAAAAAAAGAGGGTCGCTCTTAAAAGGTTTGAAAACCACTGTTCTTAGGGCTTGCATTTTTATGGGCTGAAATTCAACATGGTTGTATATTTAAGATGTGATTATTTCAATTCAAAACATTTCACACACATTTTCATTATTAAAAATTCAATAATCCATATTCACCTCTCAGATTTCACTTCCAAAATATTCATTCTGTTTAAAAATACAACCTAATATTCGAAAGGCAATTTTCGTCCATTTTATTTTGCTTTACATATTCGCTTTCACAAATTCAGTGGTTCAAATTCGACACAGAATTCAAAAGTTCACATCTGGGAACTGCAGGAATAGCAGTAGATTGCCGAGCATGTTGATGAAGACCAGCGCAACAGGCAGAGAGAGTCATTCATTCCTTAAAACGGATTTACAGAAATGGAGCAAGGGAAACGTATTTGTGATGATTATCAGGGCCATCAAAAGCTGTGTTTATATTTAATTCTTCCCGGTTACTTTTGTAAGCAGCTTTCTCTACCGAACATTTAGGGACCGTATCTAAATTTACATTTGACATATATGTTTCTACATACATGATTCTATGTTTCCAACTTCACTAGCATTTGAAGAAAATGACTTAGTCATATAACCAACTGTAAAGTGTTCAGTGTTCATCATCCAATTTCAATGTCAAGCTAACTTTGTGCCAGTATATCCCTGGGAAATGGGAAATGCTTGGCGTGAAACGTTGTGAGTTGTGTTCACATTCTGAGTCCACCTGCTTGCCTGTAGCCTATATAGAGCATAGCCTACATTCCCAATAAGGTGCAAGTTTGGTCTTTTAATTCACTGTAGCTAAGTTAAGCATCCCGGCAGAGGAATCCTGAAGTATGATGTATTGAGGGAACCCCCAGTACTGCAGCTCAGCGCTGCAATGTAAAGTTAAGGAAACTAAACAACCGAGAGAAATATATGTCTACCTCAGATGTAATGTTTGATCTGAACGTTAGCTCCGGGGAATAACATTATAATCTCGTTCACAGTAGAGAAAGCTGCTTACATGTACAAAAGTAACCGTGAAGACTTAAATGTAAACACAGCTTTTGTGTATTTATCAGCTTTTCCATACTGGCCCTGATAATCATCACAAATACGTTTTGCTTGCTCCATTTCTGTAAATCCGTTTTTAAATCCGCTCTACCCGTTGCTCTGGTCTACTACCCGCTTGCACCATCTGCTGGTGAGGTCGACTAACAGCAAATGGAGATTATGCTCGGTAATCTACTGCTATTCCTGCAGTTCCCGGATGTGAACTGTAACATTTTCAGAATTAATATTTTGGAAGTCAAATCTGGGAGGTGAATATGGATTATTGAATTTTTAATAATGAAAATGTGTGTGTGAAATGTTTTGAATTGAAATATTCACATCTTAAATATACAACTATGTTGAATTTCAGCCCATTTAAATGCAACCCCTAAAAATACAAGTAGTGCAATTCAACAAGCTTTTTTTGTTTCAAAAACATTTGGGCATTATTTTACTTCTATACTCAGCTGATGGCGCTAACAACGCCAAGGTCATGGGTTCAGTTCCCAGGGTATAAAATATACTGAAAACAATGTGTACCTTGAAATGTATTTATGCCATTTTGGATGAAAAATGCTGAAACAGAAAATGTATTCAGTTCTACAGTGACTTGTAAATCACTTTGTGGTTGTGCTTCCAACCTCTACCAGAACTACCTGTTTAGGATTCAGATCCTTTGTTTCTGCATGTACCATGCATTAATTGAAGAACAGAGGCCAGAGGCCACCCTATTATATAGTCTACAGGACACTGGGCCTTCTGTGTGGCAGCTCTCGTTTGGCAGAGATAGTTTTGAATGGTTTGCTGTGGAATAGTGAAGACTACGACCCACGGCCTGCCCTCATGCTAGACCTGCCCTCGGGATCTCATGCCTTATTGTGCCGCGATTAGTCTGCAGATACAGGTATCTCACTCGGCACTGCCCTCAGCATGTGTCAATACGATTCTTCCCTAATGATGCTTTTTATTCCACCTAGTTTCTGCTCCAGAGCACCCTCAGGTTCACAGCCAATTAATTAGTCCTGTCAATCCACCCCCTTCCCACCATAAACACTACCTTTCTTCATCCTAGCTAAGTTCACATTTATGCTCGCCTTCACCCGATCTTGCATTTGGTCTGATTACAACCTTTTTTCCTGTGCAAATGATATTCTTGTTACAAGTATCGTACAAATACAATCAAAGTAAACTGGAATGAAATTGATTTAATTGAGTAACCAGCAGCTAACAAGCAGAATGTATAACACTACTTCACAAAAACAAGCACACAATAATATAAGCTTACAAATTACAGCAATTTGCCTCAGAATGGATTCATGTACATATTGATCTGAAAGCTGTCTTTGTCTAAAATCCTTGGTAAAATATTTATTCTGATTCTTTTCCAGGATAGCATTTGAAGGAAAATGCCACATTTACATACCCAAAGCCCTTCAGATCTCTTAGCTCTCTGGCTCCAGGGAAGCTGATCTTGACTGGAATTCTATATCTAATCTCACTCAGAAACACATCAAGACCTTAGTGGCTGAATCTCTGCGCCTCAATGGTAATGACACATAGACTAATTACACCACTCGTTCACTTCACATAAAATTCGACATATTGGTTAAAGCAAAGGAACAGATATCTGAATATGTCAACTTGTATAGCGTATCCAACACACATCTCCATATAAATATAAACATTCATTTGAAAGTTTTGTGAATGTATAGTTTGTTGGCTTTTACAGAAAACATCCTTCTGCTATGTACCATTATTCAAATGAAAATCAATGCTGACATCACACAATATATATTTGTTCTGAGAGGTAGATGGAAAGAGAAATTCGAGTTTTTCTATTTCTTTGTGTACATGGTCAAGTTTAGAGGTCAGTGTAAAATAGTTTTCTGATTGCTCCTATTATGTCTGTCAGTGTGTTCCTTCAGCCATGGCGGTACAAAAGAGAGAAAGACACATACAAAAAGAATGAAAGAGGCAAAGAATAGAGCTATAGGACAGTCTGGGAAATGATACACATCCTTCATGTCTAATCAATTCATTTCAGACCACAGGTCTGGAGGTCTCAAAACATCCTACACCAGAGACACAAATAAGATTTACCAGAAGTGCACCAACAATGTGCTGCCAGCTCTCATTGAGTGTATTAAAAAGCCTCTTTCTCTCTCTCAATTATACTAGAGAGGAATGACAGCTTTTATAGATCAGCTTTTCACTAGGGTTGTTGATCACACAAGTTGCACAATTACATCCACATTGTGAACCAGAACAAAGGGCCTTATTTACTAATAATTGCATAAGAGTTCTTACTTGAAGGGATAGTTCACCCAAAAATTTAAATTCTGTTGCTTACTTTCATGTTACTCCAAACCTGCTTAGCACGAATGAAGATATTTTGAAGAATATTGGGGTCCAAACCACATCGGACATTAACATTGTAAGGAGGATGAGTAAATAGTGACAGAAATTAAATTTTTGGATGAACTGTTCAGAAATGTTTCTCACGCTAATTTTCCTTAAATCCAGGTATGTGCTCACATACATTTGTTCTACTATCAATCTAAATGAGGGGATATGTGCCATCAGTTAGTAAAAGAAAACAGGACTCATCAGACCAGGCAACCTTCTTCTACTGCTCCAAGGTCCAGTTTCGATACTTGCGTGTCCATTGTGGGTGCTTTCAATGGTGGACAGGGGTCATCACAGGCAATCTGATTGGTCTGGGGCTACGCAGCCCCATATGCAGCAGAGTGTGATGCACTGAGTGTTGTGACACATTTCTCCCATAACATCATAAAAATGTTGTGTGACTTGAGCCACAGTAGACCTTCTTTTGGCTTAGGGAAGACGGGATAGCCTCCGTCGCCCAATGCATCAGTGAGCCTTGGCGCCCAACACCCCGTCACGGGTTTGTGGTTTGTCCCTCCTTTGGCCACTGTTGGTAAAATCTCACCACTGCTGACCGGGAGGAACCCACAAACCGTGCCGTTTCAGAGATACTCCGACCCAGTTGCCTTGTCATAACAATATGGCCCTTGTCAAAGTCACTCAGATCTTTATTCCTGCTAATTTCTCCTCCATTTAACATATTGTTTACGAGGACTGGTTGTTTGCTACCCAGACCTAATCACCAAAATTAAGACAAAATGTAACTGTTTATTTATTGGTAAATCATAAATTCTGCATGGAAAATTTACACAAGTATATTTGTATACATACATTCATAAATTAGACCAAATAAATGAGTTTTTAGGAAACATAATTCCTTTATAATGACAAACAATAAGCAAACATTTCAAGATGAATTTGTAAGTCCCAACAGTTTAACAATCAACCTGTAAAATGTAGTTATATAATGTATACAGCCTGATTTAGCATTTATGAAATAGTATTATATCCATTGTATATCATGTTGAATCAGGCAATAAATAAACACTACTGATGGCTAGTTGCAAATTTAATCCTATGAATTATTATATTAATGACTGAATTGATTAATAACATTTAATTAAGAGTTAGAGTAATTTAACATTTTTTTTGCACTCACACTTTTAGATTATGCCTCTAAATATAAAGAAAAATTCCACTGAGTTTCATTGTAATTTACCGAAATGAATTCTTTCTGAAGGGCTCTTAAATGTCCCCTGACGTTAAGCACTAACACAAGTAATAATCATCCATCACGTCGACGAGCTGCCAGATGTAACCTTTGCTGATTTTAATCTAACATCCTGCCACTTTCCATAACAATTTTTTCCCCTTAGAGAAAAGTGTAAAACATTTCAAACTCGGGCTGTAAGTTAGTTAGTTGTTACAGTGCTTGTTGATTGACAGTTTGAATGGAAATACTGTCACATGAGACAGTTTTGTAATGAAGAGTGTGAACCCTCCACTCAAGCATTTGATTAATTGGGTATGCGATTGCCTTCAGAGGTGTATTCTAAGACATCTTGTATGAGTTCAGAAAGAGCTTCCTGAGAGGTTGAGAGCCTCTTAAAGACTTTTATCATGTTCATGATTAAACTTGACCTAGCTGTTACTCAGCACCTTAAGATTTGCTGACTCACCCGTCCACCACATCAAAGACGTTCCCTTTAGATTCTTCTGACACAACAGAGTGGAAACCTGTACTGTACAATCACTTCCTTTCTTAATCATCCAGGCGTTCTGTGAGCAGACACCATGTAAAACCTTGAATAGGCCAAGAAATACAGAGTGAATGTTCAGCGCAGCATTCAGTAGACCCCTCTCCATATAGGTTAACAGTAATGCTAAGTACACCAGAGTGCTGTCAGTGCTTTAGCAGTGATGCTGAGAGAAGCAGAGTATTGAAATTGATTTTGAAAGCTTCTCGAGTGTGAGAGGCAGCCTACAGGTCAGGTTTTTCACTGTCACACTTTAGAACTATCACCTAACCACAGGAAGCAGGGAATGGACGAGGAACTCTGTCTTTGATGTTCTTATTAGGGTTAGAGAGCAAGGTGGAAGATTGATTAAAATGCAAGAAGAAACAGAGAGAGAGAGAGAGAGAGAGAGAGAGAGAGAGAGAGAATATCCTACATCAGAATTGACGAGGAGGCAGGTAGAGGTAGAAAAGATGGAGGAATAGTGAGAAAGTGAAGGAGAACTTCTCAAAGAGGAATGAGCATAAGGACAGTGATAGATAACACGCTGACAAGCTTAATTTGTTCCTGCGGTGGGGGGCCAGGGGCTCTGGAATGTAGGTTGTGCATTTGTGTGTGCGCGCAACATGTGTCCGAAATGTATGGTTGACAACCGAGAACCAGGTCTAATTCAGAGCCTAATTCCACAAGAGTATTCCTTTTTTGATAGCCGGTTTTGTTATGGGTTCTGTTCCCTTCTGCCTATGTGGAGAACACTGACTGTATTAAACCAACACATATTCCTAATGTGATGCCTGCACTGGTTGTATACTACAACAGTCACACTGCATGGTCAGTGTTTTAGTAGAAGAATGAATGAAATGATGGGTGGGGGAGCAATTCTTCACAATCTGACTGGTTGTTTGTGTGTAATTAAAGACACTGAGAACAGAATTGCACACTAATACATTCTGCTTTTAAATAGAAATGAAACAATAACTAAAAATAATTAAAATATCTTTCAGAAAAGTATTGCTTTGGTTTAGTACATTTGTTACAGTATGGACTTAAAGTATTTGTTAATAAGCGCCAAGCACTATAAGAATTGATCATGGAATCCTTATCCTGAACGTTAAGTGGAATCTGAATCAGAGCTAGAACTGTTAAATCCTTATGTTCCACATCCCTAATTCTAGCATCTGTGAAAAGGTCACAGTAAAGACCAAATATTTACAGTGTTGACTGTGAAATCCCAAAGCGTTCACCTGAATATACAAGGCATCTGTCAGGGTCTAGATGGATACAATCACCAGTCTGTAAATGATGCCTTTTATTCTAGAACTATTCAGGGCAGATGTATGGGCGACTGAACTGTCATGGCAGCTATAATCACTACTAGCAATATCAAATCATGCAGAGCTGCAAAATATAGATTCCTATGATACAACCACTTTCAAACATATCACCTGTTTGATTTTAAACACTATAAAAATGTCACTGCATATAAACAAACTGCCATGCTATGTTATGCAAAGCCTTGTCTATGAAATTGGAATGACGCACTCTTGTATTTGAATAGTGTTGCAGCAGAATGCAGAATTAAATCACCACAGATGTCATCTCGTAGTGAAGGGGGGGGGGATCACCAATGAAAAATATCATTAGGTTTCCTGAATACCCAGCTGAATCTAGTCATGGTCCAGTAAACTGTGAGCTGAAATTTCATTTCACCGTTGGTTTGTGTATGTTTCATTAATAACACACACACTGGGAGAGAAATTATGAAAATATGAGTTTAGAGGAATATTACTTTCATTTAAGCGATTTTATTTCCGGCCTCATTATGGCATCAACAAAGTATGAAATTTAGTTTGCGAATATTATTTCTGCTGAGACTTCCTTACCACTTGATGCAGAAGAATTTGCATGTTTAGATAAACAAAATAATAAAATCAAAAGCTCCCATCCCAGGAGTCCCCTAATACTCCTGACAAAAACAATGACTTGCAGACTAAAACAATTGATGAGCCTGAGACTCATTGGCATTCTGTGTGCGTTTAACAGGTCTTACCCCAACCTCCCTTTTTTAATCAGCACGTCGGGAGTGTTCATTGGCGTTTTAATAATTAAATCTTTAAAATACAACTGGATGTGGGTAATTATCTACTAAGTCTCATTAGGGCTGCTTTTGACGGATATGAAGAGGGGGTAGGTGTGTATGTGTATCAGCTCATGTTTTGCAGACAAGGGAGGGTAAAGCACTCATGTCATAATGAGAACAAAATGCTAGGTGTCTAATTGTGTTGTCCACAATTATCTTTATGTCTGGTTGTAAAGATAATGATTTCATAAGAGACACATCCCAAAACAACTCTACAACAGCTGACTTATCAAACTGAGTTATAAGAAATCTGACAAGTGTTTGTCTGTGCAAAACTCATTATGCCATGATGCAAGGGTGTTATGAAAGGTTGCCGGAGCGTTACTATGTAGTTTCTAGGGACTTTGGGGTCGTTGCTAGGCCAAAATCAAAAGAGCCAACCCCAGGTCTCATATTCTAGTCCCTACATGTATGTCTTATACGAGTCATTCCTTAGAAAAACACAAACATTCAAAAGCAAAACTATACTTAAGTTGCACGGTTAGAAGTAGGGGGAATTTGGTTTCCACTGATTATGAAAACATATTAAAAACCACTCACTAATTTTGTAGCTTTAATAATAATAATAATAAAAGTGATGTTAATCCATACAGTGAGGACTGTGCGGTTTTATTTTACATTAGAACTTCTGTAGTAGGTTATTAGATGAATACTGTTTAAATATCACAATCTAATACTAGGCTAAATAATGTATGTGACGGATGGAAGTCCTCAAACTGTTGTTGAAGACAAGTAAACAGTCAGTAATAAAATAAAAAACTAAATTACAAACAATAGGAGAAACACAACAGAAAAAAAAGATACAAATGAAATAAACAGTTGTTTTATATACGTCTTTTAAATTGGTATTGAGAATTGTGAAATTCACTAATATCTAAAATGGTGATCTCATAGCAACCTTATTTCCAGTATATGAGATTCAGGCCATAATGTCCACTTTGATTCAGGTTAAATAATTACAATACTGACAAACAGTAATTGTGAGAGCTTATTACATACTTATAGCTTAAAAATATCATAATAATCAGCCAGCACTCTTTGAAATTGCTCACCCTGGCAAAAACACATGACACAGGTATATAATGCAGTTTATCTGTATCTGTTCAGCAGAACGAAAGAAATTAAATATAAGCCCGACGTGTGCGTAATTGGCCTCGGGGCCACCGGAAGCCTTTGTTTCGGATGGAACTCTCAAACAGATACATATTTTTCTGCATTTTATATCTTGTTACTCATTACAGAGATAACCTCCAGCTGTACAAGCTGTACTACGACAATAAAAAACAAGGCAGATTTTAAAAACTAACAAAAAACATATTTAATTACCATAAACAAGCTTAATGCTACAATAATGTGGAGATCTAAAAACATGGAAGGTGCTGATTCATTGTCCATTTAGCAGCTTACACTGTGTACCACAACAGGGAGACTTCAGAGTGAGCCCGAGTCATCTGGCTAATGGGCTTGTGGCTCTCGGGATTTCATGAATTTTCAAAGATCAGATGCATCTCTTGCTGTATCTCTTTTTATCCGGTCATTCTTGGATAGTTTGTGCCTGAGCCCAGGTAACATGTGTCCACATGCACGAGTGGATAGCTATTAAATGACAATGACTAAATGACTATATGTACTGGATGGATGTACCTTGTGTCCTTGGCTATTTTCCACCTCTCTCTGCAAGTCCTGACAGGCCGACACGCTCGACCTAATGCACAGCGGTGGTAATGGCTGTGTGAAACGCATAGACAGCCATGGACGAATCAGAGCATGGAGAACCTCCCTAAAACACTGATAGCAGCTCTCTGTACCCAGCTGTTTATCTGACCGTGTCTCAGAGCAGCAAATCACCATGGAAATACACATATATACAAGACTTCCTCAAACAGACAAGGTTATTCAGATAAGAGTACTGCCCACAGGGCTTAAAGAAAGAGAAAGATGGAATGGTAATCTCATTCCCTCGACTAGAGTTCAATTTAGACTTTTAGACTATTGCAGAGAACTCCCAGGATGTTTTACTGCTCCAAAGAACTCCATCTCTCAGCTGTCACACTGCTAACCAGCAGAGGAACCTGCTGTCCAAACTGGCTCCAGGTTCAATCTCAGCACACACACACACACACACACACACACACACACACACACACACACACACACACACACACACACACACACACACACACACACACACATGTTGGGTTCACTATATTAGTGAGGATGTCTTAAAGATACAATGTTTTTTATATGGAGGTGATGATATTTGGTAAGGATCACAGTGCAGCCACACTAATAGGCCTACTAATTCATTTCAATTTTTAGAATCTTTATAATTTGTAACTATACTTCAAACCACTGGGTTTTACAAATGTGTCAGTAAGAAGTTTTTGTAAGGAAGTGAAAATCATTTAAAATATAATAGAATTTAGTATGATAACATATTTTATATATTTTAATAATTACAGGTCAGAATATGTATAGTGTTGTTTCATCTTTGTTTCATTTCATCCGTGACGCTGAATGACCATGGTTTGTTACGCTGAATGACATTTTGCCAAAAGGAGATATTGTCATTGTTCCCATAATTGCAATGTTTTTAGTATTAGTCTGTATCATTAAATTAGTTTAAATAATATTCCTGAGTAAATGATGGCAGAAGCAGATGCTGAAAAATAATAAGCATTTTATTCTACTGTTCTGATGCTCTCTGCCATGCTTGCTTAGCTTGTCACTTTGTTTCCGACTTGCTCGGCTTCAAAAATTACTCCTTGCAGCTATATTTATGAATATTTTTTGCAATCCTGAATGCCTTTCTCTTTTCCTTGCTAAATGCCTGTTCACTCCAAGTATGATAACTAAAATGATAATGATAAAGATATAGTTTAAAAAAATCATTGTAAGATATAGTTAAAAAAAATCCAGCTAATGAAAGATGACAGCCAATCAGAACCCATTCCGCTCCAGCATTTAAAGAATCAGATGACAAAACCGCAGAACATGCTTACAATGAACAGTGTTATTATTCATCAGTGTGGGCGCTGATATAGTTACTATTATAATTATCATAATAGTTATTGTTCTTGGTGTGAATGGGCTTTAGTAGTGCTACCGAAGCTACTGGGTCTGCATTTACTTTTTGGCCATTCAACTCTCTCTGTTCAATAACACAAAAACAATGAAATTAATAACACAAATTAAGCAATTGTCACGGAATCTACTGAAGGCAAGTTTGCTGAACCCAAATGCAGTTTAATTATATCAAAATCAAAATCCAAAACAGAAACAAAAGACCTGACTAAACAATAACCAGTAAACAAAAGACTTGACTATAAACTCACCAACAGAGGGTAACACATTCAATCACAGACAAAGTCACATGGCAAACATGAGGGCTTAAATACACGGACTGAGGACAAGACACACCTGTGAACAATGATCAACCCATTAACCAATGACAACCGAACACAAGACCAGGGAGCACATGGCAGGATCACATGACAAACCAGGAAGTGCATGACAAAACATGACTGTGAACATGATAAACTAAAAACATGAAACATGAACCAACACCTAAACACCCTGTGACAGATCCCCCCCTCTATGGGCGGCCCCAGACGCCCAAACATAATTAATTAACACCACAAAGTCTTGGGGGGCGGACTTGCGGGAGGGATGGTGGGCCAGGCCCGTGCCAAGGCACCGGACATGGACCCTGACGTGGCTGGGACGGGCCTGGGAGCGTGGCGGCCATGGCGGATCAGGAGCCGTGGCGGCCATGGCGGATCAGGAGCCGTGGGCGGCCATGGCGGATCAGGAGCCGTGGGCGGCCATGGCGGATCAGGAGCCGTGGGCGGCCATGGCGGATCAGGAGCCGTGGGCGGCCATGGCGGTAACTCTAGTTCAAGGGGACATGGCGGTAACTCTAGTTCAAGGGGACATGGCTGTAACTCTAGTTCAAGGGGCCATGGCGGTAACTCTAGTTCAAGGGGCCATGGCGGTAACTCTAGTTCAGGGGCCATGGCGGTAACTCTAGTTCAAGGGGCCATGGCGGTAACTCTAGTTCAGGGGGCCATGGCGGTAACTCTAGTTCAAGGGGACATGGCTGTAACTCTAGTTCAAGGGGCCATGGCGGCGTGGCCTTCGTGGCCTCAATGTACCCCTTGCCCCACCCCCAAAATTTTCTTGGGCAGGACGAAGGGGTCTTGGGCTGGAGCATGGACGTGGGCTGGAGCCGGGGCGGCCTCGTGGGCTGGAGCCGGAGCCTGGATGTGGGCTGAAGCCGGGACGGCCTCGTGGGCTGGAGCCAGGGCGGCCTCGTGGGCTGGAGCCTGGGCGGCCTCGTGGGCTGGAGCCTGGGCGGCCTCGTGGGCTGGAGCCTGGGCGGCCTCGTGGGCTGGAGCCGGGGCCTGGACGTGGGCTGGAGCCTGGATGGCCTGGACGTGGGCTGGAGCCTGGATGGCCTGGACGTGGGCTGGAGCCTGGATGGCCTGGACGTGGGCTGGAGCCTGGATGGCCTGGACGTGGGCTGGAGCCTGGATGGCCTGGAAGTTGGCTGGTCTGGGACTGTGGGGCTCCTCGTCCACCATTCCCACAGTGAACGAGGACCCACTCAAGACCAGGGCATGGTCGAGGTATACCTCCAGGGACCAATGAATTTTACCTCCTGGAAGCTGGGAGCGTACAGGCTCATTTAGTCCATACCTAAAGATGTCCTTCAGCGCCACATCATTAAAATCGACTAGGCAGCACAGTCCACAAAAATCCTCCACGTAATCCTCTATGGAGCGGTGACCTTGGCGCACATTCAGGATGGCGACTGCTGGGTTCATGGTTGTCGGTCTGTGATTCTGTCACGGAATCCACTGAAGGCAAGTTTGCTGAACCCAAATGCAGTTTAATTATATCAAAATCAAAATCCAAAACAGAAACAAAAGACCTGACTAAACAATAACCAGTAAACAAAAGACTTGACTTGACTATAAACTCACCAACAGAGGGTAACACATTCAATCACAGACAAAGACACATGGCAAACATGAGGGCTTAAATACACGGACTGAGGACAAGACAAGACACACCTGTGAACAATGATCAACCCATTAACCAATGACAACCGAACACAAGACCAGGGAGCACATGGCAGGATCACATGACAAACCAGGAAGTGCATGACAAAACATGACTGTGAACATGATAAACTAAAAACATGAAACATGAACCAACACCTAAACACCCTGTGACAGCAATACAAAAATGCATTCAAATATTAATATTTATTAAGTTTCATTATCCTGAATGATAAAACTTCTACTTAAGCTCATATTGCAGGCCATCAACTGGCCACCTATATCAAACAGTGAACTTGACCAGTAAGGTTAATTACAGTTGTTCACAACATTACTTATTTTTCAAAAAAATCAAACGATATGATAAGTGTTTTTTGGCATTTCACTGAATGATGTGCGTTTTTGTAACTTGGAAAGGTACAATTACCAAATACTTATGAGCAATGAATTCAGTTTTCTACAGCACCTCATGATCTTCATGGTGTCTTTTGATGACGTCGCTGACTGTCAAATGACTATGTGTTTTTTTTTATTTCAGAATTGCTTCTTCATCCTGTTACACTGAATGATCTCTTACAAACTGCATTTTTGGGACAAAAACAAACAAATAAAAAAACAATAAGAGATAGTCATTTTAATATAACAGCCAACACTTATTTGTTAATGCCAAGAAAACAAATATATATTTTTAACTTGGTATTTTATATGTCCTGTAAAGAGTCCAGAAGTTTGGGATTGTGTAACACTTTATTTCGATGGCCCACTTTAGACATTCTACTAACCACAAGTCACTTTGCAACTACATGTCAACTACCTTTTATGGAGAAGTTTATCTGTGCATTGTTTCTGTGTCCTATTCCTGTGGTATTTCGTAGTTCTTTGTAGTTTTTCATCATGATTCCCCAGGTGTTGCCTATTAGCCATTCCCCCCGTGTTATCTTGTTAACCTTGTTCTCCTTGTGTATATATACCCCAGTGCTTCAGTTGTTCTCTGTCGGTCATTGTTTCATGTCATGCAGATTATCCTGTTCCCTGTTCCCTGTTCTCAGTTCTTTTTCTGGTTTGTTTTGTTCCTAAGGCCATGTGTCCACAAAAGCATTTTTTTTCACACCTCTGGCTGGCGTTTTCAATTGTTTTCAATGGGAGCGCTGCGCTTTTAGAACGCCATGAGCGTAACGAGGCGCTGAGCGAGTGTGTCACGCTCAAGCGCTGAGCGCTTTGTGGTTTTTACTGGTCACGAGAGTTGAAGAATGTTCAACTTTAAGTAAAACGCAGCGCTCATCACTGTCTCTTTTCACCCAGCCGTCCAATCACAGTGGAGGAGGGGTGGGACAAATACATCACCGACCAATCGCCACATTCTGCTTGTAAAAGTACAACGTCAACAGATGAAAACAAGCAGCATATAATATCGGAACAAAATAATTTAAAATAAGACCCAGAGGAAATACTTTAAATTGTATCTGTATTTTTATATAGAATCAACACAGAAACAAACTATCTGTGAAATGAGATACAAGTAACACTTCCGCGGATTTCTCGTATCATAAGCAAAAAGTCTCGACTGAAAAAATTAATAAATAATGCTGCGCTGCCAAAAAAAACATTTTCGGCTGGCTAAAAATGCTTTGGTGGACACGTGGCCAAAGTCCTGTTTTTGATTGTTTATTTCCATTAAAATCCCCTGCATATGGATCCTGCATCTCTGCCTGCCATCTGTGATTTCCCGTTTCCTGACAATACCAGTCAGAGTATTAGTAGACTGTCTGCTTAATATCTGCTAACACTTTATTTTGTTGCATCAAGATACATTCTACTGACTGTAAGTATATCTTTGCAAGTACATGTCAATTCTACTAATACTCTAATGAGAGTAAATGTAGTTGACATGTAGTTGCAAAGTTATGTCTAAAGTGGACTTTCAAAATAAAGTGTAACCTGGGACTGTAATAGCTGGAAGAGTCACTTGTCTCTTTCTTGAGGGCCCTATAGCAGTGACCACAGCAGGGTGAGGGATTTAGATATAAACAACCTCCTGACGCTCAGTCATAATCCTTCACACATCCCTATCAGGATTCAAACCAACAACCATCCAAATCCCAAACGCTACTTTCCCAAATAGCTCCCACTAATTTAAACACGATTCTCTCCTCTTTCAATGGTAAAGCGTTCAGATCATTTTGCTGAGATTACAGCTAAACAGAATGCAATGCACAGGATGAGCCACTTTAGTTATTTTCCAGCCCATTTGGCACAACAACCCATGTGCTTCTCCAGCAAAAACTTCATTCAAAAATGACTTATTAGCAGACAACAAACAACACTATTGCATAGACTACACAAACACATACAGTTTAATCAAACACAATCTAAATCAGGACTTTCTGTAGACATCTACAGACTTCTGCTGTGCTTATTTTGACATATAACCAACCAACACTAAGATTAAATATAATGGTATTACTAACAATGCTATAGTAGTATTATAATCGATTATTATGAATATATTTATTATATACATACTTGAATAAAATATGCATTTTCTAGAAAGTATTATTACCATAATATATTATCATTTATAATATAATAATGTACATAAAGGGTTGGGGAGTAACATTTACATTTACAATACATCATTTGAGTAAATCATTACAGTTACATTTTAAATGGGTGGTAATCAAAATACAGTTACATCCAAAAAGTATTTTAGATTAGAATTTTAATGTAATTTATTTCCTTTAAACATTAATGCAAAATGTAACTCTCAGATTCTGCTAAAACATCCTAAGCTACACTTCTGCTGATAAATTTCATACCCCTTGCAGAATATACACACTTTTAACAAAATAAGAGGGATCTGGGATCATAAAAATTTGGGGTGCACCGATCCGATATTAGGATCGGATATCGGGCGCGATACGGACAAATTAGCTGGATCAGGGATCAGAAAAATTAACAGATCCACTGGCCGATCCAGGTTTTTTTTTTTTTTTTGTCGCAGCAGAACCTACGTCATTCGTCAGCTTCACGTGTGTCACATGCCTGAAGCAACATGGAGCGAGCCAGAGGGGGTGCAGGGTTGCTCACGGTCTCACTCTGCCCAACTTACCTCACACCAAATTGCCAAACCTGCTTTTGATATTAAACAAAGCAAAGCTTTTAAAAAATTGTAAGTTTTAATGCGAAATTCAAACAATAAATAGCGTTTTGGCGCTAATGTAACTATTTTTCAATTAAATAAATGTTCTATTGTTCAATAATATTTATCTTTTGGTACTTAATTTGTGCAATAATTATTGTCAATTAATGACCACATAAAATATTCTTCTAATATATATATATATGTGTGTGTGTGTGTGTGTGTGTGTGTGTGTGTGTGTGTGTGTGTGTGTGTGTGTTTGTGTGTGTGTGTGTGTGTGGTATAGTTGCTCAAAAAAGTATTGCATTTTTGCATTTTAATAAATATTTAGATATGAACACTAGATTTCCTTAAATATGACATTTTAAAATGTTAACAACTTGCATCCTAATATGTTTAATGATACTTACATAAGCACACACAAGTCAATATTAATGAATGTGAGCAGATATAATTTGACCCAAGAAATTTTTAAAATAGTGCTAAGACAAACACATTTTCCTTATATGTACAGTAGGCTATATAAATCAATTGATTCTGAATCAAGATCGAAATCGATATCGCCCCACCGATATTTTAAATAAATAAGAAGTCAACACTTTACATACATCTGTTATTTTGTCTTAGTTATGTTTAGTTAGTAAAGTCTAATGAGACTTTAGTCTCTTCATGGAAGGTATACAGTTTATTATTAATTCAACAATAGTATCGGATCGGTATCGGGTATCGACAGATACACAAAGCCCAGGCATCTGTATCAGTATCGGAACTGAAAAGTCGGATCGGTGCACCCCTAATAAAAATTGCATGTTCCTGAATCTGGGATCTTAAAAATAGCATGTTACTTTTATTTAGTACTGTCCTGAATAAGCAGGATAATAATAATAATATATTAATAATAATATTATTATTATTTCATATAATATATGTTTACATACTACACAAGACAACATTACTGAAGTTAAACAAATTGCCACATTCACAAATTTACATACCCTTGAATCTTGAATTGATATGGTAATTGAAACCTTTTTTAGCTCACGATTCTGACTTAATAACTCTATAGCTCTATAAATCTCTTTAAAAAAAGTCAGAATTGTAAGACGCAAATTCTTAATTGTAAGAAAAAAAAGTCAGAATTATGAAATAAAAAGTTGCAATTACCTTTTTTATTTTTATATTTAGCAGAAACAAGCTTCCATGAAACACAATAAAATAAGTGCAGGGGGTGAAAACGTTTGAACAGGATGATGTGTAAACTTTTTCTTATTATGTTTCCAGATAATATTTTTTAAATACTGCGCTTCAGAAGCTAATAACTACATGTTTACGAGAAGACAAAATAACTACATTAATAATTAATGCATCCTGTTGCTTTCTATCTAGAGCATCAATATTTTCTTCTTCTTCTTTTATTTTTTTAAAGATTGTCAGCATTTTTTAGTATTTTTAGTATTTTTAGCATTTACCTTATTAGTTTTCTAAAGTATTTAGATTCAGTTACGAAACCGAATGATGTAACAAAAGTGTGTAATTAACAAAATACATTACAAATTACTTTTTAAAGCATGTATTTTGTAATCTTTAGTGACATACATTTTAAAAGTAACCTTCCAATCCCTGTACATATGTATGTGTATGTACAGTATGTATGTATGTATGTATGTATGTATGTATGTATGTATGTATGTATGTATGTATGTATGTATGTATGTATGTATGTATATATATATATATATATATATATATATATATATATATATATATATATATATATATATATATATATAAGCATCATTGCATCTTCCCACCTATACGTGTATCACTTCTGAACTGTTGTTACAATAGCTCCTTACCTGGTGTATGAAGACCTGGGCAGTGCGAGGACTGAGCAGCAGAATGGCTCGTCTGAGCGTGTCCCGGTAACGGTTCAGCTCCTCCATCCTCATCGTGCTGAACAGGGTAGAAAAGACCTTTGTCACATTCCGGTCAACCTGCTGTAGAGACACATCCAAACCCATTCGAGATGCCTGGTCCAGAAATCCACGCATTCCCCGCACATCTGAAACAGGCAGAATGTGAGAGACGGTGGTTAAAAACCAAGACTCTTGTGCAGAGAGCTAAAAACAGTATTTGGGATGAAGAGTGAGATGAACAAATAGACTGAACATTTGATTTAAGATCAGAGGTTTCCTGACAAAATAACTTCATACCTAATTGTGAATTTGCTTTAGAGATATTATGCTGAAAGGGATAGCAAGATCTGTAAAAATATCTAACTTTGTTTTAGAGATCTCTTTAACTGTTGAAAGGAAAGTCTCTGTTCCTTGCTCTGGGAATCCGAGGATTATAGGAGAAAAAAAAATCCTGTTTTCTTGCCCTTTTCCACATCACGGATGTCAAGTCACGTTGTGCTCAGTCTACTGAAGTGGCTTTTTGATGGCTTAATCGTCTGGCATTGAGCTTTCAAACCATCTACTCGCAGAAAGGACACAAGAACTGTCCTTTAAGAGGGTCAAAATGGGAAAATGAGGAGTTAAGGTCTAATTAGAGCTATATAGACCAATCATAAAAATGCATGGATACTTCAACTTAACTGTGTACATTTATGGTCTTCACTTCGAGCTGTAATTACATTTTCATAGCATGACATTGAAGCAATCTCAATTTTGTGAAGAGCTTTAACTTGTCTGCATCTTCTACACTTTCCCTTTTGTCTTTTATTCACTGCTTGTTGAAAAAAGGAGAAGAAACAGAATACTTTAAAGAACCTGTCAAAGTAAGGAAGAAAAACAGACTGATAAAACGCATTAAGAGGAGCAGAAAATGTTTAGCCCGTCTTCAGATTTCAGGGTGTTGACAGCTGCTTTGTCTCCCCTGCAAACAAATCTGAAACTGTCTATGTATAAGCTAGTTTTTCAGATATAAGAGTTTGCAGTGGACACCAAGTGGCGAAACAACACCAGATCAAAATTCTCATTGAAAAAATAAAAACAAATGTATTGGAACATGTTTTATATTTATTTACCTACATGACAAAGGCTGACTATGAAAATTGAAGATTTCCTAAATGAACAAACAACAACAGGAGTACGACTGGTCAGCGAATTCATATTTACTGTATAATATTCTGGGTTGTATTTTCTTTCATCCTGTATTATTCTGTTTGTTTATAATGTTTAAGGATGAGGGTATGCCACACAACCCGGTGACATCTGTCTAATTTCACTACTTGTTTGGATGTGAAATGCTATTTTAAGAAATATTTTTCTCTCCCGTCTTAAAAAGTGCTATACATTTTTTGAAATAGCTAATTTTGCAATCCTAATTATCAACATTATGATTAGTTGCAACTGTTTTTCTGCTGTGAGACATTTTTTGAGTTGACAACCACTGTTGATGTTTTTTAAATTCTGGTTAAGCAAACAAAATCACTGATTTATATCTCAGTTTTCTTTTCTGTTTCTCTTATTTAATTAACTTTTATACAAATTACCTGTCACATATCATGAGCTATGTCTATTGTTTGACAATTTTTTTGTTTGTTAATAATAATAATTATCAAACACATCATCAGATATATTATCAAACGTATGAATTGAAATTGCCTGTCCTTTCTTCCATGTCTGACATCAAGTGTATCTTTAGCTTCAGGCATTCATTTATTCAGGCAGCCACACAGTCCCGTTCTCAGGGTTCTATTGCAACACAAATAACAAACGACCACTAATCGGACATCAAGAATGATCAAACACCATATTATTTTGCACGTATGTGTGAGAGTGTACTTAATATACTTGATTATGGCTCACCCTCTGTGCATTCTGCATTGTGGTATACTACAACATACAAATGGTTTCCATGTGTAACTGTCGTAGGCCAGTAAGAGCTGTGCGTGTAAACCTCACTCCCCTAATCTCAAGAGGCATCCTAGCGACTGACGCTAGACGCTCTGGTCTTTAGCCTCCTTGCCGCCCGACTCTCGCACCGGAGACCACGGTTTCGAATCCCACTCTGAGCAGGTCGAGTAGGACCGGTTACACATGACAACTGAGCATCAAAACATTTCATGCCCCGCAACAGCCTCTGTATGTTCTCAAAACAACAACCAATAAGAAATTCTATTCATTTGAGCACTTGAGCAAAGAAGTTGGACTAAAATCATCTTTATTTATATAGCGCTTTTTATATAGCCGATTGTTTCAAAGCAGCTACACTGTTAAACAGGAAAATAATGCAACAGGATTTGATTCGGCTTTACAGCCCCTCTGGAGAAAAGAGTGATGTCATCTAGCTCAGTTCAATTATTATATAGTGTCAATGCAGGCAGATCAGTAATACAGTTGAATATTTAGTGAAAAGGCAGGTTTTTGAGGCCGTAAGTTTCAACTTCAAACCCCAACTCACGACTTTGTAGCATTCCAGGCAAAGTCACGTCAAACTACCTGAGCGCAAGGAATTGTGGTATAGCGAGATATAAACTAAGCATGGCAGGCCATACAGGGTTTATGCTAATTTACAATCATTTATATCGCCAAAGGTGCTTACTCCTTGCTTATTTGAGGGAAATGGAGGAAGTAAAATGGCGTATAAGGCAACAGAAGCTGTTGTACCTTTAATTTTACATTATTTGTATATTTCGAAATGTATTTGGTATTTGGTACTGCATCCGTAGGGGCTGCCATTGTTGTTTCTACGTGACATAGCGCGTGACTGGGAGTACATCAATCTAGTACGAGTTCACAGGGTGGGAAGACACAGGTTTGATTGCCATTGGTAGAAGGTTGGAAAAATACGGGTTACGGGTTGCCTGGAACGCGGCATAAATACACTAATGAAAAACCTTTCAGATTAATTGACAATAATCTTAGTAAGATAGTATTATATTTTACATTTAATTTGTTCTTATTCTCAATTCAAAAGCCTGCAGGTCATCTTGA
Organism: Gobiocypris rarus; assembly: GCA_023029165.1. Lineage (NCBI taxonomy): Eukaryota > Metazoa > Chordata > Actinopteri > Cypriniformes > Gobionidae > Gobiocypris > Gobiocypris rarus. The sequence continues at coordinate 24,060,181 of CM040925.1, forward strand.
TGTATTTTAGCATTTAAAGGGATAGTTCACCCAAAAAAGAAAATTTGCTGTTAATTTACTCACCCTCAGGCTGTCTAAGTTTTATTTGCATATGCTTTTTTGAATCTCAAAGAGATGGCACCCATTGATTTCCATTCAATGAATCACAGAGGACTATGGTTTCAGCTACTCACCTACATCTTAGATGGCTTGAGGAGGAGTAAATTAACAGCAAATTTTCACTGTTGGGTGAACTATCCCTTTAAATACATGTATTGCATCATATATATATATATATATATATATATATATATATATATATATATATATATATATATATATATATATATATATATATATATATATATATATATATATATATATATATATATATATATATATATATATGGTATAATAGTAGTTTAATATATTTTTTTTAATATTATATCATTAAACTATTATTGTATGAAATATATAATTAAAGAACACATTTTCTTCCATGACCTAAGACCATGTAACATTTAGAAAATGAATTAGTGACTGGATGAATTAATACCTCCTCAACCAACAGAGACAGAAGTGTAATGAAGCATGTGTTAGTGCTATAAAAATAAAATGATCTAAAAAAAAAGATAAAAAAAAAAAAATCAGACCGTTGAAACCAGAAAAGGGTAAGAAAAAAAGTTGATATAAACTGTGAGGACTTCTTGAGCAGCTCCATGATAACCGGTCATTTTAACCTACAGGTGATTGATTAGCACTAGATTTAGTAGCATTAGCAGTGCTTCAGTAGACACCCAGTGAGCAAAGATTATTCGCAACCATTTCCAGCAGCTGTTATTTCTGTTGAAGAGTTAGACATTTGACAGTTTAAGAGAAGGACTAAAGCATGCTTCCTACATTAACAGTGCACGATGAGGAACATAAAGCCAGATTTCAAAATGGTGCTATTACCTAAGAAGTCCAGGTAATGGTAAATGTCACTTCACACTGCTATAAGCTAACGAATTAACTTCAGCAAATACAGGATTAACTGAATTTGAAGCTTAAGTACATTTGGATACACTGAAAATGTTGAATTAATTGATTAAACAATCAAATCAACATTATATTTTATATTTAACTTTACAGTCCCTGACAAAAGTCTTGTGTAAAAATTGACCTGAAGTGCCGCTGAAATATATTTCTTATCAAGATTATTTTACAAGAAATGGCTCATTTTAATCCCAACAGCTTTTGTAATAATGTTTCAGTGCAAAATGAAACTGTCAAAAAATATTGTAATATTCACAGCTTGGTAAAGCCCATTGAGTCAATTTTTGTCGCCTTGTCATATGAGCTTCACCTGTGACTAACAATGGATCAATTAGATCTCAGGTGTGTATAAAAAGAACCCCAGTACACTAGACCAGTGGTTTTCAAACCTGTCCTGGAGGACCATCAGCCCTGCACATTTTGTGTGTCTCCCTCATCTATCACACCTGCTTTAACTCATCAGCTCATTACTAGAGACTGCAAGACCTGAAATGGGTGTGTCTGATATAGGGAGACATACAAAATGTGCAGGGCTTGTGGTCCTCCAGGACAGGTTTGAAAACCACTGCACTAGACCTTCACATCAACTGCAACTAGACCTCTGCAAACGTGGCTAAGATTCACCCTGAGACTAAAGTTTTGATTATCAAGAGACTGAAGACCAGATCCACTGCTGATGTGGCAGACACCTTCAAAGTGTCTCAGCGTCAAGTACAGAGGATAAAAAAAAAAAGATTTGAAGAGACTGGAGTCGTTTATGACAAACCAAGGTCAGGCAGACCCTGCAAGACAACGGCTTGAGAGGACCGTTTGTTGGCTCGAAAATCCAAGGCCAGCCCATTTTCCACTGCAGCAGAGCTCCACGAGACCTGGTCACCTGAAGTCCCTGTGTCAACCAGAACAGTTTGTCGGATTCTGTCTCGAAATGGCCTCCATGGTCGAATCAGTGCCCAGAAGCCAGCACTAAACAAAAGACAATTGAAAAACCGTGTGGCATTTGCCAAAGCCCACAGCCTGCTAAAAGGATGGATGCTGGAAAAGTGGCAGAAGGTGGATTTTCAGATGAATCTTCTGTTGAATTACACCACAGTCGCCGCAAATATTGCAGGAGGCCTACTGGAGCCCGCATGGATCCGAGATTCACCCAGAAAACAGTGAAGTTTGGTGGCGGAAAAATCATGGTCTGGGGTTACATCCAGTATGGGGGTGTGCGAGAGAACTGCAGGGTGGAAGGCAACTTCAATAGTCTAAAATACCAAGAAATCGTATACCTCTTATATTCCCAATCTCCACATCAAAGTTCCTCAAGGCGAAAAAGATCAAGATGCTCCAGGATTGGCCAGCCCAGTCACCAGACATGAACATCATTGAGCATATGTGGGGTAGGATGAAAGAGGAAGAATGGAAGACAAAATCAAGGTAACACCCAATGGATATTTTGTTATGGGAACTTCAATTTTTGTGATATCAACTTCAAATTTGGAACACAACTTGGTTAGATACAGGGCTTTAATTTGATAGTAATTTACAAACAGTATATAATATAAAATATTCAGTACAGTATATTTAATTTACACATTAAATTTAAACTTCCATATTTTTAAGTGCTTTCACTTCAGCAATAATCTGCAGAATGTCTTCTTTAAAGCAAGACCAATTATATGTCTATATTCCAAAGCATTCTTGAATTAAAACCATTTGAGTTTGGACAGTGCATTTTCACATCTATTGACTATTGTCAAAGTTACACTTTTGTCTATTGACTGTTAGGGTTTTGGGTTCAGCTTGTTGCGTCAATTTATTGGGTGATTTTTTATATTTTTGGTAGTTTTTCTGTAACTCAGAGGCTGGATCATTTTTACTGTCAGGAAACCTTTGCAAAGAAAGAGATAAGAGAAGTCTTTTGAGAAACAAATTGGATTTGCTTAAAGAGCATAATTATACATCTCTAGGCAAGGCAAGGCAAGGCAAGTTTATTTATATATAGCACATTTCATACACAAGAAATACATAAGAAATAAGAATACCATGTGTAAGAATTAAAAATAAAAACAAGGATAATTAAAACAGTGTAAAGAGAATTTTAAAAATAAAAATAAAATGTGGATAAATAGATCCCTATCTGCCTGATTCTCTAAATGCGGTCACCCTTATCTGATGGAGCAAGTTTGCAATGTCTCCTGGACCTTAAAAGTTGGTTCAGGACGGGCTTCTGTAGGGGATGTTACCTATGCCCCGCAGGGCCTCCCCTTTCTTGAGTCCGCTTCTCTTCACTGTCTGCTACCACAGAATAAAGCAAAGCACATTGCTCTCCTTTTCCAATCTCCTCCAGTCAAACAGCCCTAACCAACAATGATAATCAACAGATACATAAGAAATAGAAATATACAGTTGTGAAGATAATTAAAAAGAATAGGATTAAATATAGATAAAACCAAAAATAAGAACAAAGGTAAACAGTTATAAAAGAATAAAAAGATGATGCATAGATAGGAGCAAATCAGTCAGACGTACAGTGGCACAGTGCTCATTCAGTAAATGCACAGCTGGACAGATGTGTTTAGAGTCTGGATTTGAATGTGGCTACTGTTGGAGCACATCTGATCTCTTCTGGAAGCTGGTTCCAGCTGCGGCTGGCATAATAGCGAAACGCAGACTCTCCTTCCTTTGAGTGAACTTTTGGGATTTCTAACTGACTTGATCCTGATGATCTGAGTGATCTGTTGGGTTTGTAGTTAATCAGCATATCTGCAATGTATGAGGTCCTAGGCTATTAAGTGATTTATATACCAGTAATAATACTTTAAAATCTACTCTAAATGTAACTGGAAGCCAGTGTAAAGACCTGAGGACTGGCGTGATATGGTCATATTTTCTGGTTCTGCTCAGAATCCTGGCCGCAGCGTTCTGTATGAGCTGCAGCTGTCTAATGGACTTTTTGGGAAGGCCGGTGAGCAGACCAAAGCATCAATGAGTTTCTCTAAGTCTTGCCTGGAAACAAAGCATCTGATTCTTGATATATTTTTCAGATGATAGTAAGCTGATTTAGTTATTGCTTTTACATGACTACTGAAACTCAGGTCTGACTCTAAAATCACACCAAGATTCCTGACTTGATCTTTAGTTGTTTTGCCCCTAGCTTCAAGGTATGCGTTCACCTTGAGAATTTCATCTTTGTTTCCAAATGCCATAAGTTCGGTTTTATCTTTGTTTAACTGGAGAAAGTTTTGGCACATTCAGTTGTTAACTTCATCAATGCATTTACACAGGGAGTCAATGGGGCTATAGTCATTAGCTGATAGTGCTAAGTAGATCTGGGTGTCATCAGCATAGCTGTGGTAAGCCATTTGGTTCTCTCTCATTATTTGGCTCAGTGGCAGCATTTACAGGTTGAATAGGAGGGGTGCAAGAATTGACCCTTGTGGGACTCCGGATGTCATGGATGTCCAGTCAGACTTATGCTCACCTATACTCACATAATAACCTCTCCCTTCTAAGTACAACCTGAACCATTTAAGGACCATCCCAGAAAGCCCGACCCAGTTTTCCAGCCTATCAAGAAGTATGTTATGGTCAACATTGTCGAATGCAGCACTGAGGTCGAGTAGTACCAGAATTTATGTTTTGCCTGTATCTGTACTGAGGCGAATATCATTTATAATCTTTATGAGCGCTGTCTCTGTGCTGTGATGTGGTCGGAAACCGGATTGAAAATTGTCAAAGTATCCGTTTGAGCTTAAGAATTTGTTCAGCTGACTGAAGACAACTTTTTCAATGATCTTGCCTATGAAGGGAAGATTTGAGATTGGTCTGTAGTTGCTCAATATGGAGTTATCCAGATTTCTCTTTTTCAGAAGAGGCTTAACTACTGCGGTTATAAGGAGTGGGGTTGTTAGTCTCTCTACAGTAGCAAAAAGAGTGCGCGTGTTGTTTATATTTATAATATTTGAGAAGAAGGTCTGTCTAGCTTTGCCTAGCTCCACATTGAAAGCATGAAGGCTGTCTTTATAGATGTTATAATGGACTATACGTTTTGTCTTCCGCCACATGCGTTCAGATTTCCTGCATTGTCTTTTCATTATTTGCACTGCTGTTGAGTTTCTCCAAGGTGAGTTTCTCTTTTTCCTGACTTTCTCAGGAGCAATATCATCAATTACACTCTCAACTTTTGAGTTAAAGAAGGCAAGGAGAGAATCAACAGTCTGCGGATATGCTTGGTGTTAGAGACATCTCTAAAGGCATATACAAGCTGCCGTCTCACTGGGTGAGACATGGGGTAAAGAGGTGTGCAGGGAATCAATGGAGCTCTAACAGTGACCGGTTCAATGTTCCCCTGTTGCTTCATTTCTAATACAAATATTGGGTTCATCTTGATTAAAGCAGCAGGATGTAGAGTATCAAATGTACAGCCATGTCATGATGTAATCAGCAAAATCTTGAATACAACACATCTATCTTACAAAGAACCGCAGTCTGATATAAGCAATATCTTGCTAAGCTAAATAAATGTGGAGCTCTATCACAAAATATTCAGTAGAATATTACTAAGGAATAAGATGTTAATCATTAATTTAAACATCAGAGGACTTCAAATCACAACAACAAAGACTGTGGTAGACCTAAATGACTTCAGCATTTCATAATAACCATTCACTAATTTAGTATTTCTATATCTTCACAAGATGACGTACATCGTGATGAATGGACTGCAGGATGCTTGATCTTTGCATTAAAGGTCATCGACCACAACCTTTCAAAAGATTTGTTTAATTGGTTCGTCATAGGGTTAGGAGTTATGAAACCTCATGATTTGATTCTCTACAAGGGCATCTAGACAGTTGCTAGGAGATGGCAAAATCAGTTTAGCTGTATTTTCATGATTCTGTTTGTGTCTCCATCCTCCTGCCTGCTGTACAGCGATCCAGGGCCCCGAGTGTGAATATTACTCATGAAGGCCATGGGAGCACTATTCCCAGAGAGACTTGGAATACTTATGTCCTAATAAATGAGAGAGGGTTTGGTTGACACACCGTTGATTGGGTCCACGTGACAGCACTGCAGAATCTACACAGTTGCTCATTTAACTGTCTATGACATGAACTGTCCAGCGACATACCCTGAATGTAAAACAAAGCTTCTGTATATCTCTCTTCCTTTACAGATGGGTTCTCCTAGTCTTGAAGAGGAAGCCAGTTAAAAAAGATTCATCATCCTCTTGTTCGAAAGCAGGACACAATGACACAAACTACATTATTACCCCAATGTTCTAACAAAAGAGAGAGATTTCAGCATTAACCACTGCATTTTCACAAAGTTGACCAGGGGGCCACAAGAGCACACTCAGAACATTACAAATAGATGGCAAAAATACAAAACAGACGGCTTGTAAAATCTTACTGTGGCGAATTACAACCAGGTTTAATGTCCAAGTTAATGTTCACACTGTCTCCATGACTCCATGATCTAAACACAACAGAAAAACTGGGGGTGGGGGTAATCTGGCCCCATTTTATATGCTGAAATATTAGGAGTAAAGTAAATTCTTTAGAAAGTATTAATTATTTTTAGTTCAAGATAAATATTTAAATAATTACTAATTGTATTAATAATATTCAATAGTACTTACAACATTTATATATTTAAAACTATTAAAACTAAGGCAAAAGTCATCATCAGAGAGAAAATCGCTTCTCAGAATAGGTGGGGCTGTAGATGAAAGATGCTATCAGTTCTACACTAGTGAATAAAGCAAAAAGACACATAAATCAGTGGCATGCTAAAAATAAAGCAACACTCGTAAACAGTGGGACTGCTCAGCTAAAACCAAAACATCAATAAAACTGAGAACTTGCTTACAAAACCAACTTTCACAGGTCTGTGGGCCAGCTTACTGTTGTTTATAAATTACACAACAAAAAGATCTCAACATTTAGACGTTTTATAGACTCATTTTATGGAGGCAGGACGTACACAAAAATACTGTAAATAGGGGATAAAACAGCTCAAGAGAGAATCAGTTGCCAAGAAACTGACAGTCCCTCTGTAATAACCTAAAGCTGCTTTTCCATCATCGGGCCAAACCCTACTCATTTCTTAATCGTTCCATTCCATGCAGATACAACCCAGGCCAGTAAGAATATGGTTTCATTTTCCAATTTGGGGCTGAAAACAACTCTTTGAAATGTAAAACATATACTACACTGCCAAAAGTATTGGGAAACCCCTTCAAATCATTGAATTTAGGTATTCCAATCACTTCCATGGCCAAAGGAGTATAAGCACCTAGGGATGAAGACTGCTTCTACAAACATTTGTGAAAGAATGGGTCGCTCTCAGGAGATCAGTGAATTCAAGTGTGATTACGTGATAGGCTTATTGCCACCTGTGCAATAAGTCCATTCATGAAATGACCTCACTACTAAAAATATACAATCAACTATTAGCGGCATTATAACAAAGTAGAAACAATTGTGAACAACAACGCAGTTGACTGCATTGTGCCAAGTGTAAAGTTTAGTGGAGGGGATATTATGGTGTGGGGTTGTTTTTCAGGGGTTGGGCTTGGCCCCTTAGTTCCAGTGAAAGGAACTCTTAATGCTTCAGCATACCGAGATATTTGGGACAAATTCATGCTCCCAACTTTGTTGTTTGGGGATGGCCCCTTCTTGTTCCAACATGACTGCGCACCAGTGCACACAGCAAGGTCCATAAAGACATTTGCCTGGAGAAACTTCATAACCTCAACCCTATAGAACACCTTTGGGAAACATTAGATCAGAGACTGCGAGTCAGGCCTTCTCATCCAACATCAGTGCCTGACCTAACAAATGCACTTCCAGAGGAAAGGTGGAAAGCCTTCCCAGAAGAGTTGAAGCTGTTATAGCCTCAGAGGGTGGGCCAACTCCATATTAAACCATATGGATTAAGAATGGGATGTCATTAAAGTTCATGTGCATGTAAAAATGATATGAGATGTAAATAGCGACTGCGTTATGGCGGATGATCAGAAATGTATTTTAATTGTATTATTAACATACTGCGCTTGGCCAGCTACAGAGAAATTGGTAGACACTTCTAACACTCACAAACAGTTGAGCCACTTTTCTGGTATTTCATCCACCTGAATATGTGTAACAGCTCTCTCAGATCAGTTTTCCCTGCTTTCAGGTTGTGGGTATATTTAACACACCCACAGCCAGTGGTTTTCAATTTGTACTGCCAGTGTCCCTGCACCAGCGTGAGAGAAATTCTAAGATTAATTATTTTCTCTCTTTTACATGCAGATTGATATTAGCATATTTTATGAAGTTATGGTCTTGTTGAAAAGTCTAAAGGCAAATGTTAAGGTGTGATGGGCATTGTCCCAACAAAAAAGTTGCGAGACAAGTGAATAATCTAAGCCAATTTTATTTTATTTTTTTAGCCATCACAGCAATATACTTTGTTTACTTGTGTACTTACATTATCCCCAACATTTCCAACAATGTTTAAATCCAGAGGAATTTTAACCAGGACACAGACAGAAAGATAGAACAATATGGACAGACACAGACAACAACTCTATATAAAAACAAATAAACAACAAAATGTCCCTAACAACCTACGCCCTTGCCAAGAAGCCTGTTATCAGTGTGTCAAGTATTTCACATCCAGAGTGACTGGAGGGTTTCATGTTCAGTGCTGAGAGCTCTGCACCACGATCAATCATGTTATATGTCTTGATTGGGGCTTTTCCTCTGACCTCTGCGATACGGTTTGAAGGATTTTACTTGCTCCAGGGTGCTTGGTGGTCTGACTCATCTCAGCCTACTGTCTCAACCTGCCTGAAGCCAAATTCAGTTGCGGTTTTAGCCTTAGCATAAATGCTGTGCTAAAGAGCAGTGTAGTTGCATCTATTCTGAAATAGATCTCAGCCATGTGGACCACAAGGGAGCTCTGCTTTGACTGGGGGGATCAAAATGCCCCATAGTGGTTGTGAGTTGCTTTTCATCTAGACTTTTGAATCCATCATGGCATCCTGTTAGCACAGCAAACCATCCAACCCCAAAGCAAGGGAGAGCTACATGGGCTATAGAGACTTCCTTGGCATAATGGGGATTTTAAGAAGACAAGATGGGAACAAAAGGAGATTTGGCCTGCATGCTGGTTATAGTTCACTCAAAAAAGAAAATTCCATCTTATTTTTCCACACAATAACAATGAATAAAAGCATTTCAAAAAAGCTTCAAAAAGCACCATAAAAGTAGTCCACATCCTTTGTGCAGTACATTCCATGTCTTATGAAGCAATATAACAGCCTTATGTGAGGAATAAACCATAATTTAACTTTTTTCCTCTATAATAATCTTTCCTTCCAGCAAGCTGTTATACACTAATCATTGAGTCTGTGAGACTCAGACCATGAACACATAATTCAGACAGTTGTTGTGAACTAGATCAACAATTCATTGAAAAGACTCAAATGACTGATTCATTCACAGATCAAACATTAATTGTTTTCTATGAAGCTATAGTGTGAATGTCAAGTTGTTTGTTTGATCCTCAAACAAAGATGACATATGGCTTCAAAAGACTTGAAATAAATAGCAGTGCAGTTGTATTTTAATGATGCTTTTATAGTGTTTTGTCTCAAAAGAGCAACACATAGAAATTTCTGTCATGAAACTCTAGATGTTGCAGACTAATAGGTCCTTAACTCATCCAGCTTGTAATCACACCATTCTCTATAAGGCACAGATAATTGGTTTGTGCTGTATCAGTAGCCAATGAGCTTGCATGCTCAACCTTCAAATAATTGGTTAGCATTCGCTGAAGCAGTGCAGCGCGCTTTTAGAAACCCTCAACCTTCACCAGCTCCACCTGTATAGATCTGCAACGAGTAAATCAGGTACGCTATATTGAACACCAGCAGCAGCAATAACAAACCCATCAATTCTGCCAAATATATCAACACTGTCATACCTATTACCATGCCAAACACTCTGAGAGTTGTCATGACAGAAGTACATTTCTTCAAAAAGTCTCTCTCTCTCTGAGCGAATGCTGGGGGTGAGTGGGCGGAGTTTGCTGTGAGAGAGCTGCCGAGTTTTCCCCGCTTTCTCTTTCATACTGTTTCTGTTTCAAAGTTTTTGGATTATATCTTTTCTAAGTTTGGGAATGTATAACAGGATAGGTAGAGTATTTTGGGTAAAAAGAAAATCGCAGCTATCCAGTGGGTGGCAATGGTGTCTTCAGAACTGGTGAGTTTGGACCAGTTGCGTAGACACGGTATCAAGCTTGCGCCTGTGTAACAATGTGCTTTGGCTGTAAAAGAAGTTGTCGGTTTTGACAGCATACAATCAGCTTTGCGAATGAACAGTGCTGTTGTTGTTTTTCTGGACAATATTGAAAAAGTAAACAGTATTGTGCAGAATGGAATTGTTATACAAGATACCCTCATTCCCGTAATGCAGTTGCTTCAACCGGCAAAAAAAGTTATTCTGTCCAACCCCCATTCATTAAAGGTGAACTCTTGCTTGCAGAGCTCTCAAGGCATGGCAAAGTAGTGTCCCAAATGAAAACGATCCTGCATGGTTGTAAAATCACAGCTACTCAAGCATGTTGTTTGTTTTAAACGTCAGGTTTATATGCTTTTGAAGAATGGTGCAGATGAATTGAATGTGATTTTATATTTAGAATCGATGGGTATGATTATGTGGTTTTTGCCACCTCTGATATTTTGAAATGTTTCCGATGTGGACAAGAGGGCCACGTTAGGAATGCATGTACTGAGAAAGTTAATGATGATGAAATTGTGGATAATGAAAGGATGGGTGGGATTGCTGAAGCTGGGACTAGTGCTGCTTCTTTTAGGGAAGTTAAGTGTGTGGAGGGTGGGAGAAGTGCTCAGAATAAGGAAGCTTCGGAGAGTTTAGGGGAACACATTAGTAGTACAATGATAGGTGCAGGCAATATAGAAAATGAAACTGATGTGTCTGAGGATGAGGATGTATCTGCTGTGGCAGAATCTATTGAGACTGAAGACAGTTTGGACACTGAGATAGTGAGGGATGAAGCACTTTTTAAAAGAAAAAGAGTAAAGAAAAGCCCAACGCGAATGAGCACTGGTCAGGTGACAGTAGACTCAGCTAATAAAAATGATGACACTGAATGCAGCACAGTTGAGGACTCTGATGATGAGGCAAAAGTTAGCATGAATTGACCACACATTAGTTACACATTTAGAAAAATACGATTATGAGATTAAAAAAAAATAAAAAAACAAGATTATGAAATACGTTCAGGTGTAGGAATATTTCCTTGACTGCAAAATGTTCATAGATTCAGTTGGAACCATGATGAGGGGTGACAATGAGGAGCATTTCACTACTCAGGAAATGTTCAGGTTGAAGAAATGTGTTTCTAAATTGAAACTAAAACTAAAAACTGAGGATGGTTTTTAAACTACATAAGTTTTTAAATCATACTGTTTGCATCATACTTTTTGATAATACACCTTCTAATGAGTGCGATACGGATGGGCACTTTGAATCTGAATGGTGCAAGGGATATAAAGAAAAGGACATTACTTTTTGGATTAATTAGACAAAAAAGCTTGGATATTATATTTGTTTAAAAAACTCAGAGTGACAGTCGTGAATGAAACAGATTGGAAAAAGGAGTAGGAAGGGTTACTTATATGAGTTCAGTCAGAGGAGGGGTGGCTGTTCTTGGGAAAAAAACCCTCCGAAATAAGAGGGAGAGCAGTACAGTTCTATGCTGGACTGTAAAGCAGTGAGTATGCTGAGGATGATGGTTTGTCTGCTCCCTTTTAACGAAGGTCTACCTAGTGTTTCAGAGAGCTCAAAAGCTGAAAAGAGGTCGCTGTGTTGCTCTGAAAAAAATGGAGGGGGGTAAAGCCCCTGGCATAGATGGACTCCCTATGGAGTTTTACAAAGAGTTCTGGGCAGTTTTGTTGGCTGTTCTCAATGACAACCTAACTGAGGGGTTGTTGCCTTTAAGCTGCAGAAGAGCACAGATATCTCTGGAAAATGTTAGATGCTTTTGATTTTGGACTGGATTTTATTAATATGATCAAAGTTATGTATCAGGACATTGAAAGTGTTTTGAAAATGAATGGTGGTTTGAGTGCCCATTTTAAGGTTTTTAGGGGTATTTGACAGGGTTGTGTTCCCTATCATGAATGTTATATTCTCTGGCTATTGAGCCTTTGCTGAATAAATTACTTTCAAAAATGTAAGGCTTTTTTTTGCACTATGGCAATATACACCATCAGGTCTCAGCATATGCTGATGATAATGTAATCATGGTTGAGGGGCAGGGTCTACTCATTTTACCTAATAAAATAACCTGGAAAAATGTTTTTTTATCTTGAAGATGCAATTACAAGGCAAAAAAAAAAAAATAGAATGGAATGGAATAGTAAATTGTAGGTTAGAATGGCTAAATGGAAGTGGATTCACTGCAAAAAATGCTCTTCTTATTTAGTATTTTTTTTCTTGTTTCCAGTCCTTGAAGTAGGGGTGGTCTCCAACCTTTTTCCATTTGAGAGCTACTTTTTAAAAATAAAAGTCGCCGAGAGCTACTCATGTTATACAATACATAAATAACTCTTAAATAATGCATCATAATTCTCATATTAACAACTATCCAACTATTAACTGTTTTACACCAGAAAGAATGTAGTAGTAATTCCAGTAATCGGTACCAATACCATAATTTCTTTTTACAATAGCTACTCTGTACTAATTTTGGTAGCCTACCACAGCAAAATATATATATTTTTTATATTTAACTTTTTTTTTCAATGAGTTTATTATGTATGATGATAATCATTATAAGTAAATAATACATAAACATTTAAAGGCTGTATGCTGTTTAAATAAATAAAAGATCAAATGAAAAATAAGCAACCATCTAGGCATAATTATTAGTATTAGTAGAGGCGTATTATTATTACATAGAGACGTAGTTAAATCTATTGTGCAACAGTGGCCTAATATATTCTGTCAATGTCTTCACGTTAAATCAAACTTTTATTTTTGACAGATTGCCGCAAAGTTTGTGTTCATGATATGACAGTTTTCTAAAATGAAACTAAATTCTCATGAAGTGACGGTTTATGCCCATGCATCTGTGCCCATCATTCACACAGAGATGCTGAACATGCTGGAGTAAAATTTAAATAGTATTTTGCAGTTTAATATTCACAGACACTATTATATATTCGGCTTCAGTCTGGAGCCCTGCGCTTAGATACACACGGAAGCGACTGAACTTTTACATTTGTAAAAAAACAAAACAAAAAAACATGGCCGATCTTGATATTTAGACTAGAAACAAGACAAAATTACTAAGTAAGAAGAGCATTTTTTTACCAAGCAGAATGGCAACATTTTGTCTACAATTCACTCAGAGATATTTAACAGGACCTGCTGACTTGGTGTGGAGGAATGTGACTAAGGTTATTTTGGATTGGAGGGATTTGGACTTGATGTCAGACTCTTCTTTATGGATTACAGGAACTTGCACCTGAATCTCCTTTTTATTGTGGACTTTTTAAAGCCTGGGGACTCCTCACTTTTGAGAAAAAGGACAATTCAGAATCATTATTTTGGCTTTTGGAGGAGCCGCTTGCTCAAAGGGGCTTGTCTAGACATAACGGATGAGACAGAAGTTGTGCGCCTCTGGAACTGTGAAGCTGAGGCAAATTGTCAGTGTGGCTGGCCTTGACTTAAAGGGTTAGTTCACCCAAAAATGAAAATTATGTCATGAATTACTTACCCTCATGTCGTTCGACACCCGTAAGACCTTTTTACATCTTCGGAACACAAATTCAAATATTTTTGTTGAAATCCGATGGCTCAGAGAGGCCTCCATTGGCAGCAATGACATTTCCTCTCTCAAGACCCATAAAAGGTACTAAAGACGTTGTTAACCCTTAAATGCATGACTGTTTCGCCAAACATTCTTACATATTCGGGTCGTTAGTGACCCAGATCTACAGTATATCTTACATGGATAGATCTCTACCTGTCGAGATAACATAAAACTCCTGATATTAGAGTAACAATTACAGAAAAATGTAATAAAACATATTTTGTTACCTTTTGGAGCTTGGAAGGGTTCAGTTTGAGCAGATGTTTATCATCAAATGTCCTCGTCAGAGCTCATTTGCCAGTACATTCAGCATCTGGCTCATATTCGCAATCTCACGCATATTCTCCAAACTCATTTTCAGCGTCTTCAAAATCAATATTTTGATCACTGAGAGCTTCTTGACCACATTCATCATCAAGTGACATTGACACTAATATTTGGTTGTGTTTAGTACTTGCTCTCTGCATGAAAATCACTAAGCCATTTCACGTTTTGCAGATTATAATTATTATTGTTTCATTTTCTGTCGGAGGTAACTGAGTGGAACGTCACTTCATCATTGCGTATCAGACATTGCCACCTTGTGGAATAAAGGTAAATTGCACCTATTTCGTCATTATAGATTAATTTATTATTGTGCAAAAAAATATACAGGTTCTTCAAAAAAAATTAGCATATTGTGATAAAAGCTCATTATGTTCCATAATGTAATGATAAAAATTTAACTTTCATATATTTTAGATTCATTGCACACCAACTGAAATATTTCAGGTCTTTTATTGTTTTAATACTGATGATTTTGGCATACAGCTCATGAAAACCCAAAATTCCTAACTCAAAAAATTAGCATATCATGAAAAGGTTCTCTAAACGAGCTATTAACCTAATCATCTGAATCAACTAATTAACTCTAAACACCTACAAAAGATTCCTGAGGCTTTTAAAAACTCCCAGCCTGGTTCAATACTCAAAACCACAATCATGGGTAAGACTGCCGACCTGACTGCTGTCCAGAAGGCCATCATTGACACCCTCAAGCGAGAGGGTAAGACACAGAAAGAAATTTCTGAATGAATAGGCTGTTCCGAGAGTGCTTTATCAAGGCACCTCAGTGGGAAGTCTTTGGGAAGGAAAAAGTGTGGCAAAAATGCTGCTGAGAAGAGGTGACCGGACCCTGAGGAAGATTGTGGAGAAGGACCGATTCCAGACCTTGGGGGACCTGCGGAAGCAGTGGACTGAGTCTGGAGTAGAAACATCCAGAGCCACCGTGCACAGGCGTGTGCAGGAAATGGGCTACAGGTGCCGCATTCCCCAGGTCAAGCCACGTTTGAACCAGAAACAGCGGCAGAAGCACTTGACCTGGGCTACAGAGAAGCAGCACTGGACTGTCGCTCAAATTTTGCATGTCATTCGGAAATCAAGGTGCCAGAGTCTGGAGGAAGACTGGGGAGAAGGAAATGCCAAAATGCCTGAAGTCCAGTGTCAAGTACCCACAGTCAGTGATGCTTCCATCTGCTGAAAAGCTTTATGGAGATGAAGATTTCGTTTTTCAGCACGACCTGGCACCTGCTCACAGTGCCAAAACCACTGGTAAATGGTTTATTGACCATGGTATTACTGTGCTCAGTTGGCCTGCCAACTCTCCTGACCTGAACCCCATAGAGAATCTGTGGGATATTGTGAAGAGAAAGTTGAGAGACGCAAGACCCAACACTCGAAGCATCCTGGGCCTCCATAACACCTCAGCAGTGCCACAGGCTGATTGCCTCCATGCCACGCCGCATTGAAGCAGTCATTTCTGCAAAAGGATTCCCCACCAAGTATTGAGTGCATAACTGAACAATTATTTGAAGGTTGACTTTTTTTGTATTAAAAACACTTTTCTTTTATTGCTTGGATGAAATATGCTAATTTTTTGAGATGGGAATTTTGGGTTTTCATGAGCTGTATGCCAAAATCATCAGTATTAAAACAATAAAAGACCTGAAATATTTCAGTTGGTGTGCAATGAATCTAAAATATATGAAAGTTTTATTTGTATCATTACATTATGGAAAATAACGAACTTTTATCACAATATGCACATTTTTTGAGAAGGACCTGTATATGTTCAATCTTACACACCTTGGGTCGTTAGCAACCCTTTACAATTTTGACCAAAAAAAAACTAGTGAAAAAACAGGCATTCAATTATAATTCTATAATTTTGTTCTTGTTATATTGTTCAAAATGGATTGATTGAGGAATACTAAGAAGGTTGATGTCTAACTTTAAAAAAATGAATGAGGAGGAGGGTAGTGAATGACGTCTCAGGTCGCTAACGACCCGAGGTATGCATTTAAGGGTTAAAAGGTCCATCTCACTACAGTGGTTCTACAATATCTTTATGAAGCGACAGGAATAGTTTTTATGCGTAAGAGTTGATAGTTTATAGTCTGAAAGAAACAACTGTTTTGGAGAGTGTTTTACAAACCAACATTGATTAAAAAATATGGAGATTTACAATGGAGAAATGTACATGGTGCTGTGACAGTTAATGCATTTATTTCTGTTATTAATCCGAGTGTTAATGATCAGAGTGTGTTTTGTGATTTAAGAGAAACTTTTCCATTGTTTTTTACAATGTGTAAGACTGAAATCACTTTTTGGTTCGTTGAGTCAAGAGTTTCTAAAATATGGAGAAAAGTTCTCGCACAATGCTTTTATTTTTGGGGCAGGGTATAGCTAAAAGCAAAGAGTAAAATGGCAGCTGATCAACTTATGTGATTGATCAAGCAAAACTTGCAATTTATGCAAGTAGGAAAAATAGAATAGAAAATAGGCCTGGCCAAGAGAGTATGTGTCTATTTAAAGCCTATGTTAAGTCTAGAATTGCTCTCTCTCTCTCTCTCTCTCTCTCTCTCTCTCTCTCTCTCGTTTGTTTGTTTGTTTGCATTGTACAGGAGAAATGTAAGGTTGAGTATATTTTAGTTTTGAGTGAACAATCCCTTTAAAAGGCAAGCTAAGCCAAAGAATTCTTTGTTAAAATTAATCGTTTCAGAGCCTGGAGCACTGCAGAGGAGACTGTTACAGTTTAAGTGTTAATTGGTGTCAGTAGTAAGTACAAAGAATTTTTATGAGGGAGCTTTATTCTTGACCTTCCCCAACAAAACCTAAAAATGTATTGTTGTTTTCAGGAAACAATATACTCCACACAAGACCCAACAATGAACAAGCAACTCGCAGTTAAAGCTGCAGAACTAAAGACCTTATTAATGTAAACTGCAAATGCTGTAGAAAATGCTTGTCAGCATATTGTGGGAACATTGCAACCCATAAATACATTTTACTGTCAGGACTAGAAAACAGAGAAGAATAATCATCAGCTAATGTGTTTTGAGCCTGGTATTATCTTAAGGGCAGGCACAAAACCAGGGTTGAGACTAGGAAGTGTTGTAACACAGGCTAAGTTGTAGTTGTATTCAAACCAGCAGAGGTGGAAAGTAACGAATTACATTTACTCGCGTTACTGTAATTGAGTAGTTTTTCTGTGTACTTCTACTTTTTTAAGTAGTTTTAAAAAGCTGTAATTTTACTTTTACTTAAGTACATTTTGATTGAAGTATTGTACTTCGCTACATTTTAAACCACATCCTTTACTGAGTAAAAATAAATCATTAATGCAAAGGGGAGGAAAAAAACGCGATCCGGAAACGACTATATTGAATAGAGGCGCGGGGCGAGAAGAGAACAAGCGCGCAAATATCAGATGGAAGCGAACAAGACAGGCGTCAGTGGCGAAAGCAAAAGCGCCGTCGTGAGCCTGGCCAGTATGGAAATACTTTGGATATAGAAAAAAATAACGTGGTGTTGTCTTGGAGGATATCAAATGTGCACAAAATATGGATCCAAATGAAGAAACACATAGAACATGTTCGGGCACACATCCCTCTGTGCAGATAAAGGTATGTTTATAACTTAAGGCCGAATTATTTCTGTGACGCAGAGGGAATCCCGGTATCCAGTCATGAACATTACCTTTACATTATAACGTAGGATTCACGTAATATACACAAACTGATGGATGAACGAATAACTCGAAAGAATAAATCAAATCGCAACATTGTCTGTAAATATTAAAGCAAAAAACATTGCTATATGAATATCTGCTTGTTCTGTCTCTGTGGATGAGCTGCTCCGTCTACTACATACAGGACTCTATTATTCTTAAACATTTTAATTAATTAATGATAAAATTAAGTTGTTAATCTAATTCATAATAATTTATTGAATTTAGTTTATTAGACATGTTTTATTGAATTTTTAATAAACAAAACAAACAAATGGTTTTAAGTTTATGATAAAGCATTTGTTCAACCCAAAAAAAAAAGAAAGACCAATCATCTTCATTCATTTAACATCATTTTAACTAACCATAATTTAATAATAGGTACAGTTTATTTATTAAATAATTGTTTAATACCATGATGTTTTCTGAGATAGTTGTCATTTCGTGAAAATCTCATTCTATCACAACCCTACAGGAGAGTCCCCACCCCACTGTTAAAAAAAGTAACTAAGTAACTTTTACTCTGAGTACATTTTAAATGAGCTACTTTTTACTTTTACTTGAGTAAATTTTTAGGCCAGTAATTTTACTTGTACTTAAGTAAAATTTCATTGAAGTAACAGTACTTTTACTTGAGTAGAATATTTTGTTACTCTTTCCACCTCTGCAAACCAGCAATCTTTATTTGCTGGTTTGAATTAAAATGTTACCTATATATTTATCATTTATACCACTGTTCCAAAGTTTGAAGTAGGAAAGGGTTCTTTAAAATGTTTTTGAAAGAAGTCTATTATGCATGCCAAAGATTTTTTTTTTAATTAAAAATAAAGTACATTTATTTATACTGTTAAGGCCAATTCACACTGCACAGACAAAAACCAACAAACAAGTTGGCCGTTGGATTTAGAATTTTAATATAACATGTTCACACTGCCCCAACAAACACGACAAACTCGAGCACCCACGGAAATGGTCGAGCACCCATGGAAAAACTATACAAAAGATATAGATAAAAAGATATTCTTAATTCATTTTGACCAATACAAATAAAATATTGTAGCTTTCAGACACGACATCTCGTTTGATAGTTCATTTTTATGGTGTTGAATGTGGAGAACGCATTATTGTAACGCGAGCGTTCATCCATATTATGAATCTCTTGCATGCAGATTTTTTTCACTCTAGCACAAAACTTACTGGACACACGCTTTCAAATATGGCCTTGCTCGTGCTCAGATTTTACGCGTGCATGCATGCTCAAACATTGTCCAATGTACTCTAGCGAATATCTCCTTGCTCTTTCTCTAGAATTGTCTTCTGAACTGTACAGAAACCCGCCCACCTACACGGTCTTCGTGTCCAGGTCAGATTACTTCAGAGATTGTTGGAAAATCATACCACACTGGCATTCCACGACCCAAAAAAACTCAGATTGAACATGTTCAGTTAGGTAAAAGCAAACTCTAACCAATGGCAACAGACGCCGACAAGGG
Source organism: Gobiocypris rarus (assembly GCA_023029165.1). Taxonomy (NCBI): domain Eukaryota; kingdom Metazoa; phylum Chordata; class Actinopteri; order Cypriniformes; family Gobionidae; genus Gobiocypris; species Gobiocypris rarus. Next base: position 24,079,615 of record CM040925.1, read on the forward strand.
TAACACACTGAACCAACAAAGTCAGACAGACTTGTTTGTTGATGTTTGTCTGTGTGGTGTGAATTGGCCTTTAGGGTAAACGTTAAAGAGCAAACTTCAGTCTTGGGCTGGATTACAATTTGAGAGAGGTCAGGTTAAAAGTTATTTGTTAAAGAGGTCTGACAAAGAGACAATTCTGGATTGACAGCTAAACTCGATTCCCCTACAACTGAACATCACTGGCTCAATGAAGAAATCAGAAGGTTATCCTATAGTCCATGTTTTATATACCCTGAAAGTTTCATGGTTTTCAAAACACTACAGTGCTGAAGCTAGTTAACAACTGACAGTCGGCCTTTTAGTCTGCCAGAGTCCACCTGCTCACATCAAATTTTAACTTCAAAGCTGATGTCTTTTTTTTTTGTAAGAATTGTTAATGGACATTTTTTCCTCTGAAATTGCTATGGACCAAAATATCATGATGTATTGTGAATTCCAGCTAATGTGTCAAAGAGCAACTCTCTCCCTTCATGCCAATTCATGACCCCTGCCCTCCTATCATTGACCTCCAACAAGGCTCCCAAATGGAGATGGTTGCCACAAAGGTTCAACTTCACTCACCGTACTCGCTGTCATAGAAAACAATGAACTTGTGCCAGCGTAGTTCAGAGACGAGCGTGATCATGACATCATTTAGACGGACAGGAGGGCGTGCGGCCAGAGTGTAGCGCTCTCCGTCGGGGCTGGGATTGAGCTGGCACTCAGCGCGGGGTGTGCCGTCTCCGTTCCTCTGAATGAACAGGTGAGGTATGTGCATGGCGTCTGTGAGAGATTGTAGCGCATTGGCTGCGGCACATCCCGTTGATGACACCAATGCCAGTATCCCCTGGTTCATGAGCTCGCAGGCTAGAGGATGAAAGAATAGGAAAAAAAAGTGAAGTTAGAGAATTAGAGGGTCTATGAGTCAACAGTTAAGCACATTGACCATAATAGAACTTATGGTCCATTTTAATCAACCAGTGGCAATTAATGCAGGAAATGTCAGGGTGATCCCGGAGAGAACAGGTGGGATAATGTGTCCAGATTTCACAGGGCAAAAGTAATTCTCTTCAGTGTATTGCCATATGCTGCTAATTCATTGCCTCTGTTGAACATCAGTGTAACAATTTCTCAAGGAAATCTAGTTAAAGTGGATATAAATAATATATGAAATATGACATTTAATAGATGTTGCCATCTGAGAGCCGCAGGCTAAGAAACATGTGCGTATTCATTTAGTTACCCTTGTTTTTTTAATAATGATACAAAGTGGATTTCTAATCCAAGGCTGTTCCAGGGTGTACATCTGACAATGTGCCCATTTAAAAAGGGCATTTTGGCATAGAAAAAATTTAGTAATATTCCCAGCTTTGTACAGCATTGTTTCCCATATTGTATGAGAGCAGCACAAAAACATTACATTTATGCGGAAATGAATCTTGGGAAAGAAGATTCATTTAGAAGATTATTTCCTATTCTTTTCTCATATTTATACAAATCAAAAGTAGTTAGAGTACTTTGCCATATTTATTTGCACTGTAATAAATATTTTATTATAGATCTCAAAAAAAGGGGGACTGTAAATTAATTTTGTCTAGTGAGATCACAAAAAAGTTTTACAACTGCAGGAGCTGGAAAATCAATTATTAATAAAACCAAAAAAGCATTCAAAATGCACCGAGCCTACTGTACGGAGAGTGGCTAATGGAGGTGGAATTATTCTCCAAGTGAGAAATAAAACCCGATAGTTTCTGTAACTTTCACACAATAACTGTTTGTCCACGTGTCCCCAGAGAGGCCGTGTGCTAGTTTCATTAAAGCAAAGCCTGGATTCAGATTAGCTGATCGCAAAGGTTTTATAAAACAGCTCTTTAAAGACATAGGCAGATCAATGGATTACAAATCCCAAAGAAAATTAGAGGAAACACAATGATTTTTTTCAGCAGAGAAACTAATTACTTTTTTTCTAAGAAGCTGAACAAATAATTTTGCACAAAGCTACCAGAGAAAACACTTAGTAAACATCTGAACAAACACAATTTACATTGTTATTCCAATGAATAGACCAATCTTAACTGAATACAAAATACCCTAAATCACTTACAGATCCCCAGGTATTGTATTGTACTAAAAACAAACTCAAGTACATTTTTAATGCTTTTAATAGTACATATTTTTTACCTGGGTCCATACTAGGCTTTACATATAGGCTGCTAAACACAATCCAAAATCATGTTTTTCAACATTAAATTTCTCCCAAATATTCCTTGCGTTAAAATAAATTAGAAATAATGAACTTGCATGAACTGAAAATCTCCAACATGTGGACTCTATGTGGTTTAAAACAGTACAGAAAAGACACATGTAATGCAAGTTAATTTATTTGTGGTCAAAAACACCTGAGAAAAAAACCATCCACAAGCCTAAGACTGTACAGAGTTAATATTAAATGTCCTTTGTTTAGTTTAAGACCAGAACATGACACACGGTGTACTTTAACACAACATTTATCTAAGTTGACAAGGAAAAACACACTGAATAATGCTTTGAAAATTGATATGACTCATATCTTACAGCTAAATGTGTCTGTTCGTGAGTTATGAGGTTCTTATCTCTCCATTACTATGCAAATAGCGCAAAATGTAAAAAATTTGAAAAAAAAAATGTCTGTGTGTATAATAGAGCTATGGATAAATATAGGTGTGAAAAGCCTGAGATAAAACCATTTGCTGATTCAAAACACAGAACATTATTTCCTTATCCAGAGAGAAAAAGTTGAAAAGACTGATAGGGCTAGAAAGAATAAGAAAAAAGGTTTGTCTAGAGGAAAAGAAAACTTCTCCATGTTATGCCATCAAGATAGAGCTGATAGACAACGCAGAAACAGTCGCAACTCAATCAATCAACCAGACAACATCCCCAAACTTCAGAGCAAGAGAAACGTCCACAACCTGCAGGGCACAGCAAAACACGCCAAGGGAAACCTATAAGTCATGTGAGAATGGTCATTAAACCATCTGATGTGGAAATTCGCACTGGCAGGCGCTGTTCACTGGTCCATGAATTCTACATCTATACATTCTTACAGATCATGGCGATGACAACCAAAAAAAAAAAAAAAAAGGATAGTTCACCTAAAAATGAAACGTCTGTCATCATTTCTCACCCTCGTGTCGTTCCAAACCTGTAAAACTTACTTTCTTCTGTGGAACATAAAATAATCGATTTTGAAGAATGTTTTTAATCCATACAATAGTCAGTCAGTCAAAAAATAAATCTAAAGCGAGATGGAACAATAAAAACACTCATCAATACAGTGTGAGTAGAATTAGATTAAAATTTAGTTTAATAATAACACTGCTTCTCTCTCTGTCTAAATCCACACATAGCTTCTTATGCAGATTATGGCATATTATGACTAATACTCAATTATAGAGTCACGGTTTACGTACAGGGTGAACGGCACCATTCTTTGTAATCCCTGATTTCAGAATTTGAATCTCTGTCTCTGCATCGTTGATATAATGCATTTAAAAATGTATTTGTCATGCAGATTAGAGACTTTTATCACCAAACAGGATTAAAATAAATGATCTCAAAGAATATATGGGAGCTCAAATCAGAACGCAGGACTAATTCATAAACTTATATTATCGCACGGCCAAATTAAATTAATTAATCCACAGCTCGCAGCACACCTCCAGAGTCTCCGTGTAATTGATTTGAAAAGCCCCCGAGTTGTAATGTTTGCGATATGGCAATAGAGATGGCTGATGGGTGATTCTCTTACCAGAAATGACATAAGTCGTGCTGCCAGGATGATTTCACACTAACGGTCAGATGTTTTCATTGGTCTTTGTGAGCAGAGAAACAGATGCTGAAGGTGTTGTGGACAGCTTCTTGTTTGTGGTTTGATAAGTAAAACTGTGGCGTTTATGCACAGTCCATCAGTCTATGATTGGAGCTTCAAGACTGAATTTAGAAAAGAGAAAGAAACTGTAACATAGTGTGTTTGTGTATGTGTAGGAGTGTGTGTATGAACAGTATGTGTGTAAGGTGGCATGTCCACTGGATAAGCTTAAAAGATTACCAGACCACAAACATCCACCCCTACAAAATCCCATAATCCTGCTGGAATTGGCATCATCAAGTCATTCAGTGCCCTGTAGTATCCGAAGGAAAAAGATCCTCCATCTGTACATAATGGAAAAGCCTATAATAAGCATTTTTATCCTAAAAAATAAAATAAAAAATCTAACTCGATCAATATATAGCTTGACTTGGCACCAGAATCGAGTGATGGAAATGGCAAATTTCAGGGGGGAAAAATCCCTTAATTCACAAAAAAGTTTTTACGGGTGCTTGAGGTGGTTTTTGAATGATGGGAGATAGAAACGCATTTGCCGAACAATTAAACAAAAATGTTTTATTTACTGTTGGTTACTAGATTACCAATACATCATCCGCTCAAACAAGACAGAAGCGCACCTAATTCACATTTGTTTTTTTGCGAACTTTGAAAAGATTTGCTTCACGCTTGGATGGAAACCCAGCTACTGTATCAATGCGTAAGACGCTGCAAAAAAACGTGGGACACGTTTGTATGTTTACATAATCTGTACAGTCTTAAAATATTAGGACACCCTATTGAATTCCATGGTTTTCTGTATCATAACATAATAAAAAATCATCTAGTGCTGCGAAGGTCTTAACATTTGGAAAATAAAACCTCAGATGTACAACAACACACGACATATTACACTGTGTCATTGTTTATTTAGCAAAAAGTCAAGATGGAAAAACCATGGGTGACAAAGTTAGGTAACCCTTATCATTCAATTGCCTGTAGATCCACTTTTAGAAGCAATAATTGAAGTAATCATTTGCTGCTTGATTTATCAGTCTCTCACATCATTCTGGAGGAATTTTGGTCCACTTTACAACATCGTTTCAGTTCATTGAGATTTGTGGGCATTTGTTTATGCATGGCTCTTGCCACAGAATTTCAGTCAGGATGAGGTCTGGACTACGACTGGGCCAGTGCAACACCTTTCTTCTTTTTTTTTAAGCCATTCTGTTGTAGATTTGTTGGTGATCTTCAGATCATTGCCCGGGTGCATGACCCAATTTTAGCCAAGCTTTAGCTGTCGGACAGATGGTCTCACATTTGACTCTAGAATACTTTCGTATACAGAGGAGTTCATGGTTGACTCAATGACTATGAGGTGCCCAGGTCCTGTGGCTACAAAACAAGACCAAAATCATCACTCCTCCACCAGCAAGCTTGACTTTTTGTATGAGGTGTTTGTGCTGATATGCTCTTTTGGTTTTCACAAAACTTGGCCAAAAATCTCCACTTTGGTCTCGTCTCTAGAAGTCTTAGGGTTATTTCAGATGCAACTTTGCAAATCTTTTTAGAGAGACTGGCAACCCTTCCAAACATGCCATATTTGACCCTTCTTTTTCTAATTCTACTGTCATGATAACATGTTAACTGAGGCCTGTAGAGTCTGAGGTGTAGTTCCTGGGTTGTCAGCAATTTCTCTGAGCATGGCACAGTCTGATCTTGTGGTGAATTTGTCTGTTTTAAATGTCTTTCACTTGTGAATAATCTTCCTCACTGTAAAATGATGGACTTCAAATTGTAGACTTTGTAGATTGATGGCAGCAACAACTACTTCTCTAGGTTCATTGCTGATGTCTTTCCTCCTTGGCATTGTGTTAACACACACCTGAACGCTCCAGACCAGCAAACTGCCAGAACTTCAGCTTCTATAGTGATCAAAGTTGCTGGTGATCAGTTAATCAAACACTTTTGATTAGCAGTGCCTGACCGTTACTTACTCTCTTAAGTCCTATGTTAACAGTAAGGGTATCCTAAATTTGTGAACCGTGGCTTTTCCATTTTGACTTTATTTTTGCTAAATTAATAATGACACTGTGACATGTCATGTGTTGTTGTTCATCTGAGATTTTATTTTCCAAATTAAGACATGCCAAGAACCAGATAATTTGTTTTATTATGTCCTTATACAGAAAACCATGGAATTCAATAGGGTGTCCTAACTTTTTCACATGACTATGTTTACATAGAAAAACATGGGAAAGGCAGACAAGTTCTGGGTAAAGTGTTTTTGCATTTAAAAAAAAGCAAGATGCAAGGAATGTCAGCGCCACATTTTTAGCCTTGTCATACACAAGACTGCAAATGATGTGAGAGGCAAGCATGTTTACATAGAAAAACAATGAAAAAACAAGTACAAAATAATAGAGTGACTTACATTTTTAGACACAATAATAGTTATTGTGTTGGTTTTGGCTCAGCCAGCGCAAAGAGTTTCAAACAAAGCTATAGCAGAAACGCTGCAATACTGATCAACACATAGTTGTGGTGTTTCCATCCTGAATGATTCTGTCATTTGATTTTTAAACAAATCAGTGAATCACTCAATGACTCATTCATAAAAGAGTCATGTTTCATTCATGAATGAATCAGTGTATTAGAATGAGACGGTTGACTGAATAATTCAATGACTCACTTGTGAAACCAGTAGCTTACTGCCATAAGAATGTCATTTTCAAAGAGAGATTATACAGTTTTTAGTTTGATTGGAAAACGCAAACACAGACAAGCAAAGTGACACAAACAATGGAAATTCCTGGCAGTGGCACTCTTAGAATGTATGGAAGTATTCATTTTCGAACCATCATAAATTGATTTAGAAATTAGTAAATTTGAGAAATGTCATCTCATCAGTGTTTATAGCAAACAGGAAGTAATCATCTATATCTACAGTATTATCAGAACAAAACAAACAGTAAGGCTTCTTATACACATTTAGTTTGCTTCCTGTGCTAAAAGATACTGTATAGAAGATAATATACGTATAGTTTGCTGGAAGAAACTGACTTTATTTTATTGTAATAATAAAGAATGTCAATCATTTAGCTCCATATGAATTATTATTATTATTATTATTATTAGTAGTAGTAGTAGTAGTAGTAGTAGTAGTATTAATTCACATATGAGAGTATTTCTGTTTTATTCCCCTGTAAATTGGCTGTGATTTTCCACAGGTTTTGACCTCATTTACTTCTATGGATGAATGGAGGCAAAACTCTTTTCTGTACAAAAGTGGATAAGGATGAAAAGAAGGTGCAATTGGGGAGGATACAGAGAGAAAAGGAAGAACTAATTCACTGAATTATTCTCCATCATCCACACCCCACACATCTTTCTCAACACTCCATCTCCTCTTCATACTAAAACCTAGTGCCAACAGAGAGATACAGGGTGAAAAGAGAGCCTCCGTCGAGCAGACAGCCCGGCACTAAGTCCTTCCTGACTTTGTCAGAGTGAGTTATTCATATTGTCCCGCCCTGTCCTGTGTCCTTCATTAATACATAATGTGTAGCACCTGCAATTATGCGCAGAAAAGCTATTTCAGGTTTGATGCTCTGAATTACAACAGGCCAGGAAGCAGCCTTGAAAATACACTTGCTGCTCGAAATTTTACATTAAAAATGAGTTATTGACATTTTACCTTGCCAGACGCTAGTCACTTTTTTCCTCCCAGTAAACAGAAATGCAGTACAGCCTGTATTGAGCTTTAAATAATAATAACTAATGAGTTTATTTTGAATGTTTACTTTTTCAGGTTTAAAGTTTACTTCTTTTACACACGTTCATCTTTTAAACAGAAAGTCCTAAGAAAAATGCTTCAATACTTACTCAAGAACTATTCTTGAAGGAGAATCTGAAGAATTGGATGAGACACTTAAGCAAGATTCTTAATCTGTGTGACTCCTATGAGATGTCCCAGTACACCTTACAGTGGAAATAACAGGACAGCAGCCTAATCTCTTCCACTCGAGTTCTGCTCTCTAGAAATCAATGATGGTAGAGAAGCTAGTGTGTCCCAGAAGAACAAAGCACAACAGTGTTTCAGAGGCAGCTAAACAACATTGGCTGTCCTTGTGAAAACCGCATGTCCTGGCTGCACATTACAAAATCATCACACAGCCACTATGGTTTTATGGCAAATCAGAATAATAATATATCAGGTTATCATCAGATTTCTATGCTGGTCCAGTTGGTTAGTGCTAGTGGACCAGGCATAGCTAGATATTTTACTTGATATCGTTTTAAATATGGATATTTTTCTTACAAAAACACATTACTTCGCTTCAGAAGGCCTTTACTAATCCCTCTGAGCCATGTGGATTACTTTTATAAAGGATGGATGCATTTTTTGGGCTTCAAATTTTGCCATTTGCCATACTGCCATTATAATGCTTGGATTAGCCAGGACATGTTTAATATAACTCTGATTGTATTTGTCTGAAAGAAGAATGTCATATACAGGATGGCTTGAGTAAATCATGGGGTAATTTTCCTTTTTGAGTGAACTATCCCTTTAAGGTAGTTGCATGTAGTAAAATCAGGCAAGGCACAATATATGCTGGTGACAAATCATGCTGATTTATATTATGTGAAATGACCTTATGCAGATCAGAATCAACCAACCAAACTTCTGAGATGATACTCATCCAATATTTTGACCTTTATCATACAGCCGTCAAATCAGATAATCTAATTGTACAGTAAACATAAAGAGCATTCAAAACCTGTTCCACCATAATGTGATGTATTCCTCAGTGAAACAAGATGTTCAAAAAGACAAACAAACAAATTAAGAGAATAGAGTGCATTTCAAAATCAGGCTGACTTTGACAGCAGCAGTGAATGGTGAGGCCTGGTCTACAGAAGATGTCTGTCTACACTTGTGTTTGTTTTGAGTATGTGTGTCTATTTTTATCTATAAATCATCACACTGTGGCAGATTATTTTGCTAATTAGCATAGTTAGTCTATCACAGCTGGAATGCTAATTGCTCTTCTGGTTGCAGAAGTCTGTACTGTGACGGACCAGTCCTTTAAATGAAGGAGACGCCAGCTTCTGTGAAAGCTCTCTCTGGGGCTCAATCACATCACTGTTCCATGTTGAATCCACACCCAGATTCCGACACCTTTTCATTTCCTTTAGATAATCATGTGAAATCAACCAGTTGTTTAAAATTTCTCTCTGAAATTACAATCTTCATTCAGTGGGCTTATGTGATAAACTTCAACGGTAACACTTTAGAATAATGGTCATTAGTTAACATTAGTTAACTTCATTAGTTAACATGAACTGATAATGAACTGCAATTATAAAGCATTTATTAATGTTTGTTAATGTTAATTTCAACATTTACTAATAAATTATTAAAATCTTATTAACATTAGTTAATGCACCGTGAACTAACATGAACAGCTGTATTTTTATTAACTAACTTTAACAAAGATGAACAAATACAGTAACACATGTACTGCTCATGGTTACTTCATGTTAGTTGATACATTAACTAATATTAACTAATGACCATTATTCTAAAGTGTTACCACTGTGCAGGCTGGTGGTGGTGGTGTAATGGTGTGGGGGATGTTTTCTTGGTACACGTTAGGCCCCTTAGTGCCAATTGGGCATCGTTTAAATGCCACAGCCTACCTGAGCATTGTTTCTGACCATGTCCATCCCTTTATGACCACCATGTACCCATCCTCTGATGGCTACTTCCAGCAGGATAATGCACCATGTCACAAAGCTAAAAATATTTCAAATTGGTTTCTTGAACATGACAATGAGTTCACTGCACTAAAATTGCCCCACAGTCACCAGATCTCAACCCAATAGAGCATCTTTGGGATGTGGTGGAACGGGAGCTTTGTGCCCTGGATGTGCATCCCACACATCTCCATCAACTGCAAGATTCTATCCTATCAATATGGGCCAACATTTCTAAAGAATGCTTTCAGGAACATGTTGAATCAATTCCATGTAAAATTAAGGCAGTTCTGAAGATGAAAGGGGGTCAAACACAGTATTAGTATGGTGTTCCTAATAATCCTTTAGGTGAGTGTATTTTGAAAGCTATCAATTTCAACATTTATTAGGCTTTAAAAAATAACTTATAATTTAAGTGAACTTAAAACAATCTTTACACAACCCATTATACTAAATGTCATATTTACCTGAGGCCTTCATTTATAATCAATATACAGAAATTAAATAAAGTTATCTAACACTTTACAGTCTTAACTGCATACATCATAATTTAAATATCGATTAATCAATTTAGTTACCTTTGTACTTTGATTTGACTTTAATGACAGACATCACAGCATCTGTTTTATTGGGCTGCTGTCCCGAAGATTTAAGATCTAACTCTAAGTTAATTTAAGACATTACTTAACTATTCATGGGAATTTTGTTATAGTTGGCTTTTGTCTTGTCACACTTGAATGCTTTAAAAGCATTTGTATGAATAATAGCTTGATCAAATAATGTAGCACAGGCAAAGAATGACAGAAACGTATCATTTTGATGCCGGACTGTAATCCAGAAAAGCCCAAATGACATCATCAGTGACAACTTGAAATTTAAATCTACAGGTAACGCAAATAAACACTAAATGCACGTAGTCGCGCAATGCTAATGCTGATAGCATTAACAATTTGAGAACCAAGTATAACAATAATAATAATTTGTACCGTTTGATGTTATACAAGCGATTGTTAGATTTATCACTTTTGGTAGCGTGATTTATTGTAATGTTTTGCTCCCAAAAGTGGCAGACATGTTACTTACTTTCTAAATTACTATTTCTTATTTAGGTTATACTAGAAGATGTAGAATCTGTGATTCTGAAGTATCGTGTCCCCACCGGTGCGGTGACTGACAGCAAAGCTACACATACTCCTCAAAACATTGGATTAATCTGCGCTGAGGAACCGCACCGACGCACAACTCACGTACTGATGATAACTCTGCGAATAACTGCAATTGCAGGTTTCAAACAGAGATGGCGACACAGAGGCAAAACTTACGGACTGCAGCTTTAACTGAAAAAATTTATTGAATGCGTTAACGCACTAATTTTGACAGCACTTCAACATACATTTTAAATTGCATTTTGCATTTTTATTTATCCATTTGTAAATTGAGTTTAAAAAAAGATTTGTTTTTATTTTAATAGTTCATTATTGAGGGCAACCAATCAGCTTTCGAATTTTAAGAGCCACCCCCTCTCCCCCTTACATCCCACTCAAAATTGATTCGAACTGTCTTCATGTTACAACTGTCCATTTTACCCATATGTCCTTTGACTTTCAACAAATCAAAAGTTAACTCAAGTGTTACTAAACAAGTAACCACGCTTCACAAATTCTCTGGTCTCTATAGCCCTTAGACTTGAAAAACATTCTGTTGTTGAAGCACCACGTAAGTTGCTTGACCACTGCTAGTTAATTTTAGGATAATCTTGGCACTCAAGATCTTCAAAGCTCAGCTGATCAGAGACTTCCCACGGCTGGCTTCTGTTCTCTCAGCGGTAACTGTGGTGTAGGAGCTAAGCACACACTTTCTGATAAAGTGTGGGTGACTAGTCACTCTGCGTCCTATCGAGGAACGTTATTGAAAAGACCTTTGGGGACGATCCAGGCTGGATTTATTGCGCTGCTATTTTTATATTTTTTTCTCGCGCTGTGTTTAGATGGTAAGAATAAGAAAATAAAGATTCTGAAGTGCATTTCTGCTTAAAACTCTACACTTTCATCATCACAATGCTGATTCAATCAGACTTATTTAAGAGTCAAAAGACAATAAATAAGAGAAAAGAGAAAGCAGAGACTAAGAAAATGGGAACAAAAAACAGACCTCAAAGAAGAAATAATGAAGACTCAAATAGAAACAAGGCCTGTGAATGAAAGGTACAGAAAAAAAGTTTGAATGATCAATAAATATATCTCAGTCTCACTGTAGACGGTAGAAGAAAAGAGTGAAAAGATAAATCCCATTGTGTTTGATTTAAAGTCACTAAAGGCTTCAGCAAACAGTAGCACTAGAGAACAGATAAGCACTGTCATCTCTGAAATCAATGTCTGAAGATTGTGACATTACAAGAAGCATCAATAAATGTGGTCTCGGGGGACTTCAGTTTAGACTCACACAAACACTCTGCTCACTTACAAACAAGATGGGCTGTGGATTACAGAAAAGTTGCCGTTAGAAGGCAAAATGTCACAGGATTGTGTTTATACAAACATCATAATGTAGAAATCCTGAAGACAAAAAACATCAGATATAAGCTTTAGTGAAACATGACCTGATGGAGAGGGAGAACGAAAGAGAGGGTCAAAAATGACATAGCAGATGGTTGCTGAAATTTCAGTCTGTAGTTTCTTCGGGGCCATATGTTCAAAAAAGTCCCGAAAATGTGACTCCAGTTCGAATTCATGTAACATTTACGTCTGAAGGCTGATGTGATGCCGTTTGCTCTTGAGACCTGGAGAGATTCTTATTCTCTTTTAAATGCATGGAATATTGAAAACAGAGCACTGGTGTCACTCTTTCTTTCTCTCGCTCATCCTTTCATCAGGTATATCTTCTCTCCTCTCTCTCTCTCTCTCTCTCTCTCTCTCTCTCTCTCTCTCTCTCATCTTTGGTCTGACATTAACTTTCAAAGGATCCAGTCTATAGTAGAAGGAGAGGTAGTCAAATGTCACAGAGTATTTGATGGACAGTCCGCCTCCCTTTAAATCATTGTTGCATCTGTCTTACAGGGACAGTACAAAAGAACCTGTTCTTTACAATTCTGTCATTATAGCCACTTTTACACCATCGGGCCAAACGGTTCTTAGAATGGTAAGGAACGATTCCAGTTGTGTTTCCACTTGAGCCTGGTACAGCAAGGCACGATTACAAATCGTTCTCGGCCTGGGATTCTCGGCACGGCTGTCTAACCGACGGTGGAAAAGCAGCTAGTGTTTCCTCACCAACATACCTTTGCAAACCCAAATGCTGTAATTTTTCCATGGAACAAAAATGAAGAAATCTTTCCCTGGCTCTTTTCTACAAATCGACAGTTCATCCTTGGAAAAACGACAAAACAACACCAAAAAAAGTAGACTTCCAAGTTTTTCCAAGACATACAGTGACTTTTTAAAACATTTAAAAATTTGTAATTCACTAAAAATGAGACACATGAGAACCAATGACATCGGATGATGTTGTGATGTTCATCAAAGGCTACAGCAGATGGTTTATGTTTTCACTAAATTATGATGAACATTTTCTTAGTCTTTTCCATATCCAAAGCAAACATATGGCTTCAGAAGCCTAAGAATACAGAACGTGTGTCATATGAACTACTTTCATGGTGCTTTTTTTGGATTTTGACAGATGTTGCTCTCTCTCAAACCTTCTAGCTGCAGCCTGTCATCAGCGAGACCTTTTTGCAAGAATGACTGGGATCTGTTTTAAAAAGCCACTATGACATCTGGAAAAAAAAAAGTTACATCTTTCAAAGACTGCTCCGAGGTTTGTTTACAGCAAAACGGCAACAGGAGTTAGCTGCAAATAATCTTCCGTAATCACTGACTCATTCCTGCTAGATCATTTACTTGGACTTGTGTAATTGAACCCACCATAATGAATGTCTGCCAAACTCCCAAGATAAATCAGGAGGCATGCCGGCATTTTAAATGGATAAATAAACAATGTCATATTCTAATCTATCTACTTTCACGACTCCTGTGCGCTGATATGACTGTGGGATATCAAGTGAGTCATATAATGGAGTTCAACATACTAGAGCATCATGTAAACTGCAGCCGTCACGCTGACACTGTCTTTGGGGGACAAAAAGTCTCATTTATGAGGTTAGAATAGTCCCACATTTGGTGATAACAGTAACGATTGCCTAAAAAATCATGGAAAGATATACTGACACACTTACTGTGCTATTGGGTTTACTGGATGAAATTAGGAAGTTTTTTAAATGTGTTTTGATACCCTTTAGAGATTGATATTTTTTCCTGTTTAAATAAACATTGCATTACAAAGGGAAATAAAAATTACAACTCGTTGTATTTTTACATGAACAATGAAATACATTTTCTATTTATTAAAACCAAAAATAAATCAATTTAAACAATATGTTTTATTTGTGAACTCATGTTTCAGCTATTCTTTTTAAAAATCAATTTATTTGCGGATTATCAGTCATCAAGCTCGGTAAACACGGTCACAGATTTTTCATTTCACAAGCTGATTGGTCACTTCATGTTTACAGGCCATTTAATTTCGACGTGACAAAGCGATGTTAAGTGGTTGAGTTAACACACTGCATGCATTAGGGGTCTGATAAACCACCCCTTAGATATAATTTTTTTGTGTAGTTAATTGTACTTAAATTTGAGTATATTCACAGTACCAAAATAGATGCATCTAATTTTGTAGCAAGATAATCATCTCGGTTACATATGTAAACCTCATTCCCTGAAGGAGATGTATGTCGGAACTGACCGACGAATTGATGTGTCTTTTTCAAGTGAACATTGTCCTCAAAGTTGACATGTTAGAAGCAGGAAAAATGGGCAAGCGTAATGATTTGACTGAGTTTGACAAGTATCTATCGGAATCTATCAAAAGTGGTCCAAGGAAGGAAGTGGTGAACCGGCGAAAGGGTTATGGCTCATTGATCCACGTGAGGAGCAAAGGCTGGCCTGTGTGGTCCGATCAAACAGACGAGCTACAGTAGCTCAAATTGCTCAAGAAGTTAATGCTGGTTCTGATAGAAAGGTGTCAGAATCCACAGTGCATCTCAATTTGTTGTGTATGGGGCTGCATAGCCGCAGACCAGTCAGGGTGCCCATGCTGACCCCTGTCCATCGCCAAAAGCACCAACAGTGGGCATGTGAGCATCAGAACTGGACCACGGAGCAATGGAAGAAAGTGGCCTGGTCTGATGAATCACATTTTCGTTTACATAATGTGGATGGCTGTGTGTGTGCGCGCCGCTTACCTGGAGAACACATGGCACCAGGATATTTCCCATATTTCCGATATCTGAGCTCGGGCCATATTTCGAGCTTGAAGCCCTCCCCCAGGACAGCCAAATATGCATTTACATTTACTCTCTATAAATTATATGTAAGTGTGAAGTCGTGAAAGGTTTATAATAATAATACAGTGATGCGTTCTAAAATAATGGGTGATGCATTCTAAAACTCACACGTAAAAGGGTTAAATGTCAAAGCTTTTCTTAATCTTGTCTTGCTTTTCAAGGAAAAACATAAAAACAAGATCATTTTACATGAGAGAGCAAAATTCTGTCAAATACTGTAGGTTTGTTTATCTTACCCAAGTGGCATAGCCCTCATTTAGACTTAGGCTTTATATAAGAAAAAAAAAGGGAATGAAATCAGCGAATAGATTGAGAAAATAAACTTAAATCAAGATCAAAACAAGTCTTATTACAAGTTTTAATATCTTATGGAATTTTGGTTCTCAAGCTAATTTTTTATTTTATTTAGATATTTCTACTGGGGAAAAATACTGATAAATGATTAATGTTTGTTTTATAGATTTGGGTTGTTTAGGGTTAGGAAACAAACTCTACTTGAAAGTGTCCCACAATGCATCAGGACACACAAGTTCCCCATAAAAAAATAATTAAAAAAATAGTTTGTTCAATTAACTTTTTCAGAAAAAAAGGAAAAAACTTTTCCATGCAACTAGTTTAGGTCAGTACAACAAGAATAAAGAAAGTTAATGTGCCACTACCAATAGCGCATGTTAGTATGCTACATACATTTTGTTTATCTGAGCAAGTAAGAATATAAGCAGTAACAAGCAAATCTCTTTACTGAAAAAAAAAGACTTCAACAATCATATTAATTTGTGACAAAATTTAATATTACTTATTAATGATTGGGCTTATTTTTAATCTTTTAAACTTTAACAAAGTAATTTGAAGAAGCAGCAAAAAAAAACTTTTTTTGAGTGCACCTTCTCTGGCTCTCAAATATAAGTATTGCATAACACTGACTCCAGTTGACGTTGCGGGCTTCAAATTCCCAAAAAACAACCTCACTCTGCTGGACAAACACACCATCTGACATTTAGGCCTGGAGGAAGCAAGAGGCTGAGCTTGAAATTATTCATTTTGAGTTTTCTGTCAGACCCAAAAACTAAGGAACATAATATGCTACTTCTGTTCTGTGTGCGAGAAAGACCCTGCATGTTTCTTCTTTTCTTTTGTCTCTCTGTTTTTAATCTTAATAGGTACATTTACAGAATTAAAACTATTTCACTTAGTCTTGTTTCACCATTTTCTAGTCTTTGATCAATATTGTGTTGCCATCTGAAAGGCATCTAAATGTTGTCTTCCATTCCTGTCAAAAGGTTCTCTTGGCTGACAAGCCATAGCCAGCAGATTCGGGAAAACCATTATGTCTGCTTGATTGGCTGATTATTAGGAAGAGTTAAAGAAACAGCTCCCTGTTGAGGTATTTCTCTCTGCGCGTCATACTAACAGTTTTTCTCTCAAATTGCAAGCCACATTCATTTGCATCCAATAGAGCTTCTCCAGAGGTTAAATGTTCATTTTTCAGTGTTTATCTAATTTTAAAAAGTTTAAAATCATGTATACTCAATCAAATCATATCAGTAGCTTAAAAGCAGTGTTATTTTTACCACGTGATCACATGATGAGATCACGTGACCAAATGCTACTAAGTTTCGAATCATTTTATTAATTTGTTACTGGACTACAGTAAAGGCTGCAATAAGGCTATATGCAGAATAACTAAACATGACACATGGTTGGATCTATTTAGGACATCAAATTAATATTGTGAGTAATTTTTTCCCCCATTTCCTGTAGATCGGACTCACTGTACCTTCAGTGTAACTTATAAAACATTAATATGTTTTGATGCGTTTATTTATTTCCACCCTCCAAGGCCTTAATGGACTTTGTAATAGCGATGGCTGGGCTGATGCCCATTAGTAGCAGGGCTTAATGTTTGCTCACAGAAGCATGTGGGCCGCATTTAAAGTCTGGCAGGATGTGAGCATTGGCTTGACTTTGCTTGGCTAACGGCAGGTATACACATTTGATGCTAATGAATCTCTCTCCCTGCGTTTTAGCATGTCTGTTCTCCTTAGAGGGCAATGAGGCTTAAAGCTACAGAACACAGCATCTGGGTAATATGCTTTTTAGTGTAAGGCTGTTTGCGCATTCATTTGTGAAAGGATTATAAGCCATTTTTAACATTAGCAGAACATGCTAATGCATCTCTGTTTTCAGGTTACAGCTAAGATGTGAACAACTTCTGGGAGAATTTAACATCACTGTGCACATTTTATTATCCACGCTGGCCGTTTTAAACATACAAAAAATTTGAATTACACAGCATTTATCAATTAATAGTAGCAACTATTGTCATGTATTCGTCCAAAAACTAGTATAAGGAGACAACCTGAGAAATTGTAAGTATAGTGGAGTATAATGAAGTGATCTTAAGGTATAAATGATGTGGATGGTATGCCATGAACAGAATATAAGTTAAAATTGTCTGAGGGTTATTATTACTTTCTTTGAAAATAAACAACAAAAATGACCACATACATGGACACACATATATAGTACACAGACACAAATTCTATAATGAACAAAAAAAAACTTCTGAAGGTCTGGAAGAACCACTGGCTATTATTAATGTAATGACACTGACAAAAATATAATCTAATATGATCAGTATTCCTTGTGCTTTGATCCGTGATGAATATTTAAGCATGTGTACGTTGATGATTCTTATTTGCATTCATGGGAATATTTCAAATAGGTCCACATGTCTTATTGCACTTTGGGGAGTTTAATTTTAGAAAACCTCCCACAGATCTGCGTCAGGTACTCTTACTACTGCGAAAAAACTCAAATTCGACTATTACCGTGGCGGTAAGCAGCACTTAGGGACGGCTTATTAAAGAGCGGAAACCTGATGAGTATAATTAGCTCATATGTTTCCCTCGACAGATGCGCTGGGCACATTAATGTGTTACTAAAATCTCTCTTGGATGCACGCTCACCACTGATTATGCTGATATTGTCACAAACAAATGCAGGCTGCATTTAAATGTACATTAAAGAGAACTGCGCCAATCATCATATAACGGGAGCAGGCTCCGAACAAATGTCAGATTAACACTATATTTCTTTCATTAAAGAAACAAAATATTACATTAAATAAATAATACAATGATAAAAGGCCTAGAGAAATGAGGGACAATGATACAGCTACAATGCCCTTAGTCTAGATTTACAACTACTTACAACAAATTTCATAAATATTTCAATTTATTATATATACATTTATATTATAATATCTAAATTTATAATATAAAAATGTATATTTAAATGTATTATCGTTATTAATAATATATATATAGTTTTAATAAGCTTCATCTGATAATTTTATTAAGAGGGTTGCAACATTTGCTTATTACATTTGTGCTTTTTTTCTCTCTCTCTTGTGCTTTTTGACTGTAAGAATGAGAGAGAGGTCTGCTTCATTCTACAGGCCTCCAGGACAGGTGTCTCTTTAGCTGTTGCACTTACCAGTGATCCTATAACGGCACTGTTGACATCTAAAATTAGAAGCAGAGCTGATGCTGATTCAGGCCACGCTCAGAGCCCAGGCTGTTTCAATTATGAGATGGGTATGCCCTATAGGTCACAGACTCAGACAGGAACTGTCACGAAAACCCCCTGAGTCAATACCTCCGTCCTCGCCTACACGCACTGCTCCAGAGATGCATTAAAGAGCAAGCAGGGAGTTTTAATGATCAGTGCAGATGCTAGGGGTGAAACATGAACAGTTTTGAACCATTCTTTTTAGTGTTTCTGTAGCTCCTACTGAATGGTGGAGCATGGTGCTAGCAACACCATGATACGCATACAAGTGTCTGTTCTGCCTTAGAACCATGTGTTTAATCAAAATTAACTGAACAACTGACCTGAGCAAAATCAAACTGAACTGAATCGACTCAACTTAAATTGCACTGAACTGTATAAAAATCGAATCAACATGAACTGAGCCAAATCCAGGGGTGCTTCTCAGCGATCAAATGATGGTTCCTCGTTTCCTCGCTCCTAATTCCTCCAGTTCGTGACCTGGAAACCGATCAACCTCAGCCATCTTGAAGGGCATCTAAATTCTCTAATTGCACCTTGAGAAGGTGAGGAATGACGAGCAAGGAAGTTTCCTAAGGAGTCATGAGCGAAGATAAACAGGTGTATCCTTCCCTCACATCCTAAGGCGGTGGAGAAACGCAAGGAAAAGATACAAGGATGCACAAATAAGAAAGGAGAAACACCTCAGCTGGACAAATGAACTAAACCAAAATCAAACTGAAATCAAATCGAATCGACTTAAATTGCACTGAACTGTACTGAACAGAACCAAACCGAATCAACATGAACTGAACCAAATCAACCTGAGGGTGCATTTCCCGTACAATGACGTAACTTCCTGCCTAACTAGCGTAACGGGCAGATTAATGCATAGGCCAACCCAGGCTGCAGCCTAGGGTCCCATGTGAGTGGATTTTGCAAATATTTACTCCAATAAATTGCAAATTTTACAAGATGGAGGTTTTAAAATAACAAGCAGTTGACGCGCACAGTGCACATCACAAATTAATGTTACATCACCCTGAATATCACACAGATTTGGCATTTTCAATTAAGGTATTACATGACTGTTATTATTACTTATACTAATTATGCTATAAATATATAATAAATATGTATTATAATATAATCAGTATTATGCTACTTTAATTAATTTGTTTTAATTGTAATTAATGTTACAATTAACTTGCCCCACAGTTATTTCATAGCGCATCACTGCATAACCGACGTGCTGTGAGGATAATAAAAGATTAGAGAGATAAGCTCAATGAAAATGTTTTACATTTAGGTCTATTGTACAATGACTTATAAGCCTATATTTAAAATGATTAAAAGTCTATAATATACATATATAAATGCGCCGCTGATGCAGCGTCACATCATATGCATAAAAGCGCAATACATTTTTACTTTGACTTTCTGCAGTGAATCCCTGACTGGAGTTTGAGACTTCTTCACAAGCATAACTCAGCATAACCTAAAAGCTCACCTCCCTATCACCAATCGCTCGCAAAACGATTATATTAATGATAAAATTAAGTAAATGATTAAATAGTTAAGTAAATAAAAAGTAAATGGTAATTGGTGAAGACTAATATATTTTGAAAGTATATCCCTGGACATCTCAGCTTTGACTAAAAGTAGTCTTTAATAATGTCTAAATATACATATCCAAATGCAAAACCAAATGCAAGAGACTAATTTTGTCTGCAACTAGAAATCCCTAAGCCCAGGGCCTGTGTAGACCTTAATCTGCCCCTGGTAGAAGAAATCAGCTAGCTAGTTACAACTGTTTCCAGAAACCGTACTGTCACAAATATGTAGTTCAACCACGTTTGTGAATGATGTCAGAGTAATAACTGTAGAGTAATAACTTATTTTAATGAATCTATTTGAATTACTGATATGGCACTAATTCTCTTTTTTTGTGCTTTTTTCTAGGTTTTTTTGTTGCTTTATTTCCTGATTCAGTTATGGCTCCTTCTTAAGTACACACACGTGCATTCTTCAAAATGGTGCTTTAAATCACAATTATTCTTGTATACATACTTGCTAAATAAAATTATTTTGCTTAAGATAAGGATTTATTAAGTCCACATGTCATTTAGGAAATTATGCTTCTAACCACAGGTTAAGAGCTGTCGTTCCAACCACACAACTTTGCAATGCTGTTTGTGAATGCTTATTGGAACAATGGTTTCTGGAAACACTGACTCATTGAACTATATGCTGATAAAGACAGACCTTGTGACCATAGTGTACATAGATTCAAACTTCTGGGCAGTGAAGGAGCGTGAGCAGTAAATGTTTTGGTGAATAGTCAGTTATGTTGTGTTGCCTAGTGCATTACTTGGCCTTTTGGCTTTTTTGTGCTAATTATAAGAGCGTACATGGCTGTCTTCACTCAGGTGGAGAAAACCATTTATTTATTAAGCATGTTTGGCTGAACACGAGGGCTGAACCCTTGTGTGAAGACAGACTCGGGTAAAAACCTGCGACTCTACCTCCGCAACCGCTTTTGTAGAGGAGCTGGATGTGCTGCTGTCCTCATTCCCAGAGAATGGCAGTCCACTTGTAGTCTTTGGCGATTTCAACATTCACCTTGGCAAACCTTATACTACAGATTTCCACTCACTCCTAGCCTCATCTGATCTCAAACGGCTCATCACTACACATACCCACACATCTGGCAACCAACTTGACCTCATCTACAACCGCAACTGCATTACACACAACAAATTTGGTGAAACCTCTACAAATCTCAGATCGTTACTTCATCACTTTTAATCTACTCACTAATTGCCCAGCATCCCATCCCCTCACACTTTCTACAAGCCATCTCTCCTACACTCCTACCAGCACTCACGCCAGTTATCAACACATCTCTCGCACTGGCATTTTCCCTAACACATTCAAGCAACCCCACTGCTTAAAAAACCCACATTAAACACATACTTGTAGATAGCTACAGACCAAAACACTTGAACAAGTTGTTTTCAACCAGGTTTCATTTTTCCTCTCACAGTATTACCAGCTAGACGTCAACCATTTGGTTTCAAAAGGGGCTACTCAGCAGAGACTGCATTACAGTCGGTCACTGAAGTCCTGTGGATTGTGAAAGCTAATTCCAAATTCCGACAGCTCGTGGTACCATCACTGAAATCCCTTTCCAGAACCTTTTTGTTCACTGTTCCTTGCTGGTGGAACGATCTCCCCACCTCCATCTGGAATGCTCAATCGTAGACAACATTCAAAATACATCTGAAAACTAATCTCTTCCGTGAGCACTTAACCTCATCTTAAAAAAATGTTTTCCTCTATTTCCATCCTATTCTAGCTTATGCTACTCCAAGCAATGTCCAAAGCTTAGTATTTCACACACTTTTTGGGGAATTTTCGCCTCTTCATGATGGTTTGCTTCCTGTATTCCTCAGTTTTAAGTCGCTTTGGTTAAAAGCGTCTGCTAAATAAATATGAATGTGAATGTAGATCCTTTTGCGAAATGCACCCCTGAACTGTACTGAACTGAACCAAGCAAAATCGACCAGAACTGAACTGAACTAAATCAAACTTGACAACTAAACTGGACCAAATTTTCCAAAACTGAACTGAACTTACTCTACTTGAACTGTACTGAACCGAATAAATGAACTGAAGCAAAACAAACCAAGTCAAAATGAATGGACTTGAACAACTGAACCAGACCAAATCAAACTGAACTGAACTGAGCACAATCAACAACTTAAAATGCATCAAGATTTACTGAACTGAATCAAATCAAACTGAACAGAACTGTACAATTGAAATGTATCAAAACAAATCAAACTGAGCTCAATTAAAAACAATGAACTGAACAACTGAACTGAACCAAATCTAATCAAACTGAACTAAACGATATCGACTCAATTTGAATTTCACTGAACTGTAATGAACTAAAATGAAGGTTTGTTAAGACTCACTGCTATTCGCAAAATGAAGAATGAATGAAAAAAGATGGATAGGGGTAAAGACCTTCAGAGCCAAAATTGATAAATACTGATGGCCTAATGGTTAAAGATATGGGCTGCTGCTTTGAATCTGTTCTGCTCTGACACCCTTGAGCAAGACACATAACCTGACTTGGCTCCTGCAGAACTGTTCCTGTAATTAAATCTGTGTCCAACATGTCACATGGGATAAAAACATCTGCTAAATGACTAGTAACTAGGCAGGCATCAGACAATGACATGCTAATGGCAGAGCATGTCTGTTTCATAACTAGCCCGAAACTGGCGTCTCCTTGAAGACCACAGACAAGACTACTGGGGGGAAAAAATGCTCCGTATAAGGTTGATGCCTACAGCCAGTACACTGATTTAAAAACGTGCAAAACCTTTGAATGTAATCTGAATATTAGCCAAAAGCTTTTTTTGCGTTCTTTGTGAAAACAACAATCTGCCACGGTCAGCACATCTGAAACAATCCGTCTGAATGAAAGCGTAAAACTACACAGCCACAGGCAGTCCGAGCGATTCTCTCCAAATCATGCTTCCGTTTAAACTCATCCTGTGGTCACACAGTAAGCTCTCTGTACGAAACAGCTCAACTCAGCAAGATACCGGCATTTCTAAACACAGCGGATGAAGACAAATGTTTGCAGGCACCATAAGGTGTCTGCTCTTCCTGTTTTGTTTTTTTTCTTTCTTTTTTGCTCAAGCTAATGCAGCCCAGTTTGATCAATTATCAAGGGCCAAGAAACCGAATCAAACGCCATCTAACACGCTTGTTCATGGCACTTCAGAAAACAGTTGGAGATTAATGCCATTGAATGAATGCGGTCAGCCTTGGCATAAAAGGCTAGCGGGGGAGATCACATGCAGGAAGAGAGGAAGGGATTGGGCTAAATAAAATGACACCAAATAACGTTACGGAGGGGAATGCAAAAGCAGTTTCGCGATCCCCGACGGCAAAGCACGTTAAAACCAGAAGCAGAGCTCGAGGAAAATGGGCTGCAATTACTCTCAGAGAATAACACTGTCCAAATCAATCATTGCCAAAACCCAGACAGGTGTCAGGGAGAATGAGGCGCGGTCCGATCGGACACACGCTCCGACGCTCCAGTCACCTGAGAGTTTTGTCATAACAACCCCATCTTAATTGTGGAATGATTAACGAGCTTCTGGGAGACGTGTCCTTGAACGTGCCAGGGAAAGCAGACGACCGCATCAGTCCTCCAAGAACTGTTCTAAAACTAAAGCTCATGTTTATACGGATTTCAGGGCCTCATCTGAATCTACCTGAATGGGTCAAATTTGTTGAAATGGATGAACTAATTACATAGTAAACAACTCAACCACTCGGAAATAAGCACTTTCAGACACATGACAAATCTCAATAACCTCAAAATGTTGAGTCAGTGAGTGAGCTGGTTTTAGCATCCACTCAGCTCAAGTAAAGCTGCACCTTCCTGCCAGCATCATTCATTACACTTGCTGAGAATTTGATGCCTAATGGTCCATATAAAGGTGTTTGAATTACTTGTATTATTTTGAAGCATCTGAACATTGGCTTAAAAACCAGCAGGCACAGCCAACAGCCACAGCCTACCCAAAATGTTGAGGTTGAAATGGGAGAAGGACGATTTAATTTTAATAAAATTCCCAGTTATTCGTTTCATGTAGCAGAATGTGTATTACTTGTTTGTAACTTCACCATCGCGCTCTTCTCCGAATGTGCCGTATCTGCAAAATGCAACTGTCTGAGGGGCTATAGACGTGGAGGGGGAGGCAAATCCATAGCCGGAGACTTGGTAAAAACAAAAACAAAAAAAGCCACTCACCATCGATTATTTCACTTTCAGCGATTAGTACCATGGCAGAGGAGGCTAGCCACCCTTGGTATATCAACCAATCATCGAAGAGACGTAAATTACGTGATATTAGTTTGAACCTCTACTGATGTAACTACATATAGAGAGTAGAGGTATTGAATATTTGATCACAAGCAAATACATTTCTGTCTAACAGTGACCAAAAAAAGCCATTTAAAGCAGTTTAAAACCGCTGACATTTTCTGTGCCTTCTCTATTTTAAAACCTACCAGCCACCACTGTTAAAAACTCAAACACAGAAACAGGACTTAGTCGCTTTATTTTATGGCACTGTATGCTGTACTATTGTAAACAAAGAAATCATGAATGTTTTTTAACTTTTATGCATCATATTCATGTATTTATTGTTTTACACTTATGCCAGATTTAGTGAAAAATCATTTAAATATGAGACGTAATGTGTGATCGTGAACAGAATGATTTAATTTTGCAGCATTTTTTAAATTAAATAAATTACATATTTTTTATGAAAAAGCCTAGAGAGATTAAAAAAATTATTGAAAAAATTGTGGTTATGGGGGTTTGGGCCCATAGTTGAAGAAAAACCCATAAATTAAAAATAATTACTCCCTGAAACAGATCTCTGTGTAATAGTCTGCATACTTGCAGAATGCTTTTATTTATTTATTTTTCAAAATGCTGATGAGTTGTCTAAAGTGATTTTGGTCACTTTGCCTATAGGGATTATGGGGAGGGTAGGGGGAACATCACTTTTAAATCGTATAGCTGTATTCTATATTTGTGGTTTTCACTCAAGCAAGGTTTTTAGTATCACATTAATAATTCTATGTTTACTGACTTTACAAATATTTTGAGTGAGGCATAATGAGAAATAATTTGCATCAGAAACATACAAGCGAGCTGTGCATAAAACAATTTCCTGAATACGTGCTCATTTAGGATCAGTAATAAAAAGCCTTTAAACTCTCAGCATGGCAGATCAGTGCAGAAGCTACAGTATAAGCAGTGGATGGAAAGGTCATGGTTATAACCATTATTTGTGCCCTTCATCTACTCAGTCTTAACTGCATGTCTCGACTTCATGCCCCATAACTCCAGTTTATGGACCAGCCGGTCCAGTTCTGGTATAAAGATAAAATGAAGACATCCTCACATTCCTGTCCAATCTTATAAAGTGGTTCTAATGGACATCAACATTATGGCTTTGATATTAGATAGTAAAAAGGCATAGTAAAATGTAAAATAAGGAAAATCAAGGCTTTATACCATCTTTGCACAATTTGTTCAGTTTTATTTTTGGAGGTTTCAGACATGCAGATGCATTGGAAATTAATACTTTTGCATGCAGAGGTTTTAATTTTTTTTTATATTTTAAAATCTAATTTATTAAGATGATTTTCAGCTCATTCTAGCATGCTTATCATTCTAATATGCTAATATTCTGATTTGAAAGAAAAACATACTGACCCTAGTCTTTTTAACAAATATCCAAAACAATGCAAATATACAGTTATACAACAAGATATATACTGTACACAGATCAGGTCTGCAGTGGTCAGTATCTATCAAAAGTGGTCCAAGGAAGGAACAGTGGTGAACCGGCGGCAGGGTCATGTGTGGCCAAGGCTCACTGATGGACATCCTTATATATTTAACAGAATCAGCAACATAATTGTCACGTTTTAAGCAGGGATGAGGAGAGTAATCCAAGTCCAGCCACATTTTATTTAAAAATCATAATTCAATGCACTCATTCTATCCCACATTGCACCGCAATAACGAGAGTACAACTGATGTACACTCAACGGCTGACCAAATTCATTCACTCATCTTCATTCACTCCATCAAGTGTACTTTATTAGTAGACTAGAGTAGGGAATAGTGTTTAAGTGTTTAAACTTTGTCCTCCTGCATGTGCACCAGTGAATCTAGAATTGTCTTCTCTCCAGGATTTAATGTTGCCAGAAGTAATAGTAGAAAATGTATCGGTCTCACAAGTCTCTGTCTCGCATTGTCCTGCAAAATCACATCTAATGTCCTGCAACAGATCATTTGTCAGGTGGTCACCCTACCACAGTGTTCAATGATTTTCAAATGACTCGATGGATGAATCAGTCTCTAAATCCCTGATTTCCAAGAGCCTACTATGCTCTGATTGGTCAGATGGCCCATGTCGATTTTACATAAATTTCAGCGTGAGTCCGAATCGATGATGAAACATTGGAAGAACTAGTTATTCAACCCGAACCTTAAGCAGGACGTTTCTCAGTGAGGTACATTATGAGATGTTTTAACTGTAATTCCTCACCATCAGCATTAACAAGTGTGCGTCTATCAACAAACCTGTGTCTGTGTGTGTGTTTAATGTATTGCAGTGCACATCCAGGAGCTGTATCCATAACTGCACATATTGTAGCCCAGTATTAATGTGAATGACTGATGTAACATTACATTAGCAAAACAAATCTTGCTCCATCCTTTATCTTTACTCAGAGTAGTAAGAATGACAGACAATCTGCATTAACAGACACCGTTTTAGGTAATACTGCAGCCCACAGCTGATTTACTGTAGTATTCCAGTAAGACAGTAATATTTTGGGGGGTAGCTGGTTAGCCAGATACCTACACAATATGAAACGCAATAAACACATTGTAGAGTACAGCGTCTTCTCGACATGATGCTATCCAGTATCCACTGAAGTGTTGGAGGGGTTCAAGTTTTCCTTGGTGTCTGCTCGCGCAATAAATGGAAGGGCGATATATTTTAATGATTTGTCTTGACGTCAAAACGAAACGGCTTGGGACTCGTTTAAAAAGCGATTTGGTTAATTGACTCAGAGACGACTCTTACTTTTGAGAGACAATAACTCTTTATATGGTGCACTTGCAGATTTAAAACTTTGCAGGATCTTTTCATTCACTTATAACTATGTTAAGCACTACATGAAAGGTAATTTTCAAGAGAATGCATAATGCATAATACTTTAAAATAATACATATCAAGCAACAGCACAATTTAGCAGGAAGTGTTTGATTATTGCCTCATATAGCTCACTCAAATATATGCTGTGTGCTCAATGTGACATTAAAAACGGTCATGCTATAACACTACTTGATGAAAATGTTGCTTGTTACTGAAAATGTTAAAAGTAGCATCAGACAACTACAGTACTCCAGTAACCCAGAAATATCAGATCATGGGCCACATGATCACATGAGACACAATGGCAGCAGGTAAGACAGGATGACGCCGTTTCACCAGAGAATCCAACTGACAAATTTTGGACCATGACCGCCTTTTGACAGCCATAATCCATAAATAGCGTATTTAATGCACCACGGGCCTGTAACGACACTGATATCAAATATACAGGAGTGTAAATCAGAGATTCACAGTTCACTGCCTTAAACTCACTCAAACAGTCATGTCATCAGGCTTATTCGTGCAGAAGATCTGGACCTCAGATTACAGGAGGACCGTATCTATGATTTGCTGAGGAATGAGCCAAGCGTGAATGTGATAAGGGCATTTGGATGAGTGAAAGTATGAATCTATTTGTTAGAGGACTCTGGCCTTATACACACCTAACATCCAGGAAGCTCTTTGGTTCAAATCAGAGGTCTTCCAGGATGCCTCGCCACTTTAAATAGCTATGATGTGTCTACACTCTTCCCAATCTCTCCAGAGATGTTCTATAAACCTCCGATACAAAATAACTTGCTCTTTTATGAAGTAAATAATTTGATGTAGAATAAATAAAAATGGCAAAAGCTAGACCATTTCACATACAGAAAATGTAATTGGTCATTTCTGCAGACTGCTCAACAATGAGAGCGGTGTAAAAGGCTACCGGGAGGATTTATAGGGGAAGAACTCTAAAAATCGCAATCCTTGTCAGGCATGCGTCTAGCTTTTACGTAGCAATTGTCGATTCAGAGTTGTAAATGAATAGAAACCCCACTCTTGAGTTTCTAGCAAACCTAGTCAAAGCTAACCCCCCTAAACATTATATTGACAATTCACAAAACTGCTATGAAACCTTGGTGAAAAGGTTGTAAAAGAGATTGTTTTGTAGGTCAGTTGACAGGACAGATGCGTGTCTGTGATTTTTTTTTTTTTTAATGATGCATTCTTATTTACTTTATGCATTGATTCATAATTTCCACTCTCCAAAGTATCTCCGGCTTAAACTCCGGCTGCTTTTGTTGCTTTTCAAAAAGACTGGCTAGAGCGTGAATAAATAAAGCAGGCAATGAATTATATTATTGGCTGGACCTACTGAACATCCTTCACAGATGAATAAGTGCTTTGAGTCTGCATGAGATCTCATTTGTGAACAATCTGGGACATCTTATTCATGAATGAACTGAAGAAACAAGGCGTGAAGATCTGCTGACTGACAACTAAACTAAAGAGGCCACGATGTCATGTAAGCAAATACGGAGAGGAAATTAGCTGCAAGAATGGTGTGTAAAAATAACTGATGACCACACTCAACTGAAATGACGTAAGGATGTTCTTTTCTAAAGATGGATAAAGGTTGTAACAGCTGGACGAATCAGACACACAATTATTTGTTATATTTAATGAATAATCCAACAGACCCCTCAATACCATAAGCAATGGTCTAAGCAAGCCAAAGAAGGCTCTGAGAAGTCTGCTTTCCACTGATCATTATAAACTTGTATTCCCCTGCCGACACTAGCCAGGTAACTCAGACACATTCCAGTTGGGGGAAGGTGGCCAGCAGATGCAAAAATACAGGCCATAGGAAAGGACTTCTTTCTATTAATTCATAGACAAACATAAGAGTATAAAGGGACACAAAACTGCCAGCCCACTCTGATCATGCAAATGAGCCATCTCCTAAACAAAGAAACTTTCCCTGCCTGAAAATACACCTTTTTCATTTGTCAAGCCAAACTTGAGAGGTGAGAAGTTTAAAGGGCATTATCTCAGTGACTCTCACTCTCTTCTGGTTGCCGTTTGTGTGGAATAGACCTGACCGCAACGCCGCAGGGACCCCACTTTGCCCTGTAGGGCCTCAAAACATCAAGCCATGTTGTAACTTTTGACTCTCCTGACCAAAACCAAGTCAGACTAATATTTCTAAAGTTCATAATTCTTCAACCCAGACAAACCTGTAGCAACTTCACCACCACTGAACTAATGAACCATCAAAACGTTCTTCTGAGACTGCATATCCAGACACTCATAATGAGTTATAATTAATTATTAATATTCCCCTTGAGCTAATTTGCTACAAAGTGAAGACCAGATGTTGACAGAATGTAGTGTCTTAGTATAATAAGTGTCTTACGTGGCCTTCATAGGAAATTTAATAGAAAAGCTATCGGAAATTGTATCAGCTTCTCATGTGTATTCCACATATGAAAGAGATTCATACAGGTTTGGGACGAGTAAATAATGATTAATTTACATTATTATTTATTAATTACGCTAATACGTTATTAGTTGAAAAGAAACTAAATAATCTCTGGGAAGAATGAAAATCAACACAGGTACACCAAACAAATACCAAAAAATATATAAATAAAACCATAAAGCACTTCAAAACAGAGGGGAAAAACACATTTCCATTAGCACATATGACTGCCACTCTTCCAGCACATCTAGTACAGACCCACATTCTCACACCGTTTAGAAAATAACACACCAGAGCTCCAACATAAAGACCAACCAACAAGAACTGTTCCCAGAATATCTGATACAACATGTGCAAAAAGAGCAAAAAACATTGATAGGTAAAAAATAAGTCGGAGCGAAAAATCATTTGCTTTGCAGTACACAAGAAACTACTGCTGAGACTGAGAAAGCAAACAAATGTACATGTTTATACTATTTTGTGTGAGATCAATTAGTTGCTAATGCTGTTTGCTGTAGCAGCGGTCACTTTGACAAGGTCTTACATGGACAGGTGTGTGTGGGAGAGATTGACAGGAATTCAATGTAAACAACAAACATTTAGCCATACATTTTCATTTCTTCAAGAGTACTCACTTTCTGACAAATGGATTGATGGGGTAGTTGGAGTAGGTGTTTTAGAGTTAAAACCAAAGAGTGCTGTTCAACATGAGTCAGCTAAAAAGAGAATGACCCACCCAACCCGTAAAAATGATTTCACTGACTTGGCTAAATCTTTCATGAATCTCTCTCTTACTCTCCAATCTTTTTGTTCCCGCTCTTGATTTTCTGTGCTGAAATTGCTGATATAGTCACTAGTGATATAGACACAGAGAATGTGAAACACAGATTTACTTCACTGGATCCACCTGTTCCCACCGGGAACTGCTGAACACTTTCATCCCAGTTCTTTTGAATTAAACTGAGGTGGCGCTACTAACTCTGCTATATTTTTCAGTGTCAATAGTAGCTATTTTGAAAACACTTAAGCTTTTTGGTAACAAAAAACTTTTAACAACACATAGAGATGTACCATTTATTTTTGTCACACACAGAGAGAGAGAGAGAGAGAGAGAGAGAGAGAGAGAGAGAGAGAGAGAGAGAGAGAGAGAGAGAGAGAGAGAGAGAGATACAACTGTCCAATGAATCATTTCATTTTGTTAAAAATGATTAAACGGTTCACTGGTTCATATGTAGAGCTTAGAAGTCAATTTATTGAATCGATTAGTTTAAACAGTTTGTGTTAATAAATTATTCAACGACTCACTAAATGCCTGTACATCACTCCCTGTGCTACATTTATATCTTTTAGTAGTGAAATATTTAACAAAATTCTGCAGTTCTATACTATGTATCATTTCAGTCATATAGATTATGTTTCTAGTTAGCTGTATTTAGTGTAAATATACTAAGGTATAATTTAGTATTTATGCAATTGTATTATGCTTTATTATATAAACTTTAGTATTTTTATTTGACTTCTATAGTGAGCATATTCGATATGTTCTATCCCTTAATCTAAACCTTCATTGAGAAGACATTGTAAGGACAGTTGACTGCTCCCACAATGTAAATGATTTTGTTTTTACTTTCATTCTGGGGATAGTTGGTTCCTGCAACACAGTAGGCACAACCTGACCGACACACACACACACACACACTTTCCCTGAGGGTTTCTATGTGCTGGTCCTAATCACTGAAGTTTCTGCAATAACAGTGGGCAAGGTAGAGTATTTACTGCATGTAAACAAATAATAAAAAATATATACCAGCAGGACGTAACTTTGTCCAAAAAAAGTCAGCACAGTCTACATTGTCATTGTCAGTTGTAGGACGTTTGCTTGCTTCTTTCTCAAAGTCTTCTATTCAGCAGATATTACAAGAGATTGGTTACACTTTTGGGTCTAATTTTCACTATGAAGTAGTTAGCATGCATATTTCTATGAGATTAGCTGTTTATTAGTACTTCTGAAGCACATATTAATGCCTTATTCTGCCTGACCATATTCGTCATCCCTTAATCCTACCCAATATCTAAATTTAACAACTACCTTACTAACTATTAATTAAGCAGTAATTAGGAGTTTATTGAGGCGAACAAATTAATGCATCCTTGCTGAATACAAGTATTAATTTCTTTAAAATAACTTTTTTTTTTTTTTACCATGAACCGTCTATTGTGCTACATAAATAAATTGCAATTGAAATTTGTTCTGTTTGTCAGCCTCCAACACTTTTCCTATTAAACAACTTTTAACTTTAACATAATACTCATCTAATGAACACGCCAATGGCACACAAAGTGCAGAAAAAAAAACAAATTAACAAAGCTGCCAGTCAGTGAGGCAGTGATACATGAAAATGTTACAAAAGCTCATGAATAGTCATGGCGTGAGGAAAACAGGTGTTTGTAATACAGAGATTAAAAGATATGGACTTTAAACCAGTCCAGAACATAACAAGAAGCTCCAAAAGCCAAACAAACGAATCACTATCCAGCTCTGAGTGACTGACACTTCATCTTTGTAATAACCTTGGGCCGAGACAACAGCACAATGGAAAAGTGCCAGCTTTTATTGGATTTTCTGAACTGCAAAGCCCTGCAGTGAGCACCGGCCCAATTGTGCAGGAACTTTGTTTTCTTTTCCCCCCTCCGTTCTTCCGATATTTTTCACTTCACTGTCTAAAAGTCAAATTCTCTCTTTTCTTTCGCCTTCTCGCTGTATAATACACACAAAAACAACTTTACATTTTTTTGCAGAGGAAACCATTGCTTGCATTCACACGCAATGGAACGCTCATTTTGAATACTATTAGAGAGAAAAAACACCAGTCAAAATGTCACAGAATATCACTTTTTAACTTTTTGGGTAAAGCACATTACTGCCTAGAGCAGCCATCAAACATTTACCATGCAGTACTAGCACAATGATTTATTATAGTGAGCACGACAAGCACTTCAACCAATCTCTGGTCATTTCATTCATCAATGTTCAGTGGCAGATCCCTTCAGCATGCACTAAAAGCTTTAAGTTTCTTTGTACTATAGAGGACAGCAGATTCACTTTTGATGTGTCTGCTGTGATTGGGTCTCAGGGTATCAGCCTTCATATGTCTCATCTTTAAAGGCTCCATTACTTTCTGTCTGACGCAGTGATGTCTTTAGTTATGAGACCAGATAATATTATTCTCAGCACTCCACTGAGCACAATGCCTGGCCACTTAAAACTCAGTTCAACCAAGCGGACGTGACTGGTTAACATGGTACAGTTAGTTTCTTTGAGATCACCAGACATCATCTGAGACTTACTTTTTCTTCTTTTTTTTAATCTTAAAACTCACAGACCTCAATAAGCATTCATAAAACCAAGACTGGATAAGTTCCAAAAATGACTGCATAGAGAATGTTTTCTTTTTTCTTCTTAGGATCAGTAAAAGGCAGACTGAGTAAGAGTATTTTTCATTGCTCCATTCAATGTTTGCAGCAACATGGTCATTTTCAGCCAATCTTAAAGGTCAGGTCAGGCAATGAACCAATGGTTCAGATGAAAGGCCATTGATAAAAACGAATCATTCATACACACTTTTCGGCAACATAAATAAATATAACAGCCACTGACCTGAAGAAAGTCATGCTTATTTCAACACCCGCATCTATTTTCAGAATATATATCACTCACATGAGAAAAACTCTTACATAAAAGTCGAAATTTAAAAGTGAACTTTGGTTATTTATTTTTTCCCTGTTTTTCACATATTGCCTTTTTTTCTTTCTCAAGAACAACTTTGAGCTGCTGTCTATGTAGACATGAAAGTTATTTTTCTCAAGACAAAACCACATGTCCGAGGGCATTTTGAATTTGATTTTCAAAGACAGGAAACAAACCTTCTGAAGAAATCAACGTATGGCTGGCAGACAGACAGACAGACAGACAGACAGATAGTCACATTATGATGACTTTTGTCCACATTTCATATATCTGAAACCCTGCTGGATTCTTTGCATTTGACCCCAGGACTTCAGTGATGGATTTCACCTGCCTCAGACCTCCTTCTTCACTCCAAAGGCCCACATTACTCTTCTTTTCAGATAGAGAGTGGCAGTGAGAGCTTGTGTCACAATGAATGCTGGGAAATATGTTTTCCTGGGCCCAAACAGATTATGTGTCTGCAAACTCATAGGCCCTTATTCATCTCAAGGTTAGCGCTGTGACTCCTAGCACTCAGTCTTCGGCAAAAGAGGGATGAGGGAATAAAAGAGAGAGAAGGAACGAAAGGGCGAGTGAAGAAAAGTGTTGTTTTTAAGAGCGTCTCTGTCAGAAAATGCACATTATGTGCTGTCACATCCATCAGTGTGTGCGGTCCAGGCAGATGGAGCTAGATGAACACAAATGAGGGAATGCTGGAACATAAACCAGATAGCACATCAAACATCACTCATGGTAGAATCAGGCTCTGAAATTAATGGTATTGAATAAAATCCACTTTATATTTGACCCATTTGTACAAACTATTATGTAAAATATTCATGGCATGCTGGCTTTAACATGTTCAGTGTGTGAACAGATATATGGATGTGTTAGACTGTTGATAATGCAGAATGTATTTTTTTCTATTATATGGTGATTTTCATTACTCCAATAATCAATCCTTCTTAATGTCTTTAACACAGTTCTGTCATGAAACTCAGCTGATTGGTTCCTGGTGTATCAGAAGCCAATGAGCTTGCATGCTCAACCTTCAAATACTCGGGTATTTGCCTTAGCAGTGCAGCACACTTTCAGAAACCCTCCACCTTCCCCAGCTCCACCTGTATAAATTTGCTACAGGTCATTAATCTATGCTCTATTGTAAAGCAGCAGCATGTCTTATTCTGCAAAGACCAAATATATCAACACTGTCATACCCATTACCATGCCAAACACTGATAGAAATACTGTTATTTTTAATTAAATCAAGATAAAGCAAGCTAAATGAATTCTACCAGGTGCCAAAATGAGTACTCATCAAGCATCAAATTATTACTCTAAATTATATCTGACTTATTAGTAAGTATGAACAGATTACTTGAAAATGTGAACTCGTGAAATTGTTATCAAAAAATGATAGCAAGAAGCTTACGATCAAAAGTCTACGTGCTGATTTGGAGGAAAGTGTTGGGGAGAACTAATCTCCCATGGCACAAGTATTGTGTTCTGCAAAGAGAGTTAAATAAATAATTTAGCAATGTGCTGCTGCTGCTGCTGCGGCTGGTCAAGCAAATGTTTGTGCTTTGTTTCTGTTTTATATAAATACTGTATAAATGTATCTATTAAAATACTAAAATTCAGGTCTATAACTCCCCAAACTTCCCGCTGCCTTGTATCTGGCTCTCTCATTGGCTGTAAGTAATTTCCAATGTAATTTTCAGTCAGAACACATTTCACTCAGCAAGGTTTTGAATCGCAGACAGGGCCAGATATTTAGCATGCCAAACATCTCAAGGGCGTCTGCAACTCGTCTGCGATTCTCTCAGATTGTTGTGTTTGATCATTCACACTGCGTGATTGTCACTCGAAATGAACGAGCACCGATTTGCCTATGATTTCTGCCATTTCTCTGCAATTTCGAAAAACCTGTTGGCGAATGAAAACTGGGCCTAAAATCGTGCAGTGTGAGCTCGGCATAAGGGAAGGGAATAATGCAAAATACAGTTTCATGGCCATTTACTAATAATTATGTCCAGTAAATGTTGCTGCTACTAGGATTAAACATCCGTATATAAAAATAATTTAAAAAAGGATTAATTATATTTTTTGGACCTTAAATCCCAATGTATAAACACTTTGCAATTTTAAAAGCAAAAAAATTGTTTCTTTCTACTCAATTTTGGGTGAAGTGTGACCCAGACAGATTCTTAACAGGATTTGTGAGATTCACCCTTAAAAGCATGAAGGAAAACATCACAGTATGCATGTAGAGCATCACACCAGTGCTGTCAGAAGAATCACAGCTGTGCAGGGACGTATGGCATGACTCTTTGGCCCTGTGCGTGTGTGAGTGGGTATGTGCATGATGTTTATAACTACTCGCAAACACAGCACAGATGTATTCCAAATGGCAAAGCAATGACTGTGAGGCTGTGCACGTGTGGAGGGCGAACAAAGGCTTAGGTCTATCAATTTAACATCAGTTTATTAAAAGAATCCAGTGGTAATGCCACACATACACACACTCTCTCTCTCTCGCTTAAGCACTCGTTAGTCATTCTTTTTCTCTCTCTTTTCTGAAACACACACTCACAGAAGGGTCCATGGAGAAGGTCATAGACGGAGAAAATATAAAAAAAAAAGAAAAACTGTGTTCTGAAAAAGTCAGTTCAGCAGTGACATTGAAGTTAATCTCTTTGGTTCTTTTGAAGTCTTTTTAAAAATCTGCTGTTCATAAGAATTTGATGTAAAAAAAATTGAACACAATAAAATAAAAAAATCTAAACAAAAAGGCAGACATGTCTCCTTGAAAAAGTGTTAAAATGAGGTTCAGCAGTGTAATAGCACTGGGTTATCACACCGACTTAATTAAGTTCACCGATAGAGGTTACCTAGTCTAAACGGGAAAACGTTTTCTAGTTCGGAGAGTGCATAGTAATGAAATGGTGAAAGCAAATGAAACCTTTTCGAACATTTCTTTAGTTTTAACTGAATAATACCTAATCAAATTATATGCATAGTCATTAAAGCCACCAATACAATTAAAAGTCTGTAAATTATGTAATCATAAAATCTCTTTACTGGGGGCAGGACTGTAGCTCTGACCCTGCGTTGTTATTCCCCCAGCGTGCCATTATGAAAATTCAGTAATTATTAAATTTAACAATTAGTGAAGAAGTCTTGCAAGGAAAAATGCTAACAATTCCTTCCATTTGAAATTAACATGACCCATGGCAACTGGATGTTAATTTTGCAGGTTTATGAAGGCCACAGAGCAATAACCTGATTAAACTATTCTTTTAAGCAATAGTTAAAGGGAAAATTATAATCAAATTCTCCAAAGCAGATGGGTTTATGTTGCCGGTTGTACCACCAGCTACACTGCAGAAAGAAAAAGTCTTAAGCATTTTTATTTAAAAAATAAATATATAAATATTACTAATGTATAAGCATAAAATATATCACACACATTTTATATATATATATATATATATATATATATATATATATATATATATATATATATATATATATATATATATATATATATATATATATATATACACTCACCTAAAGGATTATTAGGAACACCTGTTCAATTTCTCATTAATGCAATTATCTAATCAACCAATCACATGGCAGTTGCTTCAATATATTTAGGTGTTTGGTTCTGGTCAAGACAATCTCCTGAACTCCAAACTGAATGTCAGAATGGGAAAGAAAGGTGATTTAAACAATTTAGTTACTGGGATTTCACGCACAACCATTTCTAGGGTTTACAAAGAATAGTGTGAAAAGGGAAAAACATCCAGTATGAGGCAGTCCTGTGGGCCAAAATGCCTTGAGGTCAGAGGAGAAGGGGCCGACTGATTCAAGCTGATAGAAGAGCAACTTTTACTGAAAAAAACACTTGTTACAACCGAGGTATGCAGCAAAGCATTTGTGAAGCCACAACACATACAACCTTTAGGCGGATGGGCTACAACCGCAGAAGACCACACCGGGTACCACTCATCTCCACTACAAAAAGAAAAAAAGAGGCTACAATTTGCACAAGCTCACCAAAATTGGACAGTTGAAGACTGGAAAAATGTTGCCTGATCTGATGAGTCTCGATTTCTGCTGAGACATTCAGATGGTACAGTCAGAATTTGGCATAAACAGAATGAGAACATGGATCCATCATGCCTTGTTACCACTGTGCAGGCTGGTGGTGGTGGTGTAATGGTGTGGGGGATGTTTTCTTGGCACACTTTAGGCCCCTTAGTGCCAATTGGGCATCGTTTAAATGCCACAACCTACCTGAGCATTGTTTCTGACCATGTCCATCCCTTTATGACCACCATGTACCCATCCTCTGATGGCTACTTCCAGCAGGATAATGCACCATGTCACAAAGCTCGAATCATTTCAAATTGGTTTCTTGAACATGACAATGAAATCACTGTACTAAAATGGCCCCACAGTCACCAGATCTCAACCCAATAGAGCATCTTTGGGATGTGGTGGAACGGGAGCTTCGTGCCCTGGATGTGCATGCCACACATCTCCATCAACTGCAAGATGCTATCCTATCAATATGGGCCAACATTTCTAAAGAATGCTTTCAGCACCTTGTTCTCTTAATTAAAATATTTTATATGGTTTATTATTATTTAATGTTATAACACACATTTAAAATAGTTTAAAGAAATGTAATAATTTAAATACATTTAATTTACATTCAAAAAATATTTTCAGAGTACATATCTTGAACAAATTTTTATAGATTTTTTTCTTACCTCATTGGCCAATGTTTCTTGTTTAAAGCATAAAATCAGAGCAAAGCTACACAAATATTTGCCAGGAATAATAATTTAAAAAAAATTAGAGTATGAACATTTAAAAATGTAATATTTAGATTAAAAAAAAACTGTATTATCTCAAATTTACCTTTGAAGTATTTACTTTGTTCTAGAGTGTTTAGATTTTATTTTTACTGAAGAAAAAAAAGAAAACCTATTTCAGTGTAGAAAGGACTTTTTATGTGTACGAATACAAGGATGATGGGACTACCTTGGCAACAGAAGCGACAGCCTCACAGCAGCCAGACGCCCACAGGGGTTTTAGGGAGGACAACGTTTGCCCTGAGTGAAATGTGAACCAGCAAACATCTCATTCATGATTCAGGCTTCCTGCTCTCTGAACCACAGCTTTGAGGATTTCAGAAAACTCTGATTATGTCCCCAAGCTCCTCTAGCTGTATCTGAGACGGCAGGTGATAGACAGAGCTTTTGCCAAACACAAACAAAAAAAGTATATTTAATGGCTTTGCTAGTGTCATAAAGCCATGGAAAGGTCCAAATCATAAGATAAATAGGCTAGTCCAGAAGCATCTAATATGTGGTTGCAAAACAGAAATAAGAACATCAAATAGACAGATCAATCAGAGGATCTGTGCTCAGACTCAGAGAGAAAAAGGTTTCTCCCTCAGGCGAGCGGTTTGATGAAGGGAGCAGTTTAAGGAGAAATAGGCAGAGCGGAAGCACTGATGAAGGTAAGGGATGTTTATCTGCTGGACGGATGATAGAGGTTTCGTGTCATCAAAGAGTACACAAAATTATCTACATTCCATTCACTGGAATTCATTTGAATCTAATAAAAGCAAAATCCACAGGATTTGGAAAGGACGTGGAGTGTATGAATATAAAAAATAAAGTTGTTGGGTATTATTAATTTTAAAGCTGTCGTGGGTAGAATGGTGTAATTATGACTAAACTATAACCTCTGTGAGTCTTGCCTTCTTGCTCTGCATATCAACTTAATTTTGATGTTAATAATAAACTTTGAAGGTAATTAGCATGTATTTTTCCAACAAATATAAACAGGGCTAACATTCACCAAATGCAAGTAAAATTTTACATAAATAAACTGGAAAATGTATATGTATTTATAAAAATAAAGTGATTTGCTGGCCATTTAACTGGCAACCTTAAAAACGGCAACATAAAAAATGGATAAATTAAAAGGACAATCGCTGTTTTTTAGAAAAACTGAAAATAGATACATGTTTTATAAGAGACAGCATTTAACAAAGATATATAAAATATATTTATAGCTGATCAATGTGAGATTCCTCAATTCACCTGCTATTGTCAGATTTGGATAAAGTGGACTTTGGACCTTATATTAGAAGTACATTATATTCTGCTATTTACTAGTGATCACAGAGGTATCGCCAATATTTCCTCTTAGCCTTTTTGTTGTTGTCATTCTCCAAATTCCATGTTTTATCACTCCGTCCAAAATCAAGCATGCATAACATTATGACCTCATTTTGTTAGGAGGTCAAGTCACACCTCAAACTTCTTGTTGTGCTTTCTGCTTCTGCTTGAACCATTTCTGCTTTGTGGAAGGGTGCATTATCCTGCTGAAAGAGTTTACAGCCACCAGGGAATACCGTTTCCATGAAAGGGTGTACATGGTCTTGCTTAGATAGGTGGTACGTGTCAAAGTAACATCCACATGGATGGCAGGACCCAAAGTTTCCTATGCCCAAAGCATCACACTGTCTCCGCTGACTTGCCTTCTTCCCATAGTGAATCCTGGACTATGCTTTCGACAGTGGACAGGGGTCAGCATGGGTACCCTGACTTCTTTCAAGGTACCCCATAGCAACAAACTGCGATGCACTGTGTTCTGACACCTTTCTGTCAGAACCAGCATTCTGTCAGAAATCTGAGCTACAGTTTTTCGTCGGGCAGCGTTCAAAGTTTTCAGTGATCCAGTAATCGAAATCATTCAAACAGTACAGTGCTAATGGGGTTTGCCTGTCATATGTGCTAACAATGTAGACGAAATAAGGCAAAAATGCATGCTGTTCATGCAATTCACGAGATCCGCTTTAATCTGCAAGCCGTACTTCATTGGGAGTCTACAGCAGATACATGCACCAATGATTTTAATGGAGCAAAGATCAATGTTCATTGGACAAGGTTCAATGGGTCCGAAAACTAAAATTTTTGTTCATTCACTGTGCTTCACTTTTGAATTGGATGTTTTTCAAGAAGTGGATGTTTCAAGTCTGACATCTCTATACAGAATTGAGTGAGCTCTAAGATAGGTGGGACATTTCAATGAACAGCCAATGACTGTTACAGAGTTAATTTAGCTATACTGTTTATCAGTAGTGTGAGAAGCATCTTTTAGAACACAAAAAAATAAATAAGAAGCAAGAGTACAAAAGCACCAGCTACCACTGTCAAGTAATAATAATCTTTTTCTTACTTTTACTGTATAACAGAAGACTCTGTATGTGCTGGTAAGCTAATATGATTTATTTTATTTCCCAAGACAAGAGCCACATTTCACAACAGTATTTAAATTTTGCAGGTCTCAAAAATAGAACAATCTTTCATTTATGCCTCTTATTCTATTTCATTCACTGTTGGGGCACTTTGTGTAAAGGGCCCCCAAAGAGTGCCTGGATTAGCATAAACCGGCTCTCAGCTCATACACACGCTGAAGGGTCAGCGTCTTTGATATCCAAGCTGATACCATGCTGCTCTGAGCAAATCACAGTTGCTCTACAAAATGACATTGTTAGATTGCTAAGAATATTACCGTTCATATTATAGTCATAATATTACTGTTCATTTGTATCACCAGTCAAATTGACTCAGTTAATGCTATTATAATATCTGACTGAGTATGATTAAACATAACTATGCTCTTGAACTTTTCACCGGACAAGCTAGGTGACAGCAGTTCTGGCAGATTTATTTCCAGGTCAGCTGATCGGTGGGACTGATGAGTAACAGAAGGAAGGTTACTAAGGTCTCTGTCCTGTTTTGTCACCGCGGTACCCTCCAGCAAGTCGCTTCATCTCGCATCATATCAAGAGGATTGCGGTTTGTCTACTTTGGAAAAAATTTCAATTTTAGATATGTTCAAAGAGCTGAAGGCTGATAAACTTATAAACATTTCAAAGCTACTGACCAAGCAACTGATTAGGCTCAAGCTCTTAAAAAATGCAGGACATATTCAGTATGAATTTGAATAAATAACCAGCAGGTGTAACCATGTTTATTTCTAAATGTTATGCCGATTGCATATACATTCTTGGCAGACAATTACTACTAAAGTGACCTCAAGAAAGTGGATATAAGAATAGATACATAAAGAAAAGTCCCATGCACAGACATTTGAAAGGGCAGCGGCCCAAAACAAAATGGAAACACACACACTTAGGTTTTCATGTTTGTAAAGGAGACTTTCCATAGACATATTGATTTTTATACTGTACAAACTGTATATTCTATAACTCTAAACCAGGGGTGTCCGAAGCCCGGCCCACGGGCCAAATGCGGATGGGGTGAATTTCAAATGGCCCGCAGCTTGTCTATTAAAATATATTATATGTGGCCCACCACGCATAATTTACAAATCATGCAGTTTCACAATGTCAGCACAAGGCGGTACTAGATTTTAGGCTATAGGGAAACGCACCAAAAGCGTAATGAGACTTGTGCTCAGCACTACTCGCGAGTTCTGAGTCTGAATCAAGCCTACCACACGAGTCCTGAAAACTGAAGCCAAAATGTCTTGATCGCACACAGGTGGCTGGATGCAGTATAGGTCATAAACCCCGCCCCCTCCATGAAATGGAACATAGACAAACTAAACAATCAAATTACACTTCAAATACATTTATTCCCAAGATAGTTTCTGTCATTTTTTACTGTTTATCACATTGATGTTAGCTCTAGTGTTCGTTCTTTAAAAAGTTTGGTTTGAGTTATTTGATGCTATAAAAATGGTGTGACCGCTGAAATTGACAGCTTCTCTGAGTGAAGTCTAATGGACATTTTCCAGGACCTTCGGGAGGAGATTGGAGCTTTAACTTTAATTTCTACATTTCCATAACTTTTTATTTAACAAAAAGTTGTCGATTAGGTGGAAGTGTGGGCGGGACCTTGATATAGTACTTGATTTTGTACTTGGAGTCCGAATCTGCGCAGTACTCGGGCTCCAAGTTGCTAATGTAGACTTGAAACCCAAGATGTCAGCGCCGTATTTGCACACTGGCAGCTTCACTTTTGTCCACGGAAGAGAGTGAAGGTGCATCATCCATCATTTTTACAGTCTATGGTCTGAACAGATGGGGTTCGAGTTTGGCATAGAGGTATCCGGTACAAGCTGAAATCTTGGTGATTTAATTTAGTTTAAAGCCAGTTGAAACCGCACTGACTTAATACACTAACAAACACACACACACACACACACACACACACACACAAAATGTCCAAAAAGGGGAATAAAGTGTCCATGGGTATAAAAGTCTCCGAAATAAACAGGGGATCTGGTGTCCTTGTTGCGCTGGGGCACGTGCAGGGAAGGTAGTACTCGGGTTTGTCCAGTAAACAGGCTGGGGTCCCGATGGCCGCACACGCTCCCCTCTTCGGTCTGCTTCTCCAGCGGCTCAGCTTCCCAAGGGCCACAGCATTTGAGGGGCAAAGCGGCATGGCTATTCTCAGCCTGATAGCGGTGAAGCATGGGCATACTGCTCAGGTGACTCACGGCTTGGCGGTGCCGGACTGACTCCCCACTCGGACCTGCAAGGACACCAGCGTGCATGCACAGGGGAAGAGACCAGACTCTTGAGGACAGGCGCACTCAGCTTTTAACAGTGAGGCTTTTTTCTATCCAGGTGTGCCTCATCACGCACTACCAGTCCAAGTTGTTACAGCACCCCTCCTTTCTCTCACACCTACTCCAGTCAGGAACCTGATGAAGGGCCGCGATTTAAGTGATGGGGTGGTGATGATAATAAGGGAGAGGCAACAGTTCATCACACAAGACTAATATGTGATTACACAAGTCCCTATCATCAAGTCTCAAGCCGCAGTGCACACAAACCAAGCAAGTCAAGTCAAGTCAAATGGCTCACCTCAAGCAAGTCAAGTCCTGCTAAAGGTCAAGTCAAGCCAAGTCAAGTTACATACCAAACAGAAACAAGTAGAGATTATATTGGCCTCAACCTTAATTTTGTTATTATTATAAAAATTATAATAAATAAATAAATAATATAATAATTATATGAAAAATTTTGGTAAAGGTAAATTCACAAGCATGAAGCATTAATTACATTGGTTTCAAAGTAAATTTCATGTTTATATATTTTTTATGGAATACCAACTACAGGAAAGTGACAGAAATTAACTTTCCCATTAAGGTCCTACATTTGACCCCTAAAATTGATTTCCAGGGGCATTTTTTTTCTAATGTTAATGTATACGTAATCTTAGAGTTTAATGCATATACACTGAAATGACAAATGCATTAATGATGTTATGACCGGCTGATTCACTCTGGATATCACATATGCAACCGTGCATATACTCTGGAAATATCGCTTAACATCATATGTTATAAATATAAAAAATAACTTGTATTGGGCCATTTTTGCCACCATATCTTGAATTGTGGATGCATTTTATTACTTCTGCCGGCATTTTGCCACAACCCCCTGATAATGTCTGATCCTTCTTTAAGAAAAGCATAAACACTGGTATCAATAGTTTTCAATATTGTTTTTCCGTCATTAGAAAAAGTGACATATGCGTTAAAGCTATGATTTGAAAGAGACTGTGGCAAATGTCAGTGAATTTACATCACGTTAATTACAAAACTTGCCATTATTAATTATTATTTTAATCTATTGACAGCCTTAAGCTACATTTGAAAAAAAAATGTATATAAGACATGCTGTTTTGACCACTATTCTCTCTAGATTTAGTCAAATTAACTAAAACAAATAAGTTAGCTTACATAGCTTAATTTTTTGAAGTGGTGACTGAAATTCGAGGTTGTGATGGTCGTGTCTCACATCCCTTGCCAGTTATTATGCATACAGCAAATCTGCTTTTAAAAATAATGATCAATTTGAAGTGTTTAAATCCAAAAGAAATTATGTTGGGAGATTTTCCCTCTGTAGATTTAGCTCATAGCTGTAGATTTTTTTTTTTTTTTCAGTGCAGCTATCACTGGTGTCGGTAATTCCATTGCTT
Source organism: Gobiocypris rarus (assembly GCA_023029165.1). Lineage (NCBI taxonomy): Eukaryota > Metazoa > Chordata > Actinopteri > Cypriniformes > Gobionidae > Gobiocypris > Gobiocypris rarus. The sequence continues at coordinate 24,124,206 of CM040925.1, forward strand.
ACATTTTGCTTATATTTTCTTTACTTATTCAAACAAGTCTTAAGTCTTAAATTTGAGTGGTATAAACAAGTCATGTGACTCGAGCCCCCCACCTCTAATTATCATAATTTCAATTCACTTTTGCATCAGCATCCAGTCTTGCACACTCTGTGGTCATCATGATAGTCAGTGCACGTCTTGTTTTGTCTGTGAATGAGAACCAGCAATCAACTTTGAGTGTGATTCATGGTTTCCTGTGATTGTGATTACGGTCTAAGAACAATTACACCGCCTCTGTGCATTAAAACATATGTGAAAACACAGTTTTTCACGATAAGGCCCTTCAAATGCCCCTCGGCATGAAAATTACACCTTCTCTGAAGGATCCGGAAAACTCCAGGGGAAAGTGTCTTCCGCTCAACAAAACTTACAATTAATAAAAGTAAAATGGTTGAAGTTACAAAGTGTCTGTACTGCCAAGACTGGGTACTGCGGTTCAAGTAATGTCAGAACTGAATGATTCATGATTGGTTCTGATTAAGCATCAGGATGACACAAGGTGAAGTTTACACTGAGAGTGGTTAGTTCACTCTTACTTGCCAAGTTTCATTTTGGGGATCTATTTAATACGTCACTATCAGCAGCAAGAAGTAAGCGCGTGACCCGACTAAATGTGCACTTCAAACTATAAATGACAGCTTTATGTCATCGTGTGAAATACAGACTGACAGCAAGTGATTCACCATCACCATTCAGACAGAATGATAAAACAGGAAACTAGTTAATTATTCTCTCTCTCTCTCCGCAAATGCATAAGTATATAAATAATGAAGCATTTTAATTTTAAACTTCAAGTGTGTGTATGCGCTAGTGCTCTGTTTGTGTGGGTGATGGTATGATGAAGAATGTTGTGGGCAAGACTGTTGGTATGACAAACGTTGCACATGTGTGCCTGTAATGAGCGTTTGGGGAAATCGCTGTGTATGTGTGTGTATGTGTAACTTGCAGTGGTTTCCTGCTGTGGGCGGCTCAGGATTAAAAGTGTATTAATGTAGTTTAGTAGCACTAATCTGCCTCAAACCCTCCTGTGTTTGTCCACAAAGCTACAAGACAACTAAATTCATGACCACGACTTGTGTATCCGTATGAAACTCTACTATGACAAACCAAACAGAAACCACATATTTTCAGCACCTTTAAGGGGGGGGAAATGAAGCGGTGATGACTTGTATTGGTAGTTCTATCATGACAACTCTCTGAAGATTTTTAGCATCGTAATGGATATGACAATGTTAATGTATTTGATATTGGCAGAATAGATCTGCTACTCTGCTGCTTGTTGATTATTACTGTTGTTGTAGGTTATTGCTGCTGTAGTGGACAACACATTCCAGGGCCAGTTTATGACCGGGCCCTTCTCTGCCCATAACAGTGGACAAAGGTTTGCTACATTTTGATTGAATCTTGTTGGACTAACACAAACAAACTGCCCAACACCATCAGATAAAGATGCTAGACAACAGCCAGACACCACTTAGAGGGCAAGAAGAAGACATCTGATTCCAAGCCCAGGAAGGACAGGACTTCTCATTGGTCCACATGCAGGTTCAGACCTTCACCCATCTAGAGACTAGTTTTATGATGGCCATAAACATCCCCAGGACCTCAGTAGTAGTGGGTGAAACAAAGAAAGACCACAATGATCCATCCAAATCCATTCATAACTATGTTTGGAAACCTTAAGACTGATGTAAATTACATACATCCATGTCATACTTATTCAGAGAAATAAGTATTCTCAGTGACAGCTATTTGTAATGCAACATCTTACACAGATTCAGCTGCTAATGATCAAATTAATGAACGCATGACATTTCAGTCTTTTTCCAACATGTTTGAAGTCTATTTGTTTACAATATTGCCAAGGGTATTCTGATGGTGATGCCAGCGGCCAATTGCAACACCGGAATGAAGAAGCGCCAAATTGCAATCTCCTCCTATTTGGAAAAGGATAAAGGTATCCTTTCAACAGACACTCCTTTTTCTGGGCCTCTGCTCAAGAGAGACAAACAGTTCACCAAGATCTGAGTCTCCAAACGCGAGAGACAAACAGTTCACCAAGTTCTGAGTCTGTCCGGCAAGGATTAGACTGTGACAGAGCAACCAAGTTCTGAGCCTCTGATTTAACCAGAGAGACAACACACGATCCGAGGGACTGAGTCTAATGCTTGTAAGGCAGCAACAGACAACAGATACGACCCCGTTCTGAGTCTACAGCTTGTGAGGAAAGAGACATTAACCAACACTACGTTCAGCGTTTTAGTCCAGCAAGAAGACTACAGCACGCGAGTCCTGAGTCACACACAGACATTTGCAACAAGGTTGAGCTCAGAAGAGCAAACCTTCACTTCAAGGTTCCTTCATCTGCATGTTCCAGATTGTTAAGGACCTTCTGCACCTACTTCAGGGCCTCATCTGCGTGTTCCAGATTTTAGGATCCTTTGGTGCTCCGAGAGATCAGCATCTCACAGATCTTCATGTTTAGGACTGTTGAAACGGATTCCAGATCTTTTCCCCACTGCCTTGTCACCCAGCACAACCAGTGGAAGAAGTCACTGCCATCGGGCTGCTTACTCAACCACGTGGAACGTAAACATCACTTAACCAAACCTCTTTCCAGAGACCATGGAATTGTTGTAAATTATCAGTATATGATTTCCTAATTTACATTAGAAATAAACAGTTTTGGAATTGTAGAAATTGAAGTTAAAGTTCCAATCTCCTCCCGAAGTTCCAGAAAATGTCAGTTGGTGCCTCAGTGACTACTTTACTCAGAGCTGTCAATGTCAGCTGTCAATCAGGACGTCACACCCCCATTTTATAGCATCAAATAACTAACCTTTTAAACATTTAAAAGAACGAACACTTGAACTAACATCATCATACTAAAAACTGCCTAAAATAACATTGAAAAACATGCATCTGAAGTGTAATTTGATTGTTTAGTTTGTCTATGTCACATTACATTTCATGGAGAGGGTGAGGTTTATGACCAATACTGCATACAGCCACCTGGGGGGGTGATCAAGACGCTTTGGCTTCACTTTTCAGGACTCGTGTGGCACGCTTGGCTTGTGCCAAGTAGTTAACGCTGAAAATATCATCAGCTTGTTCTTAAAACACTATACAAGCCTGATCATTGTTAAATGTTGAAATACAACACTGATGAGAACTGAATACCAAATGAACACAGTGCCTCCAAAACACAGCTGAAACAGCCACACTGAGAAGAAGAAAAAAATAATAATAATTCTATAGCTCAAGGCAGCTTACAGCCTTTAGAGGAACTTCATCAAGGGATTTTCATATTGTCTACAGTGAACTAATGAACCAGAAGGCTACTGGATAGAAAGCCAGTCCTACACTTACATTTACATTTAGTCATTTAGCAGATGCTTTTATCCCAAATTACTTACAAATGAGGAACTTCACAAGCAATTTATCATAAAAGACCCAACAACATGCCTATTGCAATACCATAACTGCAAGTATAAAGAGTTGTAGTACAGAAGACAGGAAAATGAAAGGAAAAAAAAAAACAAGTAAAAAGGAACAGCTAAACCAAGAACATATTTTTATTTTTATGAAGTGCAATTATGGTTGAGGAACAGAAAGTGAAGGATCAGGACTATTTCTTAAGACCTTTAGACATAGTCTTTATTCGGGTTATAGTTTGTAATTGTTAAAATAAAAAATTTAATTCTAACCAAAGCAAGGCTTTTGTCTTTCTTTTATTTTTTTCTGTGCATAATCCTGATGGGGTAGGGGGGTAGTTCAGATAGTGTTACTGAAGGGGCTTTTGCTTCAGATATAGTCTGCATAATTAAACTGAGCTAGTCAGAGGAGAACCGTGTACAGCACCACTATACGCAGAAAGAAAAAGCCAATAGGATTATTTACAAAAATCTTAAAGCAAAAGGGAGAAATTATCAGTTACATGCAACTTTTATTTTCATCCATCAATTTTCCCTTCATCTCTACTTCTTGTCTTTCCTTCTTTGAGTCCTAATTTCATCAGCACCAAGATCCAGTGCACACAAAGGCTCAATTCACAGTCAACACCTCATAAAAATGCCCAGCAGGAAGTTGACTACTGACGGCCAATCCTCAAACAACAGACAATTAATCTTTCTTCTCCCTTTAACCTCGCTGGCTTTCAAATGGCCACTTCTTTATCTATTGTTTCAAGCATTTCATTGCTATCATTCCTTAACTCCTTTTGTTATCTTCTGTTCCTCTTTCTGGAAAGTATGTGATGGTGCGTCGTTATCCGTGTCTCCACTTAAAGTGGATGGATAATGTAAAAGTCTACCAAAGGGACTCAAGCCTGGAAAGAAAATATCCGGAGTGTCCAGAAAATATCCAAAGTGAATATCTTGTTGGCAAATGCTATTTGCAGTAACTCTGCCCACAATTATCAGATTGAGCCAGACAAAAATACAAAAGAAATCCAGCAGGGCAAGTAAAAATTTGAACCACACAGTAGAAAAAATCCTTAACGTCGAGCCCTACACACACACACACACACACACACACACACTCACCTAAAGGATTATTAGGAACACCATACTAATACTGTGTTTGACCCCCTTTCGCCTTCAGAACTGCCTTAATTCTATGTGGCATTGATTCAACAAGGTGCTGAAAGCATTCTTTAGAAATGTTGGCCCATATTGATAGAATAGAATTTTGCAGTTGATGGAGATTTGTGGGATGCACATCCAGGGCACTAAGCTCCCGTTCCACCACATCTTAAAGATTCTCTATTGGGTTGAGATCTGGTGACTGTGAGGGCCACTAAGGGGCCTAAAGTGTGCAGAGAAAACATCCCCCACACCATTACACCACCACCACCAGCCTGCACAGTGGTAACAAGGCATGATGGATCCATGTTCTCATTCTGTTTACCCAAATTCTGACTCTACCATCTGAATGTCTCAACAGAATTTTGGTGAGCTTGTGCAAATTGTAGCCTCTTTTTCCGATTTGTAGTGGAGATGAGTGGTACCGGGTGGGGTCTTCTGCTGTTGTAGCCCATCTGCCTCAAGGTTGTGCGCGTTGTGGCTTCAAAAATGCTTTGCTGCATACCTCGGTTGTAACGAGTGGTTATTTCAGTTAAAGTTGCTCTTCTATCAGCTTGAATCAGTCGGCCCCTTCTCCTCTGACCTCTAGCATCAACAAGGCATTTTCGCCCACAGGACTGCCGCATCCTGGATGTTTTTCCCTTTCACACCATTCTTTGTAAACCCTAGAAATGGTTGTGCATGATAATCCCAGTAACTGAGCAGATTGTGAAATACCATGCCACGCTCAAAATTAACGACAGAAAAAAAAAAAAAACGGTAGGCATTGGTCTAAAAGGGTTGTATCTAGTCTCTTAATGAGTCATGGGTGTGTTTTGGGTGTAACATGCAACAAACCATTCAAAGTCTCATCTCCCATTCCCTTTAAAAGCCAGTTGCGTATGCACCATAGCGCATACACCATAACACACCATGTTTTCAGATCAGCATGTCTATTAGCGAACAGATGAGCACGAGTGCATTTGCTATTTAAACGTGACGCTGGAAGTGAAAATGCTAACTGTGTCAGGCTGAAACTAGCTAAAAACTCCTGCCGTCTCATTGCACCGGGTGTATGGCTGTTCAAAATGTAGGTACAAATATTTGGACACTTTCTGGTTGTCAATGTGATGAATTACAGAACCTGTGGGTTACTCTGCTTGGGACCTTCTACCAAAAAACACATTGAGACCAGTTGAGTAAAATACATTGAACTGATAACTTTGGTTTTCATATACATTTCAACTAGATGCAGTTGTATTAACTGCACTGAGACTAAATTACAATTAAAAAGAGGCTTTTAATTTCCAAATACAAGTACAGTCTCAATGCTGGTTCAGCCAGAAGCTCACGTCGCTCAACAAAACAGCAATTCTGCACCATAGTGTCACACTCTCCAGGGAAGTCAACCTATGAATGCTCAGCTTATTGGCTTACTTATAGCTGTCCCTGCATATTAAAGTTCTCCTTAAAGGAACAGGTCATGCCACATCTTACCCTGACTACTTAATCTCCACAGCGCCACATTCATTTTCAAGTAATGAATTCAGCACGTCTAATGCTACTGAAATTGAACACGTGGAGCCAGGCTTCTGTGCTTTGGTTGTGAAAGAGGGAGGAGAGAGAAATAATTAGCCTGCCAGCAGTTGAGAGCTAAACTAAGTCAGGGTGCAGCACTCCAAGCCTTGAAGTTCATAAGCTGCTATCTGAGTCATACAGCGAGGGTGAAAATGTCAAAGTGTGTGGATGTGTGTGTATTAGAGCAGAACGAGATAGAAAGGGAAACTAACTGAGAGGACATCAATAAAGCATGTAAACGTCTGCTTTGTACTAATGCAAAAATTCCCACCTGTTATTCTGGTGCTCTTTATCTCTCAGTACAATTTACCTTTGACCTGAAAGCAGCTTTCCACTGACCTCAATATCGTATTCTCACTTCAAATGAACACAAATCAGGGGCATTCAACACTTCTTAATCATGCACACTTTGCCCCATTTAATTTGAACGACACGCCGGCGAGAGTCAGAGAAAAACCCTTGCAGGAAGCCTGCAGCTAAACCAGCTCAACCAGAAACGCTTTCCCAGGAAGAGAGAACAGGATTTGTTTACAGTCTGAGTGGAATGACACCCTGTTTTCCACAGAGAGAAACATTTATGAATACATTAATAACTTAAACTCTTTAAAGCTCATTTAAAATGTAAATAAAGTAAATAACATAAAGAAGATTTATCCCAAATGTCTTGAGCCACTCAATGATAGACAAAACAACACACTTTGCTTTGGAAGTACCTGCTTCAGTCGGATTAGCAATGTTTTCAGCATTTTTCTTGTTTAGCAAAGTCTTTTTGATCTAAGTCGTCGCCTGTTGAAATTAATCTTTACTTTCTTTTCCTTTTCTTTGGTTTCCAGCTGTTAGCTGACACACAAATCTGTCTAGAAACAAAATAACTTTAGCAACCAAACAACCTAAAGCTATTTCCCACAACACACCAATACAATTTCTGAGCTTAGATGATACATTTGACTAAATGCAAATAAGGTAAATAAAATAAAGATTTATCCCAAATGTCTTGAGCCATACGTAACGTATTGTTATTAGCTAACATTCTGTCAATTCCTCTGGTCTAGAGGTTGCAACCTGAAAGAAGTCTGTCATGACTTATTCTTCAGTCTTCAGGTACTGTGTCAGTCTTCATAGAAGCTTCAGGTCTGAGCCAGCGGTGAGACCCAGCACAGACACTGCATGCACTAAAGTTCAGTCTTTGAAACGTGTCTTACTCAAGTCTCTCACATGTCTCTCTAAGTCTACTTCTATCTCACAAACCTGTGTTCTCTTAGCCAGTGTGCTAATGCTGCTCTGTACCCCCTTCAATCCTGCTCAAAGATATGCAAAGAGAGCCACAGTGGGTGTGGCAAGAGGTGGTTTATTTAAAGGGATAGTTTACACAGAAATATACAGCCTGCAATCATTTATTCGCCCTCATGTTGTGTCAAACCTTTATGAATGTCTTTCTTCTGTGGAACATAATAGATGACATTTTTACAAAATGTCTAAAAGTTTTACTACAATGAAAGTGCATAGACTCCAACATGTGGTGATAAGTGACGACAAAATTTTCATTTAAACTATCAACTATCCCTTTAAAACAACAACAACAACAACAACAGAAAATACCATATAAAAAATGTAGTATACAGGGCTAAAATTAAAGGGGTGTGGTGTCCTAAATGATTACAGATAATGGTTTAAATTGAACAGTTCATCACTGTTTTACCGCAGAATGCATCACAGCTATTTTGGCTGTATTTATTTGCATGCCTGTATTGTTTGCTCTTTCCACAAAAGCTAAAACACTTCAGTATGACCTTCTGAAAGGGTCAGCAGAGTAGTCCACAGAGGGAGTGTGAAATCACAAACACTACCCATAAAGAGTGTTTATTTTGACCTCTTCTTGTCTAATACAGAGGTTCAGCAGCGTTGCTAGGTAACATGCTAGGTGACCATTTTAACAATGTGAAAACGCAGTAGAGGTGAAAACTTGAGACATGATGCTGGCACTCAAACCGCAGACTTCCCAAAAAGCTACATTGATGGGAAAACTGGATGTCACAATCAGGATTAACTGCTGGTGGACCAAACAGCACAAATTGTGAGGAAGTGTGCTTTTCCAGCCAAACAATTAGGCCATTCATTTAAAAGCCACTGATGACCTTTCTGGTGTCTGCCTGGTTGGTCAGCCAATGATAATTACAGCATATGCCAGGGATAACCTTACATTACCTTTAACAGACTCAGTAGAAGGAGATAGAAACATATCATGCATAAAGAAAAGAACTGGAGAAATTGAAATATGGTGGCCATAGGAGCTTTAATTGGTTAAATGATTAAACGAACCAACCACCTGGCTATTTTGCTCTTGAATTTGTATGCACATATTTTGTTTGTAACTTATTTCAGATTTCACTAGTGATTTGAAACTAAAATGTATGACCAAAACCCACCCCAAACCAAATAAACAAACTAAATAAATTATCATATGCTAATTACATTTTTACTATAACTATTATTTAAAATGATAAATTAAAAACTATAAAAGCAGTATGTTTTGTGTCAAATGGGATTAAAAACCAAATACATTAACCTTGACATATCCAATCACAATGTAAAACTATTTTGGGAGTGGTCATGATTGAATTTAAATAAATTATAACTTCAAAAGTAGTATTTGGGGGCAAACAGAGTACTATGTACAAAAGCCGCGAGCGCGCCATCACTTCCGGCGAGTGAGGTCAAATGTACACGATACGGCGTATCTCAATGCATGGGATACAAGCGGCGGAAGTGATCTCTTGCGCATATCTCTACGCCATATTGTGTAATTTGACATTACTTACAGGTGATGGTGCGAGGACAGCTGATGTACATGATGTTGTATTTGAGGTAAAAAAAATTATATAAATACTGTTCGGTTTCTCACACAAACCAATCGTTTCGTGCCTTAAGACATCAATGTATCGTCACGAGCCACAGAGTTTAATAAGTATCCGTATGTCTGTTTTTTTTTTACCCTCATAGGTCTCATAATCTAAAATGTTGCCATTGACATGCATTATACGACTGACAGACTGCAACGGTTGGAGTTCAAAATCTTAATTTGTGTTTTACTGAAGAAACAAAGACATCTACATCTTGGGTGCCCTGGGGGTAAGCAGATAAACATCACATTTTCATTTTTGGGTGAATTATCCCTTTAACCGCTCAAGTTTTAATTAAACAAGAGCTCCTCATTTTAGCTTATGAAGACCCGAGATGTCAGTATGCTGTAGTTATTTAATAAAATTAAGAGTTCTGACATTAGTGCATGGATACTGGTGAGGGAACAGCAGCAGAATGAGTAAATGTTTTGGAAACATTCCCATTGTCTTCCTTCCACTCTATGCTAATGAGCTAACAGCTCTGTCCTACTACCCCATCACTCACAGTCAGGGACTTAGGTGACACTGACACTAGAAAACAACAACAACAAATAACACACATTTCATATTTGGGCTTTAATATTATCATTTATCTAACCAATTCCAGCTCATTATGCACATTATTTACACATATGAGCAATTTAGATCAGACAAATAGATGATAACATTTGGCAGATATGCCCTAGTCTTTGACACTATGAAAATATGACTTGTAGTACTCCCATTTAATCATTTTTAAAGACGTGTATACACTGATTGTGATGTGAAAGGAGTCTTTAAAAATGAGCCTCATGAAAAATTCAAACATATTTGAAATGATTTCCATCTCTCTCAGACCCCAGACACACTTTGATTGTGTCTATGTATTGCTCACTTAGTCTCAGCTATTCATGTTGTGCTAATCACTAGTGAAATGTTCTCAAAACAGAAAAGTGTGAACGCAGTTAATATTCTCTCACTGCACAATATTCACATACACACCGTTTCTTGGTAAAACTGCGGCGTTAGAGAATATTAGCTGCAATCACACTTTTCTTTTTATGGTTTGAGAACGTTTCACTAGTGATTAGCACAACATGAATATCATGGTAACACGGTAACCAATGGGCAAAGATTTGATTCATCCATTCATGTGAAACTAATCCTCCATTAACATTTGTGTGTGTGTGTGTGTGTGTGTGTGTGTGTGTGTGTGTGTGTGTGTGTGTGTCTTGATTTAATTATTGTTCCCTTCACTTGTTCAAGTGGTGTGGACATTTAACCTAAATGTTTCCCATAAACATTTACATGGGTGGTTCAATAACAGAACAAATTTTTTTAATGTATTTATTTATTGTTATATATATATATATATATATATATATATATATATATATATATATATATATATATATATATATATATAAAACATGATACAATCACACTCTGGAAACATATCTTTAAATATACAGTTCACAATCCTCCAAATTCAAACGTATTGTCATCAGTTTATGTATGGAGACTTAAGAGTGTCCTCTTGTCTGCATGAGAGCAATTCTCTCTTATCTCTTTGTCTCACAAGGGAATTTCTGTACCACTGGTAAATTCAATTCACAGTCTGACAGGGGAACAATGACACGGCTATCCCCTGGTCCGTTATACAGACAGTACCTTTTGTGTTTTTGAATTTATGAAATGGCACTGTTAGAAATCACGTACAAACACATGCAGGAAATAATAATAAAAAATAAAAAAACAGCACTAGGAAGAATAAGTTGTCCTTTGTACAAATAATGCTGCTTGGTCTTGAATGTGAAAACACTGTGGTAACTCTGAGATGGACAATATTTAGCCGTTAAATTGGGATTGTGGGCGGTGGACAGACATTTTCAGGTTTCTCCAGATATCTTCGATTGGGTTCAAATCAAGGCTCTTGCTGGGACACTCTATCCATAAGCCACTCTTGCATTGTCTTAGCTGTGTGCTTGGGTTCATTGTCCTGTTGGAAGGTTTCCTCCATACATGCTGCTTGGAGCTGAGGTTCATCAGACCAGAGAATATTGTTTCTCACAGTCTGAGAGAGTCCTTTAGGTGCTTTCTTTTTTTGCAAATGACAAGTGAGTTTTCATGTGTTTTCACTGTGGCTTGAGTCTCGCCATAAAGCCCAAATTAGTGGAGTGATGCAGTGATATTTGTCCTTCTGTAAATGTCTCCCATCTCCATATATGATCATGGAGCTCAACTATAGTGATCATCACCTTCTTGGCCACCACTCTATACGAGGCTCTTCTCACGATTGTACAGTTTGGCCAGGAGGCCTCCTGGTTGTTCCAAACTTCTTCCATTAAGAATTGTGGAGTCTGCATGCTTCAGTGAACCGTCAATGCAGCTTAAATTTCTTTTACAGTCTTCCCCATATCTGTGAAACAATTGTGTCTCTGAGCTCTATAGTCATTTCTTATGACCTCATGGCTTGGTTTTTGCTCTGATATTTCAGGTTTATGTTTACATTTTAATTATGTGAGTGTTTTCCATGGTTGTGTTGACATTTCTGCCTTTATAACTCAGGGGATTATAATCAGAGGAAGGTGAAGTTTAATATAAAAATGTTTAAATATAATACACTTATATCGTGATATAGTCATATCTCCCAGCCCTACTCATTGGTTTCACATAACATGTTTAAATAATCTACGGTAGACATTTCCCAATAGATATGCACATAATTTCATGAAATATTCAGTCACATATTTTATGACTTGTACATGTCGATATTGATATCGATTACGTGTCTATCGCGATACATAATGTTATCATTTTAACACCCAGTCCTACCAATGAGCTCCAACTCTGACTCTCAGACCTCAACATCCCTTAACAGTTTAGATATGGTATCCAGTGAAGTGCAAAGAAACACGGTTTAGTTCAGTCCATGAAGCTTTAGCACGAAGGAAACTAAATTAAGTTGGTTCCATTTTTGTTTAGCATACAAAGCAGGAGCACCAGGTTCAAATCCCAGCCTAACATACTATATATATACTGTATAATGCTTCTTTTAAATGCAATTTAATTATACAGGTAAAAATACTAGGGATATAAGTACATATACTTTGGAAGTTTGACTTTCAAGAAAATGCACTTGGCACAAAAATCTGAGATTACACGTTTGAATGAGCACGGCACATATGGCTGTTTCCCCTGTGAAAATGAGAAGGAAAAAAAAAGCATTATACTTGTAAAGAAGACATTACCTAAGCTTGAGTTTTTAAAAATAGCTTAAGTGGCAAGGTGCACCATCATGCACTAACAAAGAGAAGTACTGTTCAAAACAAAATGCCTATTCTAGCACTAATGTGTTTATTTTCTGCATTTCATCTCTGTAGGCTCACAGGATATATGCATTTGTGTGTTTTTTATTTTTTTTTAAAGTAAAGCCTCATGCTCCATCAGCTCAGGTGTTACAACTAACTCAGAGTTCAAAAAGGGATTCATATGCTCCACTCGGACAACTAAATCAATCTACACAAAATCAAGCATGACAGAATCAAAGAGAGAAGGAGAAGATGGGAGAAGCGGCCGGGGAGAGCTTGGAACACTCAGCAGTACGTGAAGCACAATGAAATCACATGACGTGTCCGCTGAGAATGGGGTTTCTTAAGGTCAAAGCACAGGTGAAAACAATCAATTTGTTTCCATCACAGACAAATGGCCTTTGAGTAGCTTGTGCACTGCTGTATGCCACCGTTTCTATTGATGTATTTGCTAATGGCTAAATGGCTTATGGCTTTAAACCAGAAAGGATGATTTCTGGTTCAAGTCCTGGACAAGATTCCCTCCCTCTGACTTTTGCTGTTGTGCCCTAAAGCGAGTTACTTCAAACCCTTTTTGTGCTGTAGGGGGTGCTGTGTTGTCTCTAAATTTTTTATGTAAAATATAATAAAAAGACATGCATTCACAGTTCTGCATACACTACAGTATCTGTACATTTGTGACTAGAATACAATTTAATCTTCTGTCTGTTGCTGGTGCCCAGTCAAAAAAAAAAAAAAAAACTGGTCCATGACGCCTCTGCTTACTGATGATAAAAAATATTATTTTCTTTGATCATTCTCCTTGATATATTCCACCTGCAGATAATGTATTTTTGTGCCCTTTTCTAAAGCACAGACCACAGCAGAACGGTAGCCTCAAACAGCTGCAGTCCAAAATGGGCACGCACACACAGACACATTTGAAGCTACCCTCTTGCTGTCCAGTTAATGATAAAGCTTGTTGGTTTGATTAGCATATCTCGCAGATTAATTAGCGATGAATGGAAATGAACTGTGAAAAATGGCATCGTTGTTTGCAGAGGAAGAAGCGTGGGTGGCAGCGATGGATCTGATGGCCCAGTGAAGGATTAAGCCTGTTTAAACCAATTTTAAACTTTCAGTGCTCACATTAATAGTCTGTATGGAGCTTCTCCAAGTCAAGGCGAATTAAAGATCAGCATTTGTTCAGCCATTTCAGCCCTGGGGATTCTTAGAGGTCAAAACAAGAGCTCTGAAACGGCACACTGAACTGTAAAAGGTAGATAACTGTCAATGAAATGTTAATCGCTGAATTGCCGTTTCAATCAGCAGGTTAATTGTACTGTTGTTAAATTATATTCCAATAAGCGCATGGCTGTAAAACATTTCCTCCTGTTTTCATTCTATTATGGCCATTAATTCACAGCAGCTCAGAGCAGCCAAAGCCATAGGTTCTACAGCAGCCGATGCTGTTCATGCGAGCACCACGACGCATGCACTGTATTTACAACATAAACTGTGTAGGAGACTGGCACAGACGTGAAGAAATTGTTGAATGAAGTCATTATTTTTGTTTCGAACACAAAAAGTATTCTCGTCACTTCATAAAATTAAGGTTGAACCACTTGAACTACATTAACTAATTTAAATGTCTTTACTACCTTTCTAGACCTTGAAAGTGTTAATTACGTTGCTGTCTATAAAGAAGTCAAAGAGCTCTCGGATTTCATAAAAAATGTCTTAATTTGTGTTACGAACAACATGAGGGTGAGTACTTGATGACAGAATTTTAATTTTTGGGTTTCATTTTCTTATTGTACACATAAGTTAAACGAATGTGCTGCTGCATTGTAACGCACACATACAGACAGTAGCGCAGACATGTATCAACACAGTTCTGTGATTTATCAATAAAATAGCTGAGAAACTGAAAAGTTCTAGCACATATTTCTCAGTAACTAAAACCCACCAGCTTCACTATTAGAAGCGAGACGCTGCCAGGTAGAATTAATTCACACTCAATTGCTCTCATACAAATGCATTTTTTATAAATGTAATCTTTACTGTGATAGCTGTATATGATTTAGAACGGGCAGAAATCTGTGAGAGAAAAAAATAATCCAAAGACAAAAGGACTAATGAAAATAAGCCGTTATGTAGGAGCAATAGCCTTCTCTATTCAAGTCTCAGCTCAAGGTTCAGGCTTATTTGTTTGTTAATGACGTCATCAGCGACTAGTCGATGTTGACTTGACTTTCATCACATAAATGTCGACTTGAAAATATCTGAAGTAGGGGTGCACTGAAATTTCGGCCGCCGAAAATGGCATTTTTGGTTTCGGGCCGTAATTAAAAAAACTGCCGAAAATGTAAACCGACAATGTGACACCCACCCCTCCCATCCGTGCGCAAGCGCTTAGGTTTCACTTACAGTCGAGCTGTTGAGGCGAGGGGCGGCGGCTTTGACGCGGTGGCTCGTCCACTTTAGCCACAATGATGGCAAGCCATAAGGCTCAGAATTACACTATAGATTAATCAGTATAGTTTAAAACAGTATTTGACGGCATTTTAGTGTGCCTGAAAAGCGCCGCTTTTTACGCCGTTCAGCTTGCCGTTTTGGTTGCACAGAGCTCACGTTATTTATGGATATTTTAATCTCTACTAACATTAAACATCAGTTCCAAATTAACTGCTACACACATTTGCTCTTGCACAGACCACTACAGATTAGGGGATGAATGACTTCAGATTAGTGATGCACCGAAATGAAAATTCTGGACCGAAACCAAAATTTAGGATGCACTTGGCGGAAAACCGAATCTGGACCCGAAAATGGCTTCTTTTAAAAACTTATAGCTGACTGCAAACTGACTGATTCATCTATAGAGTAATTGTGACCCCTTTGGCTTGCCATACACGGTAACTGAGGAGAATAGTGGCCCGGCATCCTAGCCTGTCAGCGGCGTTGTGCATCTCCATTCCGGACCACAGGTCACTTTGCGCTTCCTTCCTATACCCACGAGGACACCAGCGTGTACATGCACGGGGAGATAGAGACTATAGTCTCCTGAGGAACCTACTTTTAGTGCTAATCAAACTGAACAATTAACACAAAGGATGACTATTTTGAAGTACTGTTTTGAAGTACTGTATCCAGACAAGATAAGGCGATTTAATTGTGAGCCTCTTAATTGCCTCTTGCCCAGACTTAATTCCCTGCTTTGCATATTAGCTTGAGTAAATGTCCCCGTTTTCTCCTAGTCAGGACAATTAATTTTAATCAATTTTAACAGTCGCAAATTTGTACTTTTTCTAACAGCTGCCTGGAACTAGAAATTCTAGGATTGCAAAATTCTAGGATGCCCCCTAAAACCCCCGATATCATCTGAATTTAGCACTTGATGTCTTTTTTAAATCCCTAAGGAATGAAAAAAAAACCCAACTACGATCTCTCATCCAAGTCATACACCTGACCAAAAAATCTAAACACAATGTCTGATAAATGTTTTTGACATTTAAGAGCTACGAAATGTTCATGAATCATTTTTATTGAGCTCTTAAAGCCAAGCTTCAATGCTCGGTGTGACTGTCTATAGGAGAAAAAAAAGATAGAAAGTCTCAGTGTGAGGGAGGAAAATAAATATGGCCACATAACACATACTCAAAGCAGTCAATCTAACTAACTAATCATCAGCTCTCACAGTTTCTCTCAGTTATGATGGCATGAAGTCACAGCGTAATGAAATCCAACATGCAATTAATCTCTAGGACAGTGGTCACTAATTAACCAAAATCAACCAGATTAACTCATGACTCTTTTATCTGGACTGGAGTGGGTTCAATTGGCTACATCAGCGTCGAGTGGCGTGACTGAATACGGGCCTGAACATGTCTCCAGTTGTACGAGTGAATCATACAGATGAGAATCTATTCTGGCCATGTATAAAATGAGCAGATTAGATCTTATAAAAAACAAAAGAACAGAGTAGTTCAAGACACGGTCCAGCTGAATAAATAAGGCCAATATAAAAGTCTAAGTGAAATGCATTATTTGGCTTCTATTCAATCATTTCTCTATGCTTGTCTGGCTACAATCCACATCAGGACGAAAGGGGTCAGTGTCAGGACTGACTGCTATCATGGCCCAGTTCGCCCCTGCTGGTACATGTTGTAATTTCACAAAAAGCATCTTTTTTCACTGACGGCCATTCAAAAGGTACTATGTTTTCTGACTAAATAAAAATGTATGCAAGAAACATAAGTCAATTATTTTACAGTAGATGTTTTAGATTGCAGCAGCAATGAGTATGGCCTTTTTTTACGCTTTGCTTTGAAAACTTGCCAATTATCATTATACAATTAGTGTTGATGATAGTAGGAGTACCTATAAATATTTTAGTGCACTGATTATGCATTAATCATTTAAATATTAAGGCAACAATAAATTCATATTTAGTAGAGTAGAAAAAAATGTAGATATTCAGAAATAGAAGTTCACAGAATGAACTGCATTAACACTTTCAATATTTTTCCTATTTAAAACTTGACTCTTCTACAGATTTTCTACACCTATATGGTTAGGAACTACTTTCTCATTCCTGTGTAATAGTCTCGGATCTTCGCGGCTGTACCATGGCTTCAGCAGCGCCATATAGGTGTAGAAAATCGCAACTTTTCATTTTCAGTTGGTCTTAGCACACGATGCTACTGTAGAAGAGTCAAGTTTTAAATAGGAAAATATTGATAAAATATTGAAAAATATTTGGTCATTTTTGAACGAGATGCTAATGGACTGATTAGAATCAATGATGTATGCTAAGCTATGCTAAAAGTCCTACCGCCAGATACAAAGATCGGCTGAATGGATTCAAAAATGGTAAAACTCAACTATTCAACTCTAGGGGACTTGGAAAATGAGCCTATTTTCAAAAAAAGTGGAGTGTTCCTTTAATGAAACAGACAGCCTATATATTAAGACCAGTACCGCACAGATCTAATATAATGTTACACATCAGATGTTTTCCCCAAAGTTTACCAAACCTTCACATAAGACATAACAGATAATGTTTGCATGAATACTCGCCAAGACAGATATTTTCAAATACTGTAATTATATACTGTAATTATGCGCTGTCTGAGGCGTCTTTGTGAGCATGCGTCGATCTGTCAGTCAGTGCGAGTGAGATGGACAATCCAATTGCATACAAAGTCATTTGAACTATGCTTTTTTTTATGGACAAAGGAAAGGTACTCCTCTCCGAAAACGTACAAATAAAGACACTTTTAAATGTTTAAATATTTGGAGCAATTGGATCGCTAGATGAGGGCTTAATGAACTAATTTTCCACTTGTTTTACCCGTAGCTCGAAATTATCCTGTGCGCATTATGACTCCTTTTGCCAGAACAGGTCCCATTTTTTGTGCAACATATTGAAAACTGGATTAGTTACTGTACACAAGCCTCTGGGGTTCACACACCTTTTTTACTGTGATTTATTATTATTATTATTATTATTATTAAAGTCAATATTAAAGTCAATGATGTCCAATGTGGTTTGGACCCCAAATGTTCTTTAAAATGTCTCCCTGTTTTCCACAGCAGAAAGAAAAACATGAGAGTAAACAACGATGACAGACATTTCTTTTTTTAGCTGAACTATCCCTTTACATTTCACGACTTTTCAATTCAAATTGAATCTTGAAGAGCACTGTGGGATCGAGACACTTTTCGCATCAATGTACCACAAACAATGCATGGATTGGTTGAATCTGAATTCATTTCTGTGTGAGATTGCCACATGCTGGAGAGATTGACACATTAGTTGCACTTCACAACTCTTGGCAAGACATCTTCTTGAGAGTTTCATACAAACAAAGACAAAAAGAATAAAAAAGTGCACAATCCGTGGATGTGTGGCACTGAGACAAACCCTTCTTTGAAAGTGTTACATTATGTGAAATGTTCACAGTTGCCAAATGTCTGGATTGTCGGGAAGACTAAAACACACATTCTGCCGGCTCTGCAGTGCTGTAGTGTCACTCTTTGCTAATGGAAAGCACACCAGGCAAATGAGATCATGGCTTCCTGCAAATGAGGTGTGCAGTAGAGAACAGAGGCCTGCTTTAAGAGCACCGCACAAACAAGAATAACACACACACACTATCAATACACTGCAAACCTGCTCACACACACTCATTTTCAGGCAGACGGGGCAGTAGGTTCTTCAGTAAGTGTAAACAATGCTTTTAATTAAAGTTTCAGCATGAGTGGCCCCCCTAGTCTTCCCTGACCACCACGCCTTGCTTTTCATCTGTTTACCTCAGCCCTGATATGTATTTGTGTATTTCTCTTTTCAGATAAAAGACACAGTTCAGTGCTGCTGTTGAAACACAGTTCTGTGTGCACACCACAAATTTGGCTTATGACCGGGGAGACCAAACAGAGAACACGCATATACAAACACAGCAGAAGTAACAGCTGTTGAAACCACACTGTGACACTGATTTGATGTAATATCCAAATTATGTCTTATCTCATGATCGCTAATCACACTGCGATGGCTAAGAGGAGGAAAGAATGAGGGACAGATCTGGAGATTTCACTGTCCTGTTGCCAATATTATGTAGTAGATTCACTATTTGTAGCAATGCTGTTATCAGGGGAGTTGCGGTAGTGTTGCTAGTTTAAAAATCACAACGATGTTCAGATTGCAGCAGCTTTTCCAGGTCTGTAAAAACTCAATAAAAATATGTGAAATGCAAACTTTTTGCTATCAAAGGTATTTTACCAAAATAGAAGCATTGACAAACGCCTTCAGATGAGACCAAGGTCCTGAATCTCTGAGGTCATTAAAAATCCCAGGATGTCCTTTGGAAAAAGAGTAAGGGTGTAACCTCGGCATCCAGGCCAAATTTGCCCATTGACATCTGTCCATCATGGCCTCCTAATCATCCCCATATACTTATTCGTCTCCTCTCCACCAATCAGCTGGCGTGGTGGGCGTTCTGGTGCAATATGGCTGCCGTCGCATCATCCAGGTGGATGCTGCACATTGGTGGTGGTTGAGGAGATTCCCCCCTTCCATAAATAAAGCACTCTGAGTACCCAGAAAAGCACTTTATAATTGTAACAAATTATTATTATTAAATGCTACAATCTTATTTCAATGTACAGTTAGCTTAACAATGTAGCGACAGATCTTTTATTCTGTATTATGACGTACATCTAAATGTACGTATCGAAAATAAAGCCAAAAAATTAAGTCAACAACCTATCCATCGGTTGTTGACTTAATTGAGGCAGATATGAATGTAAGCTTGCAGTCGATTGCAAGAAAGAGGCAGGGTTAATGACAAAAAAAATTATAATCAGCAATATAAACCCAGCCAGCAATGTTATATTTAAAAGACGTTTAATAGCCATCCAAACACAGTCCTGATGCAAAATTTGGACTGTCAGTGAACATTTAACAGACATCTTACCAAAGAAATGAAACCTGATGGATACATGATGGAATATCATAAATCTCGCAAGTTATTTTGGCAAAAACGACATGTAACCAAATTCAAGGTTATTTTGGTTAGAAGTGGGTTACTCATAGCCGGACTATATTGAGTCTATTAACCGAGGTGGTGAAGTGACGGCTATTGCTTGCTGGGGTCTGACATCCGTCATCAGAGAATGACATTAGATACACCAGCCTATATATTTTAGGAAAGGGCATCCCTCACAAGTGGATCACAATACTTGAGCGTCTTAAAGCCCAGGTATACTTAGTTTTCAGCGTTCCACTCCATCTCAAACCTTTCAAAGTATACTCCTCTGTCCATAAACGCGGAAAGAGGTGTTCGGGGAGTGCGCACTAGAGGATTTTTTTCAAGTGCTCAAGTCATCTATTGTACAGGCACCATCCGTGACACGAAAACTGGGCTGTATGTGGACAGGGGGGGTGGACATCCGCGGACCCGAGTCACTGGCACAGACGGAGTATACTTTGGGCTTTAGGTATTAAAAGGTCTGAAACCTCCTAAACACAGAGGACAGAAAGAGAGCTGGATACAGAATATATTTAACTGCAATCAAACCTACAGATGCTTCCGGATGTTTGCCAGTGATATATATGGTCTTAATTAATTTGAACACATTCAAACTGACATTAAGACAACATATAATAACAATCACGTAAATGTAATAAAAATACAGTAAACATTTTTCCATGTGGAGCAGTTGGTAGCTTATCTAGCTAAATGTTTTGATTTACTTCAACATTGTCTACATAATGGCATGCACTTTTAGAAATATAAAAACATAAAGGCTATTGACTCACTGCACTGTTTACCTGCAATATTGTGGGCTCTAGTGATCGCTTAGTCACGACCAAATTGCAAAAGGTACAAATTATGTAATTTATCAGAAAACAACAGCATACACTGGTCTATAGCCAAAAATTTAAAAAGCAAAATAAACAACCTAATTTGCAACAACCTCTGTAACGCAACAGCATTACTGACACATAGTATTGAATATATGTTTAGCATTTGCAGATATTAGTTAGGGATTGGCTAATTCTATGCATGATGAGATGATATCAAATGTGTGTTAGCAAGTGAATGTATAATAACAAAAATCTTTGGTTATAATGCTAACAATGTAATGCATGATTATTAGATCAGCTTTAATACACAATGAATGTGTGATTTGTCCAAAATTTGTTGTCAGCCTTGAAGCTCATAATATCATTAGATCAGTGGTCTCAAATTGTTCTATCTAGGAGCATATCAGTCATTGTAATGCATTTTTAATATAAAAAAGTCCGGATTTTCTGAGTATGTGAAAGTCATGTCTGTAAAAAAACATGAACCATGAAAACTGAACTGCACGTGTCACAAAGAACAAATGCATGGTTTTCAAAAAGAGTTTTCAAAGCAGCCGAATGAATAAATGGCAGATGGGGAGAGAGCATTCATTTGGCATAATGCAGATTCACACCAGCCTCACATAGAAAGAAAGAGAGGGTGAAATGAACAGACATTAAAGGAACAGATATATGGTCGGAGATAAATCTGAAATAGGAGAGCGAGAGGAGCGAGATGAGTTGTCGAGTGGGTGGCTGTGGTCAATTACACGCTCAACGTACTAAAACAAAATGGCTCCATCTGAGCAGTGTTACAGCAGACAGTGCTCGGGTGGGCTGAAGATCTTTAATGAATGACTCCTCGTGCACGGATACAAAAAGAAGAATCTCAAGTGTTTACGCAAACCCAGAGGAGTTGTGGGACTGTACTGACAGAGGAAGCGAAGTGTGTGTGGGTCAAAAGACAGCTTGGGATTGAACCGTGCCCCCTTATGTTTATGTTTAAAAGAGAATGCGGTCCTCCGGGTTGGTTGCCTTGATGCAGTTCGAAAGGGTTTTTTTCTTCTTCTATATGCTATGCTGTAATGCTTCAACACTAATGTCAGAAAATGAGAAATCCTTTAGAGAATTTTTCAGGGCTGATTTGCCATTAAGTTTAACTGCTTTCAACCTACACAGGTAAACAAATCCAAACTACAGTGAAAAAAACACCAAACATCTACCAGTTCCTATGCTACCACCAGTCAGTCAAATCAACTCCTCAGTAAGGCTCAGACAATAACCAAAGTACTAATATAATTAATCATGAAATTAAAATGATTTAGCGTTTTAATTAAAATTAATTTTATAATTGGTTTATTTATTGGTTTTATAGAACAAATATGGACTCACTTTATATTAGGTGGCCAGCCTTAACTACTATATACTTACATTTAAATTAATCACTTGATACAATGCAATTATTGTGCACATACTACATGTTTTAACAATGTACTTACATTTAAAAAATTACCTGCATGTAATTACATCTGTAATTAATTTCTGTAGTTTTTATTATTGCACATTTATAATTACACTGTTGACACTTCCCTTACACCTAACCCTACCCTTAGACTTACCCATACCACTTGTCTGGCTATCACTTTTAAGATTGAACATTGGTCTGGGGAGTCTGCGCTGTATTTTATACTGCACAAGAGGTGTGATCAACAAGCATAGTTCAAATGACTCTATGCAATTGGATAGTCCTCCAAACAATCAGACAATCAGAAAGAAGCGTGATCAACAGGTATCGATCCATCCTTCTGTATCCATCATCGTGTTAAACCCTCCAATAGTGCGCCCGGTGGATAAGCCAGTCTGTGATTGGGTCCCGCAAAAGTGTGACAGAACCAGGACAAATTAATGTACAGGTTTCCAGCCTGAGCTGCAGGGCGAAATCAAATCGCCAGCAGATCAGGCTGGGTTTACCCAGTCTACCATACCACCACACCTGTTTTTCATGTAAGTACATAGTAGTTAAGGCCCCCTGATATAAAGTGGGACCAAAAATAGGAATACATTTAATGGCTATTATGTGTTTCAACCCCATTATGGATGGATGGATGGATGGATGGATGGATGGATGGATGGATGGATGGATGGATGGATGGATGGATGGATGGATGGATGGATGGATGGATGGATGGATGGATGGATGGATGGATGGATGGATGGATGGATGGATGGATGGATGGATGGATGGATGGATGGATGGATGGATGGATGGATGGATGGATGGATGGATGGATGGATGGATGGATGGATGGATGGATGGATGGATGGATGGATGGATGGATGGATAGATAGATAGATAGATAGATAGATAGATAGATAGATAGATGGATAGATAAACTAAGCTATCTGATCTATCCAAACGAACAGCTTCAAGACAATGAACCATTCTACATTTGATAAAAAGGATCATTTACTATAGGAGAGTTATAATTGAATGGACTGAGTGTACTTGTGAGAGAGTGGCAGGAAAAAGTGGAAATCTATTTTCTGTTTGACAGTATTTTCATGTGAAACAGCCCCAGCACCTGGTGTAATGTCAGCTTTAACGCTACAGTCTCTGACACTTTGGCCGGTTTGACCCATGGAGTGTTGCCCAATTCATCCCATGAATTGGAAAAACATGCATGCGACTTGCATGTTTTGTGACTCTTTTGAAGTGAAATGTCTAGTGGGTAGCACTAAAAGCGTGTTCAGGTTTACCCAAAACAAATGAACGCAAATCTGGCAATGTTTTATTATGTTGTTTGTTGTAGATGATATGACATTTGGCCCTAAAAGGTTACAATTTTACCAGCTACAGCACAGTGGGAAAATAGTTCTGTAAACAGAAACAAGTATACGACTACAAAAACATTTAATGTTTATGTTATTATGTGTTATGAGTGTTGAGTGCAACAGAAAAAAAAAAAAAAAGATTATTATCCTAATGTAAGAAAAGCAAGTCTATTTTTTCCCTTCTTGTCAATTTGCTGTTTTTAGCCGTGCGGTATATAACTAGAGGCGCAAGAAATCAGTGTCATCCATCAGGGACTTTATACATGAGTGCGTTTACACCAATATCCATCTCTCACACATATAATACAACTCATAATGACAGATTAACAGACAACCCATGCATTCTTCTGTTTCTGTCAAACTCAGAGCTGATTCTGCCCCAGGCATCCTCTCAGGCCAGAAGCTGTATTTATAGAGTATGTTGTTAAAATGACAAAACTGTCATGCATGTGACATGCTAACGTCTTAGCTGACAGACCCTCAGTGAAATAAGTAAGGTAGAAAAACCCGATGTGCTGTTCACACAAGCATAACGTTAAGCATCATGTAATTCTCACTTCATAATCTTCAGGTGGAATGGAATTGTCAACAAGAAAGAAAGAAAGAAAGAAAGAAAGAAAGAAAGAAAGAAAGAAAGAAAGAAAGAAAGAAAGAAAGAAAGAAAGAAAGAAAGAAAGAAAGAAAGAAAGAAAGAAAGAAAGAAAGAAACCAAGAAACCAAGAAACCAAGAAACCAAGAAACCAAGAAAGAAACCAAGAAAGAAACCAAGAAACCAAGAAACCAAGAAAGAAACCAAGAAACCAAGGAAAAAAGAAAGAGGCATTTCATGAAGCTGACTTTGGATGGATTTGTAGAAAAGCATGAGGAAAATGAGGCTTGATCTTATCAAATAATTGACTCTGATAGGTTTGGTGCTCTAATATACAAAACATCCATTTGACAGGTTGCTCTGGTTGATATCTTGTGTTATCAAAGAGGTGAGTGAAAAATATAATGAAAATGTGTCATAATACATTATATACAACTGCACACACTTTCTGAATGCATTGAGCAGAATGAAAGTACTGGAAACATTAATTCCATCAACTTATCTACCCAGAAAAACTTAATTAGAAAGTTGGGTAGCAAGCTATAAATGCTCACTTTATCTAACCATTTAGAAACTAACTACAAATTTTGACTTTATGTAAAACTTTACTTTTTTAACATCTTATTGTACAACGAATGTGTTGCTGCATTGTAAAGTACAGAGACAAGTAGCTCACACATCACTAAAATAGCTTAGAAAAAGAAAAGTTCTAGCATATATTTCTTAATGTAAAACCCAGCTTCACTATTAGTAGAGAGACACTGCCAGGTAGAATTAAATCACACTCAGTCGCTCTCTCACTAATGCTGTCATATATATGTAATCTTTACTCTGCTACTTTATCTGTATCTGATTTAGAACGGGCAGAAATCTGTGAGGAAAATAACGACAAAAGAACTGATCAAAAATAAGCTGTTATATAGTCTTTTGGACAGCTCTGTCATATGCCATAGCTGTGCACAAGGCACCCGCGTTTCTCAATTCTCAGCTTGAGGTTCAGGCTTATTGTCGACTTTAAAAAATCTGAAGTTGTTCAACCCCTATTTGGGACACACATATTCTAATTTTTTATACTATTTAGCATGGATAGTATATGAATTGGGATGCAGCAAATGTGTTGAGCCTGAGCCTATGCTATGAGAATGCTGTGGCACAATAAGAATGCAACATGTGGATGCTTTAGTGTTTGTGGAAGGGACTTCTTTAACTGAAATGATCTAATCTGGTCTGAATTTCTGCAAAGCGCCTCCGCTGAGATACATTGAAGCCTGCAAAATGGAAAAAGATGTCTCTTCATCTCTTCTCTTTTCAAATAAAGCCATAGATACCACCAAGCCAAATTTAGATCGCACAGAAGACACTAACAGGCAGTTTGAATTTCACTATTAAAGAAACCGTTTTAGCTGATCTCTATTTTAAGCCTCAACACACAAAAAATAAAAATAGCATTTACTCAAATAGCGCATCAAGCATTCTGGTCATGACACAAACGCCTCCCAAGGTTAAAAGCCATGTAAAGACTCCTGACCCAGACTAGGACTTGAGAAGCCAGAACCAGTTCAGGAACACATTTATCATCTCGAGTGGTCTAGAGGCCAAGGGTTAAAAATAAAAACTGCATGAAATGGGTTAAAGGTCAAGATGAAAGCATTAATAATTTAGACCCTGGCAAACCACGTTCTTTGTGATTTGTATAAAAGACCTGTTAAATAAACCACAGGTTACTCCTGATACACTACAGACATCATTCATTTTCTCTTACCTCTCTCAATTCAATTTTATGATCAATCCACTCATTAGGCATTAAAAGATATCAATTACAGTGCTATGGTGTACCTTCCCCTCGAGTCTGGATCAGTAGACATAGTTCTTGTTTATCAGCAATGGGAGTGTCAGTTCTTTGCAGACCTGGCCCAAGCTGACACTAATCATTTTCAATTAGAACATATAAGCTACTTTGTTCTCATATTTAATTCATATCTATATCAGCTCCCTGCCATTGGGCTTCTGTTGGTGTGCATACTAACTGATCACAGGACCACCTGCAAATGGGTGTCAGAATTACAACAAGTATTGACAAGCTACTGAAGTGTACTGTGTCAGACTTGATTGATGTAACACAGTTTGCACTCAATCATAGTAGAAGGGTTCACTCGCTGCACGCAGGTATGTGTGCGAAGTGCTTTACGGGTTTTCTTTGCATATATATGAGCCACCTGTGCCACAGCAAATAAATAACAGGGATATTATGTAATTACCTGAGTAGCAGGAATCGTCAAGTGGAGAAAGCATGAAAAACAGAGAGAAAAGACAAGCACCTGTGAGTTAAATATCATTGCATTTTTACATACACACCCACACACACACATACATACAAACATACATGCTCCCAAATGCTGCATTTTGAAAAACACCGTAAAAACGGTAACATTGTGAACTAATATTACAATGTAAAATAACTTTTTGTATTGGGATATATTTTAAAATATAATTTATTCCTGCAATGACAAAGCTGTATTTTCACTTGAGTCTTCAGTGTCACATGATCCTTCAGAAATCATTCTAATATGCTGATTTGTAGCTTACAGTACCCCTATTATGTCATTTTGAATAGGGATATAATAATTGTACACCAGTGCATTAATGGCTTAACTAGTAGACATTCAAAATAAACAGGAGTCAGGCTAACTCCTTCATCCATGACTTTATGTCATGTATTCATGAAAAGCAATTAAATATATTTACAGATAAATATATACTATACAATTAAAATACATTTATTTTTAATTAATAGTGCAGCTTTTTAATAGGTAGATACATATGATATATATAACATATGCTAGATAGGACAGAACAAGAAAGGCTATTAACAATCTTTCATTGTGCAAGTTTAATAATATGAAAGGCTCCAATACAGAGCGGCACAAAGCGCGTATGCGCATCCCGTGCGCAGGATGATGCGCTTGAAGCAACATGGAGTCACAGCGTGCAGAGTTGAGGTACAAAACACAAAAGGAGATGTGTTATGTAATATACTGTATCTATGCAATAGTTTATTGAGTCTTTTCTTTTAACAGTTTTACATTTCAGTTACTGTGCGCGTGAACTGCAATTATAGCACTCTCTATTCAAGTGTTGTGTGATCTAACAGACACCCGGGATAAAAAAAAGTAACATGAATTAGAATCCGCAATAAAATTCAGCAAGATAAAGTCCTTTTATGCAAAACCATAAACCTTTAATCTACAGATCAAGTATAATAATGGGAACATTGAACCCTCTTGCAGAGAGTTTTATCGTGTTGACTGTCGTAACCTAACGCGACACATTTTGAAAGCTGAATGGAACATGACTAACAAAAAGGTTCCTATTTTTGTTTTGGGAGTCCCCAACAACAGGTTTACATGCATGCAAGGTCAAAAACACTTTCATTGTCTTATAATATATGCATTTATTTTTACCTTGCTTTGCTCAACGACTCCAAAAGGATTCACTAAACAATATTTTTTCCAAAGCCCTCCTTTGCGTGATGCTAATCTGGTAATTGGTCAGATGACCCAGTCAGTTGTGATTGGTATACTGCCTGCAGTGCATGTCGGAAAGCGGAGCGTCTATCACCATTACTGGACCACCATTATGGCTTGTCAAGTGTTGAAAATTATATAGAGTGTATGAACAGACATGGCATCAATTTTGCCTTACCAATTTGAGCTAGAGTCCCACGGGGAAACGTCCAGAGTGGCTGATGAACCATAAGGTCAATCGCAAACACAACTGGAGCAGGACCTTTCTCAATGGTAAGTGTCAATGTAGTTTACGGCACTTCAGGCCGATTGAACATGCAGAGTCGGAGTAAGAGATTGTCTTAGAAGTGATGTGTTGTGATCTGATTAATCTTACTGTCTGACGCCATTTGTTAGTTCAGTGTAAAGTATCACAGACAAATGAATGCAGGAGATATGCTAATGTTTCATCTTGACGTCACAATGAAATGGCTTGGGATTCGTTTAAAAAACGATTCATTTAATTGACTCAGAGTCTACTATTTCTTTTGAGAGATAATTAAATACGGTGCACTTTCAGATTTAAAACTTTGCAGGATGTTTTCATTCACTTAGAGCTGTTACACATGAAAGGTTATTTTCAACCTTCTGCTTCATTTGGTGGTGCAGTACAAAAGTCATAACAGTAATATTTCTATATGAAAGACAAAAATAATGTTAACAAAACATCTTCAAATCACAACGGCTAATGACATCTAATTAAAATCTGTTTCTGAACCGACAAGTAAAATTCAGTTAGTCAAAATAAACCTCTAAGCAAACTCAAGTCAAATGCTATCATTTTGTGTGGTGTGAAAAATGTATGCTGGCAGGTCATAATTTCAAAGCTATTGCATTTAGTGTGCTGTCAAAGCAAGCCATCTAGTGTACTTCAATAATTTTCTGAAAACAACATGTACAACTTAATTAACGGTACAGTTATATACATTCAGAGAACTCTACTGTCAAGCCACTGATGAGTCTACTTCATTTACATCTGAAAAACCCTGAGAATTGCCCTGTTAACACTCCATCAGAGTCATAATCACAGGGGGTCATGCTATCTTATCAGTGTGATTCATCAAAAGATCCCATCATTCACACTCCAGCTGGGACGTACCGCTCCTGACTCCATCACAATCATGCCAAGACAAAATACAAAAAAGACAGAATGAACTGTACAATCTTATAGTCCCAGAGTGTTTTAACAATGTCACTTTAAGTGCTCAAACTCAATAATGGATAACTGATTCAATGGATGAGGGAAGTTAATGAACGCAAAACTCAGGAGTGAATTTGGTCAGTAAATTGGGTTCGTTTATACACCTAGTCTGATTTTGTCATGAAATAATTTACCGTCATGCTATTGTGGTAGTTTTCTTGCACTGCACTAAAGCGATTATGCAATTCAGGTGATGCTGCAAAAGTTTAGTAACGAACACAATTATATGGCACAATTCAAGATTTTGAGGGGTGATAAGTTGTTGAGGATCTGGCATTCTGTTATGTACTGGGATGTTACAAACAACTGAACTGGCTAATTAAAATGCTTAAAGACTGGATATACATATGGTGGATATAATGCTTTTCTCCATCATTTAATGAGCAACAGTTGCCATATTCAATAGAAAATGAACTCAAACATCTCTCTGAAATGAAATTCAATTTACCACCAGCTTTCTGTGAGTGGAAATAGTGTGATGTTAATTGCAGCAGGCATTTAGCACTGAGTTTTGAGAAAAATCTATATTGAGCCTAATTTGCATAGAGGCGTGCTCAAAAGAATGACAATGGCGTAATTTAAATATAGCGCATTGCTACTGTATCACTTTTAGCACTCAGTTAAACTGGATTGTGGGCGGTTAGAGCATAAAAACAGAGCTTTTCACACCGATATATTACACACAGCTGTTTGCGAACTAACTGCCAACACATTTGGAACGTATGTGTTAACCACTAGGCCAAGGCTTCAACTTCCATTTCAGTCTCTCTCAGTCTCCTCTCTTTCATAAGGCTGTCATTCAGTCCCTTCCGCCTTCTGTTTTGGGACTCTGATAAGGAAGGCCAAGCTATTAAATTTATCTTCTAACCTCTCTCTTTGGCATTATCAGTCTATTCTATCAGTCTTTAGAGATGTCTCCGCAGTCCCTTTCCTTCCCTCTCTGTCAATCTAATCTCAACGGCTCCAGCTGACGACGGACGGGAACACACACACCGCCACTCACACACTCCATCAGAGACTATGGCTGCAGGTTTTGAGGCTCTATGATATGATCTAGGCTGTCAAGATACTGTTAAGATCTCTCTCTCTCCATCTTTTCCTCCACCTCTCTATATCGCTCTCCACACGCGCACACGCTCATAGAAATACAAGTACAGTCGCATAAAATGACACCTGTTCTTTTATCTGTGAAGAGAAAGCCACTCTTACTAAATGACTCCTGTGGTGAGAACCACTAAAACAGTGCTCACATCACAAGAGTCCTGCGGAGTGTGGACTTTAGGTCTACAAATTCCCCTAGCAGGATATCGGATCTAAAATAGCATAGTGAGAACATGTGACTGGGTCATGAACCGCATCCTGCTGGCATGTGGGTGAAGTGGTCATGTTGGGCAGTCTGCAATTGGCAACACTTGATCAAATACCAGCATGGTTTGCAGCAGGTGGCTGGGGGGGTAGGCGGTAACCAAAGGGCATCACTGGCATGAGGGATTATGTAGGGGGAGGGCCAGCTGGTACTGGTGAATGGACAGGTTTGGGTCTGTAGATGCCAAGTAGAGCTGCGCAGATAGACTCCGACTCCCACGGACACAGTGGACAATCTCACCATGATGATGCCAACTGCCTAGAGGCGCCAGGGCAGACAGCCCACGGATTCAAAACAATGCCTTCAGTCCAGCCCTGGATAATGTGAGCTGAAGGACAAGGAGATGGAGATGCAACAGACTGACAAACACCATGCGTGTGAATTCTGCTGCAGCGCACTGCAATATTAACTCCCGATATAGACCACTGAATGCTGAGATCACTGTCATTTAAAAAGGGTGAATGTGTTTAGACCAGCTGGAGTGGGATTAGGAAGAACATCAATTCCATTATCTATGCGAGTACACTGAAAAATCCAAAAGTTGTTCTAAGTAACACTTTTTAGTTAACTTTACTTAATTAGTCTTAACCTTATACTAAAAATCTAGCAATCTGTACTATTCACATACTATGACTTGTTTACTTAGAAAACGTTTTTGAAAAAGTTCTTAATAGACATTTCCTCCACTATGGCAAATATCTTTCTCTAGTTGCATTCACTCATTTCTTGAATGTTGAATTGTCAATACAACTGAAACATTTGAGAGAACATCCCTTAAACTGACTTCAAAAATTGATGTTGATTTTCCTCAAATGTTTTTGTTTGAACTCACCATTATGGTGATTAGTGTCATTTTTTGCCTAAATAACTTGTGTAATGTATGATATTCCATCATTGATGCCCAAAATTGCTTGCTGGGTTATGCCAACACCTTTTGAAACTTTTAATTGGGTTGATATAATCCCTCTATATTTGTGACTATATCTTGCAATTAACCATGCTTGAGTAACACACAGGCTTCAACGTTCAGCATACAACACACAACAATGGTATAGTCAAGAGTAAATCTTAAGTAAATCATTAAGTACTCTATAAAGTTCTTTTTTAGCTACTAGAACTCTTGTGTAAGTGAACTATAGTTACTAAGAATTTGTCAGTACAACATACAATTTCACATTACTCAGTTTTTTTAGGCAATCGGCTTGCATTGTGTGTGTGTGTGTGTGTGTGTGTGTGTGTGTGTGTGTGTGTGTGTGTGTGTGTGTGTGTGTGTGTGTGTGTGTGTGTGTGTGTGTGTGTGTGTGTGTGTGTGTGTGTGTGTGTGTGTGTGTGTGTGTGTGTGTGTGTGACAGAGTGTATGTAGGAAGTCTGTAGCCTGTCTGCAAGAGAGGAAGGACTGTGAATTTGACTCTTGATAAACAGAACAATAGATGACAATTTAATGATCGAAAGATGAAACGTCAGACAGACGAAAGATACTGCAGATGGAGAAGTAGATAGACAGAATGACAGACAGATTGAACGATGGAACTATAGAACCACAGATATAATGACAGACAGATCTAGATAGTAGGAATATGCCCAAAGCCGAATACTTTGTTCGCAAAGGCATGGATAATGGCTTCAAAATGAATAATGTATTCTAGAAAAAATAGCTTAAGAATAGAAAAAGAAATAACCTCACTCCTCACGTTCGCTGGATAACAGGTGAGCCAGAGGATAGCACGATACATATATATAAACATCCAAAAGCTCTAGGAAATAATGAGTGTGTGACTTGAATGAGTGTAAATACTATGATTAGGGCTGTAGCTATCGATTCTTTTAGTAATCGAGTATTCTACCGTTTATTCCAACGATTAATCGAGTAATCGGATAATAATTACTTTTTTCTTTATTAAAGAGCAATACTAAATATATAAGAGAAAATAAGACAGGTATCTTAAAATTAACATCTAATTTGTTTTCTTTTTAGAAAAATAAAGTTTTATTGCTGAAATTGCATACATAATAACTGTGAAAATAACCCATTTTAATGCATTCAATTGCCACATTATAAAAATCTATTTCAAATTAGTTTAAAAAGTTCAGTCTAAAACTAAACCTACAACCAATAAACCAAAATAGTATTAATATAAATAGCAATAATGCCTAAACATTGCATGTATGTTTAAAGCTTAACTTTAAAGTTTCAGCTTCAGTTCAGGCATGACAAGCCTACTGTCTTCTGAAGGCTGTGAGGCTTTTGTAAGAAGCAAAAAATATTGGGCAGGAAGGAAACTTGAAATAAGAACAAGAGTAGGCCTACAGATGGTCATACTGTAGCATACTAGAGCTCTAACGTCACCGAATTCGCTGTTAAAAACAAACCATCCATCCGCACCCGATCGTCATAAACTCAAATCCTCAGTGTAAGCGCGATGCTACCGTCACATTTTAGCTACACTGAAGTAGGTTGCTTTAAAACAAATCTTCTTTGGCGAAATTACACGTTTTAAATAACCCAAATGGGTTGACAACTCTACAAACGCGAGAGATGAGTTTGTGTTTAATTCAAATAAAATAGCCTACATCGCACATACAGATCTACAGTTTGAGCTAATCATATTCATCATTGTAACACAGCTTGTTTAATTAAGTTAGTAGCTATAAATATTGCTCGTATCTCCTCAGCTGCCACATGAACTGCCGCATAAATGAAGCCTAAATGTTCTGTGTCGTATCCTGAAGCTCAACACACAGTTGTCTTCATTTAAAAATAGCGAGACTAAATGATATTAGCAGTGCTGATGCCGATCTCTCTCGCATTGCGGTCTTTGATCTCGACATGAGCTAAAAACGAAAGTTAAAGAGCGACACATTCATTGCGTTTTCCCGTGAAATGAGTTCCGCGTCTTAATTAAAATCAACACATCAATGATTTCTCTCATCTACCCGCAATTTTTGGGATGTTTACCCACCTGAACCGCAGATTTAACCGCAATCCGCACATACTCCGAGTCCTTATACACAAAAAAATATTTCTGCAACATCCGTGTGTAGTTAAATGAACTAAACGAAGCATCGAGGCAGATGATTTTGCCTCGAGGATTTTTTCAATTCGAGTAACTCGAGGAATCGTTTCAGCCCTAGCTATGATTGAATGAGCGCAAATCAAATTGCCGCGTTGCTGTCTCCATGTGTCACAGAAATCAGAGCTTCTCAAGAGTAATATAAACTAAAATACCGCATCATACACATTTTCTACTATTTGATTTAAATATTTTGAACCTTGTACGATATGAAATGCGAATGAATGAAATAAGCACAACAAGACCGCAAATCAAAAAGCTGCGTTGCCGTCTCAAGCACGTCTCTCAGAAATCAGCTCTCTGTCAAGAGTAATATCATCGAAGATGCTGAATCATACACATTTCCTACTACTTGATTTAAATGTTTTAAATTTGTATGATATGATAGGATGTGTGATATTTATCTGTCTCACGCTCTCATGGAGACGGCAAGCAATATATTAATAATAAATCATTTAAAGATTGTTACAGCTACAAATATTGGCTCTGCTGCACACCAAAAGTAGATAGAACAATAGAGACAGAACAATAGAGACAGACAGATAGACGGATAGAGAGATGGATAGATAGCTAGATAGATAGATAAAGCTGTGCTGGATAATTTCCTGGAAGTCAAGTCTCATGAAGTTTTAAACACCAATGTCACTCTATTCATGTCTCGTGTCCCTGCTGTTATTCAGAGATGCAGCCCGATTGTCACTCCTGCTGCGAGTGAATGTTCACGCTGGTGTGTCTAGTTCTGGACAGTCAAAGGACGACTAGGGGACTTCAGACTCAGTGTTCTGCTTATTCACACACAGAAGAACTGGAGAGAGGGGGAAACTTAAAAAGAGAGAGAGAGAGAGAGAGACAGAGAGAGAGAGAGAGAGAGAGAGAGAGAGAGAGAGAGAGAGAGAGAGAAAAAGACTCCTCTCCACTGGTTGATTCATGAAAAACCTGTACACAACAGATAAACGAAACGAGGAGCGATAAGGTACTCATCTATTCCCTTTCTGATGGGCCCTAATATTTTTTTTGCTCTCTTCTCCTCTGCTGTTCTCTACCTTGTCCTCTGGTTTGCGGGGTCGCCGCTGACCCTCTCGGACAGAGAGTTCGGCACACTGCCATACCCTGGGGGAGGATGAAATTAGTTTTAAGAGGAAAAAAGAGAGAGGGAGAGAAAGAAATGACCAAACAGTCTAGCGAGGAGTAATATTCAACATGGCCTGGAAGCAGTCGTCTAAATGCTAATCCACTATCAGGTACACAGTGCCTCATAGTCCCGCGGCTCTAAAACGGCTCTATCAGTGTGTGCCAGGAAATTACAACAGCTTAATTTAATTAAGACACAGTCACCGCATAAAGTGGACGCAACAGTTCGCAGTAGCATTGTAAGCAGAGACTGTGACCTTTCAGTACGATTCGGCACTTTGAAACACAGACAGTTGACATCAGTCCCTAAGGCGGGAATGCCGCAAAAGTCTTGACCCATAAAAATGTCCTAAAGCTGTTTTGCATCATCTAATAATTCTCATTATAGTTTCAAAACATGTGCGAAGTTCAAACATAGACTTTACATGCCAGATGTGCCTTTTGGCTTTTCTGATAAACATTACCTAAGCCAAAAGTAAAATTCTATTTGTTTTTCTTACTTTCTTCTACTTTCCAAAGAAGAAACAGACCAAAATAACATTGGACCCCACTGATATCCTTTTCTATCTTTTTTTTCCTTTCAGCAAAACAACCACTATTTGGAGGTCTCTGAAATAGAAAAGGGTCCTAAAGGAGCTCTTCAACTGTTAAGTGGTGAGCCGTCAGCGGATAATAAAGAATGTAAGAATTAAAATGATACATTTAACTGGCATTCACATCAGTTTACCAACTAATGTACACAAGTCAGATTCATTAAGGGTGTAAAAATGTAAAATAATATGAGTGTTTTTAACCATAAGAGGACAAGGACAACCCAAGTTATTATCAGCACTCAGTTCAGAAGCATGCATCTCTGATGGTATGGGGTTGCATGAGTGCATGTGGCATGGGCAGCTTACACATCAGGAAAGGCACCATCAATGCTGAAAGGTATATCCAAGTTCTAGAACAACATATGCTCCCATCCAGACATCATCTCTTTCAGGGAAGACCTTGCATTTTCCAACATCCGGGTACTGAAATAGCCAGCCTGCAGTCCAGATCTTTCACCCATAGAAAACATTTGGCGCATCATAAAGAGGAAGATGCAACAAAGAAGACCTAAGACAGTTGAGCAACTAGAAGCCTGTATTAGACAAGAATGGGACAACATTCCTATTCCTCGTAGGAATTCCCTATTCCTATTCCATTGTCTCCTCAGTCCCCAGACGATAGTTATAAAAGAAGAGGGGATGCCACACAGTGGTAAACATGGCCTTGTCCAAACTTTTATGAGATGTGTTGATGCCATGAAATTTAAAATCAACTTATTTTCCCCTTAAAATTATACATTTTCTCAGTTTAAACATTTGAGATGTCATCTATGTTGTATTCTGAATAAAATATTGAAATTTGAAACTTCCAATTCAACTTTTATTCGCAATTTGTACAGTGTCCTAACTTTTTTGGAATAGGGTTTGTAGTTCATGTTAGTTCACAGTGTATTAACTAATGTTAACTAATATAACTTTTGGTTTTAATAATGAATTAGTAAACGTTGAAATTAACACTAACTAAGATTAATAAATGCTGTAGAGGTACTGTTCTTTCTTAACATTTGTTAACAACTTTAGTTAACTAACTCATTAAACCTTACTGTAAACTGATACCATATAAATAATAAACTGAAATTAATTTAAAATGTTGCCTTGCAACTAAATTACATAATACAAATTTGAGTTGAAGTACTAAACTTTATAAACCTACTAACTAAAATGAATTCAATGACAACGGCACACAACAAAATGATCCAAATTTAAACTAAAATTAAAATGACAACTGAAAATAAAAAATTAAAAAAAATTAAAAGCTAATTCGAAATTTTAATAAATACTCTAACAGTCTATAAATACTACTAAAGTAACACTGATTAATCAGGCATAGTGTATTGGAGTTTAATTACCAGAAAAAAATAAAAGGATAATAGAAAAAAACATATTAGTTTTGATCAATAATGATTTAGCGCAGATTGCCCCAAAGACACACGGTTTCCCAACAAAGAACAAGCTGCTATTTTCTCCAGCTTGGAACAACACATTATATATTCACCAACACCAAGGATATGGTCCTTCCTCTCACTGTCTCTCATCCTCTCTGTCTTTTCTCTGTTTGCAACTGGCAATGTGTTTGCATCACTTTCCGCTCATCTTTTGGCACATTGCTGCAACAGTAAAGCTGCATAAACAGATCCCAATAACACGTCATGTCAGCATCCAGCAGATTTTCTTCTGTTAAATCGTACAAATCCAAAGTGATCTATGCCATACAACTTGAAGTTTGGTAAAAACAAACAATCGTGAAAGCATAAATTTGGAAATATTTTTATTGTGTTTAAAATAGTTTTAACCCTGGAACACCTTAAATGACCTCAACTTACTAAATGAATATAGGTTATTTGGAACGACCCAAAGAGTCCCTACAATGGTCCAAAAATGTCATTTGGAATCTGCCCAAAATCAGATTCTCCTTCAGTCCCTTGACATCTACATGCAGGTTTCCCCAATTAAAAGTTTTTATTTTATTTTATTTCATACTGAACTGTAATTAAATTTTTTTACCATTGTATTAATTTACCCTGCTGTGTGTGTGATTTCTGTGACAGGACAGTTATTTTGACGTTTATTTGCATGTCTTTGCGTTCTCCCCGGTGAGTGTGAATCCGCTGAGGGAAAAAGTCCTGTGATTTTTGAAGTGTGATGTCTTGGAGCCTGAAGAGAAGTTTAGGAGTTCTCCTCTGATCGTGAATACTCATCTGAATAATTATACCCACTCTATGCTTTCTTCTGTCAGTCCAAACGCTTTCCCTGCGTACATTAACGGCAGCTCTGCCCTAGTTATCAGCATCTTCCTTAAAATGAAAAAAAACTGAGATGCTGAAAAGATAAAAAAATAATAATAAATAAATCACAGTGAACTGTCCACTAAAGGATATAAATATCCTCTCTCTTATGAAATTGCCAGTTCGGTTACAATAGCCAAGATACTGACTTTAAAAACATCAATTATATCGGATGTTGTGTATAAATTAGGGGTGGGCATAGAAACATTTTTTTTATCTAGATTAATCTCACTGTGATCTTGAAATTAATCTAGATTAATCTAGATTAAAATGGCTCATTTATATTCTGCGAAGTCATTCAGAATAGTTGTGTTATCCAAATAATGACAGGTGCTTTCACACTTGGTTTGATTGCCTGGAACGTGTTTATATTAAATTATTTGGGTCCGAAACCGGGGTGCGTTTGCGTCATCAAAGCAGAAGCTGTTTACCCCGTTGCTTGGTAACAACGTTGAGCGAGAAGGTGGCAGAATTAATAGCGCTGTTCACCTAATTTTTATATTTTTGTTTTTGAACAGTTGGTTTTGTTACCAAAGCTTCATATATAGGTAATATAGGTAATGGCACTTGCGTCTATCTGCCGCGAATGTACTGCAATGCTCTAAAGAACGCTGACGACGAGCAGAAATGATATGTACAGCTCTTTGCTTACAGTATGTCAGTCTCGCTCGTCAGGACTCGAGTACGGTTCGCGGGTGCGCACCCGAGTTCGGAAGACAGCGTTCACGCTTGATGTGGTAATTTCACAGCATACACGCAGGTTCAAGACTCGTTCGCTCCTACAGTGCAATTTGGCTAGGTAGCTATACATCCGCGCTAAAATATCACTGTGAAAGTCATCATAGCTTGCGTAGTATAGACCCAGCTCCCAACACAACTTTGAGAGTAGATTAACGGCAATATTTTTTTATTGCCCGATAAGAGTCTCACGTTAACGAACAGCACGTTAACGCCGATAACGGCCCACCACTAGTATAAATACACACTGCCATCAGTAAGATTAGTTTTTAAAAAATATATATTTGTATTAAATATTATTAAAATGTAAAATTGTTATTTTAAAATGTAATTTATTTCTGTGATGCAAAGCTGCATTCGGTTTTTGATCGATAAGATTTGTAATGTTTTTAAAAGAAGTCTCTTATGCTCACCAAGGCTACGTTTATTTTATTAAAAATACAATAAATAAATAACTGTTTTCTATTTGAATAATTTATTACTGCAAAGCTGAATTTTCACATGTAACATGATCCTTCAGAAATCATTCTAATATGATGATTTGCTGCTCCAGAAACATTTATGATTATTATCAATGTCGAAAGCAGTTGTGTAATTTTTTTTTTTAGGATTCTTTGATGAATAGGAAATTCGAAAGAACGGTATTTATCTGAAATAGAAAGCTTTTGCAACATAGCAAATGGCAAAAGGAAGAGACAGTATCAGTATAGTGAGCAATACGCATCAGACAGTCAGCAAATGGACTGTGGGCGTGCCGTCTGAGGCTAGCGTGGCAGTGAAGCTCCAACATTAAATCAGTGAAAGCTAATCCCATCATGAAGAGCCTCACTTAAACCAATCCAACACATAATTAAATATAAGCAAGGCGCCCATAGGTAAAACTGCACAGTTCAGTGGGTTTCAAATGAGTTAAGACCTTTTTTGGTCATGTTACATCAGCATACTCTAGCTGATGATGATGAGAAAGAATAAAAAGCATGAATGAAGATGAGAAAGAGTGAGTGCTTTGTCTCATTTTGGACTCTGACCAGAGCATATGCGCAAGTGCTAATTTAAAAGTGTGTGAGTGTCTGTGTGTGGTTGTCTCTCCAGCTGTAACACAAAGGTCTTTGCTTCACGCTGGCAGCCGTGTGAACGGTTGCGTCGCAGCGTTACTGTGCACAAACACAAGAAATTTGGCACAGAGGCCAATTCCACCCCCATCCCCTCTTCCTCGCTCCCACTCCAAGAGTTCAGTGAGTCATTATTGCACTTCTATCCAAATGTGAATAAAAATTTGTTGTTCTTCCTTGAGTGCTGCAGTTTATGAGTGATTATCAAGCACGAGCTGTTAAACCAGTAGAGATAATTATGCTGTTCATCGTGCAGCGAGAGAGAAATGCTAACGCTCGAAAGTCAAGAGTTTCAAGTGAAGTTAGCTAAAGAGTGAAAAAAAAAAGATTAAAAAAGGGTAAGGGATAAAAAAACAAACACTTAAAATGAGGGTGAACATCTAAAACATTAACAGATTTAAAGGATTAGGATTAAGAATAGTTGACATCAGAAAAAAATTAGGGGCGCCCACTAATAGTCCGTTAAACGTTAGTCGACGAGAAGAGGCTTAGTCGACCAAATATGTATTAGTCGATTAGTCACAGAAAAAAAAACAAACACAGGAAGTGGCGAAGTCACACACTCTGTGAGGGAAAGTGCGTTAACAGCGGGTCCTTGTGGTAATGTCGGGAAGGAAATCCAAATGTTCTCTGATCATCCACATGTCATCATTTCAAACATCATGTACGTACGTAGTAGCAACTTTACTTGGCCGCTCAATCTAATGTTAACCTAGATAAATGTGAGCTATTATTAGGCGCATATCCAAGTGTTCATGCGTAGTGTGGAAGCTTAAGTATTACTGCACGGCACAGGTGCCAGCGTGATCACTTGCAGTTTTTCCTGATAACAGCAGAAACAACTTAAATTACTCCATCATTTTTGGTCAAACAGATAAGATTTAGGGTGTACTCACACTAGCCACGGTTGCCATGAACCGGGCCCGAGTACGATTGTCCCCATCCGCACTCCCCACTCCCCCTCTGGCCTGCACTCACATAGGGTTTCAGCATTCGTGCCGGAGCACGCTTACGTCATTATGGTGCGACGATTTCGGGATAAACAGGAAGAGCGTCATGAGCGTCATGATATCCATGGCAGAGAAGACAGTCACGGATTTGTCTAAATATATCTGAGTTTTTATGCGTTTTGTCCAGCTGTTCTTGTATGCTCTCATCTGCCCAAATTTGCAACAAGCATTGTACCTCTGCCGTAGACCAAAGCGACTCTTTCCCTGCCATGTTGGTTTTGGAGTGTCGCAAAACCGTGACGTCACGCGTCCTGTTCCGTGCTCCAGCACGGTTAGCGCTCACACTGCATTCGAACCGCGCCCTAGTCCAACTGATTGAGCCGCGCCCGGGCACGGTTCGGAGTACTCACACTAGTCAAACAAACCGCGCTTTGGTGGTCAAACATACTCGGGCACGGTCCAAAACTAGGCTAGTGTGAGTACACCCTAATACATCATGTAAATGGTCTACTTTTATTTGTGTAAACTCACAATAACAACAAAACGTTGTGCTTTTATGTTTCTTTTTTAAAGAAAGCAAGCAAGATTCTGTCGTTCTCTGTCTCTGTGAACTGGAGAGCATCACAAAAAATTTAGTTTCTCAGAGTTTCTACTTGCCTCACAGACATGTCTAATTTTAAACGAACCAATTCAAATTGAAAACAAATACTCTCTGATTATGTAATCCGTGTGAAACGCACGTCTCTTTAAAAAGGCGAGTCCACTATACAGGGAGTGCAGAATTATTAGGCAAGTTGTATTTTTGAGGATTCATTTTATTATTGAACAACAACCATGTTCTCAATGAACACAAAAAACTCATTGATATCAAAGCTGAATATTTTTGTAGTTTATTAGGAAGTAGTTTTTAGTTTTAGCTATTTTAGGGGGATATCTGTGTGTGCAGGTGACTATTACTGTGCATAATTATTAGGCAACTTAACAAAAAACTAATTTATACCCATTTCAATTATTTATTTTTACCAGTGAAACCAATATAACATCTCAACATTCACAT
This sequence comes from Gobiocypris rarus, assembly GCA_023029165.1. Taxonomy (NCBI): domain Eukaryota; kingdom Metazoa; phylum Chordata; class Actinopteri; order Cypriniformes; family Gobionidae; genus Gobiocypris; species Gobiocypris rarus. The sequence continues at coordinate 24,165,395 of CM040925.1, forward strand.
TTCTGACATTCAAAAAACAAACAAAAACAAATCAGTGACCAATATAGCCACCTTTCTTTGCAAGGACACTCAAAAGCCTGCCATCCATGGATTCTGTCAGTGTTTTGATCTGTTCACCATCAACATTGCGTGCAGCAGCAACCACAGCCTCCCAGACACTGTTCAGAGAGGTGTACTGTTTTCCCTCCTTGTAAATCGCACATTTGATGATGGACCACAGGTTCTCAATGGGGTTCAGATCAGGTGAACAAGGAGGCCATATAATTAGATTTTCTTCTTTATACCCTTTCTTGCCAGCCACGCTGTGGAGTACTTGGATGCGTGTGATGGAGCATTGTCCTGCATGAAAATCATGTTTTTCTTGAAGGATGCAGACTTCTTCCTGTACCACTGCTTGAAGAAGGTGTCTTCCAGAAACTGGCAGTAGGACTGGGAGTTGAGCTTGACTCCATCCTCAACCCGAAAAGGCCCCACAAGCTCATCTTTGATGATACCAGCCCAAACCAGTACTCCACCTCCACCTTGCTGGCGTCTGAGTCGGACTGGAGCTCTCTGCCCTTTCCAGCCACGGGCCCATCCATCTGGCCCATCAAGACTCACTCTCATTTCATCGGTCCATATAACCTTAGAAAAATCAGTCTTGAGATATTTCTTGGCCCAGTCTTGACGTTTCAGCTTGTGTGTCTTGTTCAGTGGTGGTGGACTTTCTGCCTTTCTTACCCTGGCCATGTCTCTGAGTATTGCACACCTTGTGCTTTTGGGCACTCCAGTGATGTTGCAGCTCTGAAATATGGCCAAACTGGTGGCAAGTGGCATCTTGGCAGCTGCACGCTTGACTTTTCTCAGTTCACGGGCAGTTATTTTGCGCCTTGGTTTTTCCACACGCTTCTTGCGACCCTGTTGACTATTTTGAATGAACCGCTTGATTGTTCGATGATCACGCTTCAGAAGCTTGGCTATTTTAAGACTGCTGCATCCCTCTGCAATATATCTCACTATTTTTGACTTTTCTGAGCCTGTCAAGTCCTTCTTTTGACCCATTTTGCCAAAGGAAAGGAAGTTGCCTAATAATTATGCACACCTGATATAGGGTGTTGATGTCATTAGACCACACCCCTTCTCATTACAGAGATGCACATCACCTAATATGCTTAATTGGTAGTAGGCTTTCCAGCCTATACAGCTTGGAGTAAGACAACATGCATAACGAGGATGATGTGGTCAAAATACTCATTTGCCTAATAATTCTGCACTCCCTGTACTGCAGAGATGGTGAGTCAGCATCGTCAACAGCCAACACGGACACAGAAAGCACTAGTTTATTAGCCTGACAAGCCAGAACCACATCAAGATGTTTGGTCTGGAAACTCACCGTTGGCAGGGCTCAATCCGAGGGGCGGGATAAACAGTTGTCTTTCAAATTCCCTCTGCATGCAATTGGATAGCGCTACAACCAACCAGAGCAACGTGAAGCGGAGCTAGTTGATAGATTAAACTTTCGCCGTATCCGGTCGGCAAAACTCAGAACAAATCTCCCTTTCTTAAGTTAAGAATGATTTCAGTACCGTTCTTTGTTCTTTTCTCAAAGAAAAGCTTAACTCCAAGACCGCTGTTCGCCAGCTTCTTTGTTTACAAGTAGCACATATATTTATGTAATTAAATTCATATAAATGTGTGACAGTTGATTATTAATGGCTTAAATGAATGACTACTGGTTGCCTAGAAAAATCTGTTGTTTGTTGAAGCCCTAGAAATGATTATATGTGAAAAATACACATATACTTGGCCCTGACCCATCGAGGCATGGACTCCACTAGACCCCTGAAGGTGTGCTGTGGAATCTAGCACCAACATGTTAGCAGCAGATCTTTGAAGTCAAGTTGCAAGGTGGGGCCTCCAAGGATCAGACTTCCAGGAATTTGGAGGCCAAGTCAACACCTCAAACCTGTTGTTGTGCTCCTCAAACCATTCATGAACCATTTTTGCTTTGTGGCAGGGCGCATTATCCTGCAGAAAAAGGCCACAGCTGCCAGGGAATACCGTTTCCATGAAAGGGTGTTCGTGGTCTACAACAATGCTTAGGTGGACAGGGGTCAGCATGGGCACCCTATTAGTTAAGTCTAGTTTTTGCTGAACCTCAAAAGTTCTTTATGTAAGTGCACTTTAGACTGCTGATTTTTGTTTGTGGTATTCAACAGCAACAGAAAGTTTTACAAAAAGACAGAATAAATATGTTTGATATGTTTTTTTGTAACCTTCAGAACTGGGATCGATATATATATATTATATATATATTAGGGGTGGGCATAGATAATTTTTTTTAATCTAGATTAATGTCACTGTGATCTTGAAATTAATCTAGATTAAAATGGCTCATTTGAATTCTGCCAAAGGCATTCAGAATATGTGTGCTAACCAAATAATGTCTGGTGCTTTCACACTTGGTTCGGTTGCCTGGACCGAACCCGAGTTCGATTGCTCCCTGGACCGTGTTTATATTATATTATTTGGGTCCGAAACCGGGGTGTGTTTGCGTCATCAAAGCAGCAGCTGTTTACCCCGTTACTTGGTAACGACGTCGAGCGAGAAGGTGGCAGAATTAATAGCGTTGGTCACCTAACTTTTATATTTTTGTTTTTGAACCGTTAGTTTTGTTACCAAAGCTTCAGTATGTAATGGCACTTGCGTCTATCTGCCGCGAATGTACTGCAAATGCTCTAAAGAACGCTGACGACGAGCAGAAATTATATGTACACCTCTCTGCTTACAGTATGTCAGTCTCGCTCGTCAGGACTCGAGTACGGTTCGCGGGTGCGCACCCGAGTTCGGTAGACAGCCTTCACGCTTGATGTGGTAATTTCACAGTAGGCATACACGCAGGTTCGAAGACTCGTTCTCGCTCCCTACAGTGCAATTCAGCTAGGTAGCTATACATCCGCGCTAAAATATCACTGTGAAAGTCATCATAGCTTGCGTAGTATAGACCCAGCTCCCAACCCAACTTTGAGAGTAGATTAACGGCGATATTTTTTTTTATTGCCCGATAAGAGTCTCACGTTAACGCAGCACGTTAACGCCGATAACGGCCCACCACTAATATATATATATATACACACACACACACACACACACACACTACCATTATTTATTTTATTTTATGTATCATTTTGCTTCCTCTTAGAAAAACGATGAAATCTGAAAATTATGTATGTATATGAAGACATGCACATTCTTCTGCATATACTTGCACTTAACCAATTCAAATGCTGAATGCATTCATGTCACATTCCAAAATCATTTAAAAAACAAATGCAATCTCTTGCAAGAAAAGCACTGGAAAAGACACAGAGCATCAGAGTTCTGCGGCAGCGAGGCTTTCCACATCTGAGCACGAGTCTGTGTCCAAATAAATCAGAAAACACAATAATTGCATGCAGCAGTAACCATGGGACTGAATGGGTGATGGAAGTCGTGCAAGAGTGATGGCTTGCATATAATTATTTATGATGATGTATCTGGAGAGCATAACAATATATATTTGGTATATAATCATATATTAACCCCCAGGAAAAACCATCATCTTTCATGATTTATTATCTGATTAAGTTTTAAATGGACAAGGCTGAATTTTAAGTATTTACCATTTGGATCCAGAAAGTGCGGCACAAGTCTAAAACAGATCCTATGTTTAAGTGAAGAAGAAACATTGGTGTGTTTATACTTGTTTGTCTTATCCCTGTAAATAAAAGTGACAGAAAATGAAGAAAGGGAAATTCAAACTGGCAGAAGGATTTTGGGGAGGGTGTGCTGATATACAGGTTCTAATTTACTTCAGAGATGAAAGTGTAAGATAAAACACCCTGCCACACATGCAGTGCCTCCAAGAGCTGAACATCCTGTAAAAACCCTCAAAGATCCACTGCATGGCACTTGCCAAGAACAGGATTACTGAACAGGATTTCAGCATCTCTGCAGTTCCTGGGCCCTCCTCCCAACCTGGGACTGAACCTACCACCATAGTTTTGTAGACTTCGGGCCAGATTTACTAACAGCTTGCGCCAGCGCAAACCCTCTTTTGGAGTTAAAATTTTACTCTCAGGATTTACTAAAGGCACAAAGTGAAAATTAAGCGCTGAAAAGGCCTTATTGCATATGTATTGAGTTTTCCCTTTCAGATGCAAAATTTATGGGAGGAGAATATTTAAATTAATTATACAAGGTGATTTACTAAGGTTTGCGCTAGTCAATTTACTGGTAGCCATTATTTACCACCCAAAAAAGCATGTCTTAAACCAGACGCTAATTTGCATTGCTCTTGGTAGATAGCGTTAGTCATCATGAAAATGATCCGGCTGCGTCTGTGTTCATCAGTAGATCACGTGCAGACCTTTACACTCCTATCTGTGCTTTTTTTGGAATTGCGCTCTCACGCTAATTTGCCCAGTTTAGAAAAATCTGGCCCTTACATCCTTAACCATTAGTCTCAGACGGATCCACTGGGCCATAAAGGGCAATGGCAATAAAAACATGTCTCATCTCGTCAGCTGCTTCATCGCTGCCTTTACCCTACCTTCACTTCCCCCCACTCAAGGAACACATTCTGAATTCACTACGAACATCTCTTTGAGAATACAAATATAGTCCTAAATCAAAAGGGTTGTGTGACTCAGAAATCCTCTCAGAAACTGAAAACCTGCATCTGGATTCCCAGATGACCAATTTCAAGAATCTGTTTGAGATTTTAGTCTTGCTGAAAGAAAAGTATTGTAGATAATAAAGGACAGATAGAACCTGTCTTGATTGGATAAGGAAACAAACATTACTTTTTTTAGTTAATTACAATTATATGAATTGTATAAAAATGTAGATAGACAGATAGATGGGTAGAATGACAGACAGAGAGAGAGACAAACAGACAGACAGACATAGATAGATAGATAGATAGATAGATAGATAGATAGATAGATAGATAGATAGATAGATAGATAGATAGATAGATAGATAGACAGATAGACAGATAGACAGATAGATAGATAGATAGATAGATAGATAGATAGATAGATAGATAGATAGATAGATAGATAGACAGACAGACAGACAGACAGAAAGAAGCAGAAGTCATTTGTTTTATTTATCTGTCAGTTTTATTCATGAGCTATTAAAATCATCCTTGAAAAATACCAGTTAATTTTCAATTAATGAGCCAAGTTTCAGTTCACTCTGGTGCCAGCTGAATCTGAAATTACATTGACCCAGGCTTAATTGATTTCGTACAAAGCCATTAGACTTTGAATTAGAAGTGCCCTGATGAGAACGCTCTGGTCTTCCCAAGAGAGGACTGATCATGCCTTTGCTGTAAACATAAGCACTACACATAAACTCCAATAGAAATTAAAGTCAATGTAACTCAGCTCAAGCTCCTTTTGGCCCTAATTTTTATTTTCAAAAGAGATAAGACAAAAATAAAAAATAAATAAAAGCTATTTCTGTTGAAAAAAATAGGATAAAAAAATATTACAGACTGCTGTACAAGCCTCTACCACTAGCTTGTGGTTTCCAGATGTCACAAGCTTAAATCACCCAATAAGAGCGTATCAGTTAAAAAGATAAGTTTCCGTCTCGGTGGTGTTTTACTTAATTTTTACAATCTGATTGTAAAAATTAAGTAAAACAAAGGCATGATCAGTCCAGATTTTGTCGAGTCTCGAAATTTCAGATTTATTTTCAGCATAAAGCATTTCCATTTTTTTCGGGGTTTTTTATGGGCTTGTTCTTGTTGATTTGCTTGCAGGATTCTGGCAACACGATTCAGGCTAGTACCGCTTTCCATGTGATATCCATGTGTGCCGCACACGTCCTGAAAAGTGAAGCCAAAGTATCTCGACACCCCCAGGTGGTGGGTCTCAGTATATCTCATAAACCCTGCACCCTCCATGTTTTCTAATGGGACGCAAGACAAAAAAATAAAATAAATCAAATTACACTTTAAATAAAATTTTTCCAAAAATTGTCATTTTAGGTAATTTTATCACGCTGATGTAAGTTCAAGTGTTTGTTTGACATCATGATTGACAGCTTCTCCGAGCGAAGTTGTCCCTGAATAACCAACTGACTTTTTTCAGGATTTTCGGCAGGAGATTGGAGCTTTAGCTTTATATTCTACATTGTTCTGCAGTAAACTGTACAAACAGATACTGTGGGAGTGTGGGCGGGGTTTTGATATTGCGGCTCTACTTCCTAACCTTTACCAAATCTGCACAAGATGTCAGTGCCATATTCGGACATTGGCGGCTTGACTTTTCTACCATGGAAGATAGTGAAGGGGCGTCATCCATCTTTTTTTTACACTTGCACCACACATACAGAAAAGAGATATGTGTATGTATTCCTTGAAATACGTATTTGCATCAGAGTATCTCTTGTTTGTCATCTCTCATATATCTTGTTGTAGGTCATAAATAACTAGTTGTTCAGTTCGGTTCCATACAGACTGCATAGAATTTTTGTAAAGGCATTTGTCACTACCTGCATTTTTGGGAGTTCGGTTGTAGAACAACATAGGAGACTGACAGCTGTGAAAACATTTTTTGAAGAAATGTTTGTTTTTTTGCACACAAAAAGTATTCCCGTCGCCCTCACAAAATTAAGGTTGTACCACTGGAGTCACATTAACTTTTTTAACAATGTCTTTCCTACCTTTCTGGACCTTGTAAGGGTTAATTAAATAGCAGTCTAGCAGTCAGAGAGCTCTCGGATTTCATCAAAAATATCTTCAGTTGTGTTCTGAAGATGAACGAAGGTCTCATAGGTTTGGGACGACATGAGTGAGGGTGAGTAATTAAGAACAATTTTAATTTTTGGGTGAACTAACCCTTTAAGCACTAAAAGGTGAATGACAACCGAATTCAACTGCAGTGTGTACAAGGCCTCTAAATGCTTTGCCAAGAAGGTGCACATACAGCTGCCAAAGCCAGCGCTTTATGTGTGTTAAAACAGTCTTCCTGTTTCTCACTACTTTATGCAACCCGCAGAAGCATATTGGGTATGAACAGTGCGCAGCCAGCACAATATTCCCATCACTAAAGCTGAGTAATGTTGCTAAATGGCTAATTATGTATGGCTTTGTTTTGACCACTGCTCTCAAGAGCTCAGTTTCCACTCAGTTTTGAAGGACATCTAGTTTTAAAGCCCATTTGACTGATTGCAGCACTGAGACATTCAAGCCAATTACTGCTCCACACAGCCCAAGAAACCAATTCGTTGCTTTAGCTCTCTGTTGCTCTTTTTATGCTCCCCCAGACAGGACAGAAGCCGCAAATAAGGAAACATACAAGATTCATGTTAATTAGCCAGTCTTGAGGCTCAGTGCTAAATTAATAAAGCTGATGCAGCCGATTAAGTGATTAGGTGAAATGAACTTCTGTCATCACATTTTAATGCTTCATACTTTCTCCTTTTTCATTTCAAGCTCAGAGGAGTTGTGAGTATAATTGAATTTTTCATAATACACTCACAGGAGGCGGATTTGCGATGCTCCTCTACATACCGAGACATGACCAGCTTTGTAAATAACATTTAATTATATATTCCTCAATTTTTCGGCATCTCATCGCGGTGCGTCGTGCACTTCTGTTTTTAATAACAATCCCGCCTCCTCTAGGCTCCATACGTTGAAAGAGAGCGAGTGAAACAAACAACATTTCAGGTCTGTAAATATTTTATAAAGTCACCAGTGTAATATAGCGCAAAAGCTCATTTGTTTTGGGAGTCAGGTTTATGCATGCATGAGATTTTCGCTACATGTCTTTTTTCCTTCAGATCATCTATCTCTCCTAATGAGAGCTGGGAATCCTCAGAGCATATAATGCAATAACCACAGAGTATGAAACCAAGAGACTTCAGGCTACAGCCAGAACATGCAACATACAAACAAATTTAGCCGCACAACGCGCCACGCGTCATCATGTGATTTATTGGAGGCGATGGTTTTGGATCATATGATAAGAGCCGTTGTGTCACTACTATTCTCCAGATGGTGGTGCAGATGTTGGTGGTCAGCAGGGCTGTAACGGAATGCAAAAACACCATCTAAACCTCTTTGAAATGTGCATTATTTGTGACAACTCAATGGAGCTGATAACGAGGTGCAGAAAAAAAATGAGTAATGATAATTGCAGATGAATGAATCCCTTTGCATCTGCTGCTGATGGTATGTAAGAATATTTTATGTCATACTTAAGACAACCTTTAGAGACACATTTCCAGCGCCATTGAACTCGGGTGGCACGAATATAACACCAAGAACAACTAATGGTTTACTTGTTTTTCTCTTTTATTAGACAATTGCAAATTATATGTATGTTACATGTAGTAATAAAACTGTCAGTCATACACTAAAAATATATTACTTAGCAACTGCACTGACCTGACCAGCTGCCTTACCCTGCCATTTCAAATTGACATCCCTGATGTAGCGTACCATTTTATCGGTCAATAAAATCATTTACCCAATTTTTAAGGTCCCGATTTACTCACGCGAAGCTCTTTGTCATTCTTAATTTATGGTTATGAAACGAAGTTTAAAAATATATATAGCGATATACTGTTTGTGCACATCCGACGCCGTCCACACCTCAGGTTTTTGGTTCACTGCAGTTTTAAGGAGAAAATACTTAGCAATGGTGTTGACTTTTGAATTTGCACATGGTTTGTCTTTAAGCATATTAAAAACACCTCATAGACAAACATTTTCACCACAGGGGTTCTTTAAAGAACAGAGATTCTGTTAAGCAGCATGCCTTTCCCTACATGCAGAGAGAATGCTTGCCAGAGCTTTTACCGGCAAATACCCCTTCCCTCTTTCTTTACGCTCCTGTAAACCACTTTTGACCTTTTCTTTCTGTCAGTTCAGTGTGCATGAAGATCACAAAGCCACGACCTCTGAGATACAGAGGGCCCGAAATGCTGCTTTGTAAGTCACTGCAAACATTGAGGGTGAAATCTGTCTGTTCATGTTTATGCTAAAGTTAAGTGCTAAGAGAGGTCAGGCCTTTCAAAACAGCTAATGTAGACGTTACCCAGAAGGAGCGATAATAACAAATGCAAACATATTGATTTGTAACTTCATAGTACAGGAGTGAATCCTAACAAGTTTAAAGCTGTCAAAGAGCCTCTTTCTAACCTACAGACACAATAAGTCACCTCAATGTGTCTGACACCCAGTGTCTGACAGCAGTCACACTAAATTCAATCACATTACATTTACAGTCTTACTCTGGACCAAGCAAATGCTCCAAACCAAATGTTCTCTGACTCCCTATTACATTTCAGGATGACTCATTCTGGGGAGCTTGGAATGAAATGAATGCTAAATAAAAAAGCATTTAGCTTGACAAAACTAGCATTTTAGGCCAATTGCTATCAATGTTTGCTCGATTTTTTCAGATCTGAATTCTTATTTATTATTCTTAATACTTTTATGTTTATTGAAGGGATATTAGATAAGCAAATGAGGATGAAATACGAGGAATTTTATGTTTTTAGAGAGCTCATGGGTATGGGGCTCTTTGCTGTATGGGGATTTTAATAGATTGGTGCGAACATTCTGTCTGTTACTGTGGAAAACTATGCAGGAAACATGAAATTGATCTGACTAACCTCTATATTCTTATATATGTATTTTGTGAACGCATTACTCTACTTTGTCAAGGGGAAAAATATAGAAATCAGAAACAGAATTTCCAAAGAATTTTCTATTGTAAAGTTAGAAAAAGTAATGCTGAGTGGGCAGGATTCAAAGATGCCTGCGGACACACACGTACACAGTACACACTTACTCAGACTTAAACGTTCCCCTCTTGGCATACAGGGCTCTTCCTGTGCAGGGAAGCTGTTTCTCTTTTATTCAGCATAACCACTGTTCAGAAATGCAATGAATAAATGACATGCATCTTCTCTCATTTTTACCCTTTCGTCCTCTCCACACTTTCTCCTTTCATCTTTGCCTGCTTATTTTCATATCTACTAAATGTACTTTTTATCTATCCATCCGTACTTCCGTCCATCCTCTATGTGTATCCAGGCAGACTGATAGACTGACAGACTGATAGATAGACAGATAGACAGATAGACAGATAGATAGACAGATAGACAGACAGACAGACAGACAGACAGACAGACAGACAGACAGACAGACAGACAGACAGACAGACAGACAGACAGACAGATAGATAGATAGATAGATAGATAGATAGATAGATAGATAGATAGATAGATAGATAGATAGATAGATAGATAGATAGATAGATAGATATAACTAAACTAGATCTAGAGAACTCAGGCTTCTCTTTCTGTTACGTGGAGTTTTATAAAATAGATTGAATTTAACAAATATGAGGTTTTCTTTCATTTGGAATGCATTTCTTACAATCTCAGACTAATTCTTCTCATTTGTGCCATGAGGGGTTTCACACTTCAGATGTGTAGGCTGCACAGATTCATTTGTCAGTCTCACAACGCTCTGAGGATTCTCACCTGGCAGACCGAAGCCAAAAGCGAAACAAACTACCATTACATTCACAGAGAAAAGGAAAGAATTCGCCCTGTAAAAGGTCCACAAGAGGTCACCTGAGACATGCGCAGACAATTTCTAAAACAATCAAACCTACAGTGTGCAGTTCTCTGCTGCTATAACCAATTCTGCACGATGCCAGCCACACACAAAGTCCTAGGGTGCAACCGTATCTGCGAAAACACCATATTTGAGGTTGCGTTGAGTACGGAACCACTCACACTGTTATCAGTGATGTACGGCTCGCTTCATTACCCATGCAGACTGTCAGACCGTGGGTCGCGTACAGCAGACAAACAGCCATTCGGGCCGCGTATCATCAAGGTGACGCAGACTTCACAGGTTTGGCAGGTTTTTGTAGGTGAAGACACGAGCAGCGGGTGGCTGTTTTGCAGGCCAGATGGCATTGCTTAGTTAACCCACTTCTGCTAGGCAACCCATCACAAGGTGAAAGAGAGGGAGAAGGTAAGAGCAAGAGGGAGAGAAAGAGAGAGACGCATAGGGAAAATGTCCAGTGCCAGGGCTTCATTAGAGGCCAGACGACTGAAGTGGCTGCAGATGTGTTTACATGAAGGCTGGAACAACGCTGTTTGTGGTGCTAATTTTTCTCAGAAATCAGAGTGGATTCAGGGTTAGTGGGGGCTTGTGGGTAGTCTGAGATCAGCTTTACATATACAAATAGGCTATCAAGATGCAAATGCACAGCGATAGTGTGTTTTTGATCGCTGTCTTTAGTTTGCAATAATATTTCACAAATTAACCATATATTAACACTATTTGACATGTTGAAATCATGCTGACATGCGATAGGGCTGTTAACACGTTTTTTAGTAGTGATAGAGTGAACACAAAAACTCCTTGCTCCAGAAAAAACATGCAACTCCACTTGTGTGAGAGAGAGAAAAGTAAGGTCTGTTTATGAGTAACAGTCTGGTCTGCTATGCGATGTGATGCCAGTAACTGATGCAATTTGGATTTCAGGATAAATTACTGGTTTGTATGGCAGTATAAAGAGATGGGAGAGAGAGAGAGAGAGAGAGAGAGAGAGAGAGAGAGAGAGAGAGAATGGCAAAACTGAAAGTAAAAAAAAAAGAGAGAGAGAGAGGAAGAGAGAGATAGGCCTGCCTAAAGCACTCTGTAATTGCAATGGTTTGCAATGAATAAAGCCATTACTGTTAATGTCTTTAGGGATAGTGCGTACCATTTGTCACTCTTATACAGTCAAGCGGCAACAAACCCTTAAAATGCGGCATGGTCATAATTGAAACCGTTTCTATAGGCAAAATAAACTGTACATTTGGTCAATATGTCATGTTTTGCTCTGACAGCTGTTATATATATACATATCTCACTGGCCCAATGAATAGGCAGTCTCTCTGTCAAATAAGGCAGACGCTTATTATTTAAAGACTTACTGTAGAGTCAGCGTTGAATCAGATGTAACGCTTTATCAATGTTGACCAATCTTTCCACTGCAAACAGTCCTTAAAAGCTAATGTGACAAAAAAGGTTTGTTCGGATCAGATGTTCTTTAGTCGTTCATTCACTCTGAACTAACATATCATACATTTTCATCATTCTATTTTTTTGTCCCACCTGAGGTCACTATGGTGTTTTTTTCTTGCCTATTTTCTCTATGATCCTTAGAATACAACTTTTTAGTTGTTGCTATCGCTTCAAAGTTGCCAGATTTAAAATAGTTTTGCATCTTTTAGACGAATGGGAATAGCATTCTCCAGATATTACAGAGCTCACTGATACATCACCTTTGCGTAAAATGAGCAACAGTGCTTTGGTGCATTGCATACATAGTCCAAATATAGTATTCACTTCCCCATCCTTCAATAACAACCTCTTTGCACAGCCTGCATTGAAAAGGTTCACTAAACAACCCACGCTGAAATGTGCCACGCAAACTGGACTGTTAAAAATAAACCTCGTCCACTCTCTCAACATTAGGATGCTTTGAATGTATATTTCAAAGAGACACATGATCCATTCACAGCCAGGGACAGCATAAGCTTCGCCTTTATTACATACACTTATTACCAAATAAGAGTTGTTGACATGTAAAAGGAGAAGTTGTGAGTTAAGAAAGTTCAAAAGCAGTACATTTACAGTTTTTTGGGCTGGGGAGAAAGATTTTGCATGTTTTCATCGCACATAAAATCCCTCTTGAAGGAATTTTACAACCCCTACAGACAAACCAGTTAACAGTACAAGTGAATCACATACAATTATAAATCCAGAACAAAAAGGTCTTCTTTCCAGACACACTATATTGAGATGCACAAGTTTAATTTCAGACTAAAACAATACAATACAAATAAAATAATAATAATCTTAAAAACTCTGAAATCATGCAAATCACATCATATAGTGTCCAATAAGTTTGAAATGCCTAAAGTATAATTCATATTTTTTATGCACAATCAAACGTACAACCTTAGAAAGTATACTTATTTTGACTCGTATGCATACACAGCCGTTCAACGCATGCACGGTTTTGAGCAATTGTTTGCCATGTTTTACAATATCAATATTTATTCAATACTGCAAAAAAATGAAATGCGCATGTGCAACCTGTTACAAAACTGGTTTGACTGTTTTTTAGCGATTACAAAAATTTAGCCGTGCGCGTTCAGTACGCACGTACTCTTCTGATAACAAAATTCACGTCACACACACTGTACGCTGACCCTCCCGTACGCGTAAAAAGTGAAGTATACTATGGCCTTTAGTATGACTTTGCATTGTGTCATGTATGATTTGACAGAGAGCTTGTAGCCAAACAAAGCTCAATCATAATTATGTATGTAAACATACTGTTTTAGCCTGACTTGGTTTATCTGTTTTCTCACATCTTCCTGTTAGATCTGGCCAACTCCAACGAAACATTCAGAGGGATCTGTCTGAACTGATGACCCAAATAGAAACAATGCCCTTCTGTGGCCTGAGGCCTGCCCAGCAACACCCCGTTCCTGACTTGGCTAGAGGAAATGGCTCGGGTCCTCAGCTCAAACCATATGTCCGGTGACAGACCTCTCAGCATTAGGAGGCCAACGCCGTGTCCTGCCATGACTCTGATTTCAGTTGAGGACAGAGCAGTTTTGGGCGTTTACCTTAAGATTCCCCAGATTTGGTTATAGGAAAGATTCATGAGGATTTGACTTAATGGAACTAATGAATGGACAGATTCATTCATGCAAGCATCGTCTACTTGGCAACATTTCCTTTTCCCCCCTTTTTTTCCCCTTTCCTTTTTTTAATAAAACACCACAGAAGGAATCTGTCAGATCATATATATTAGGATAGTTATGAGAATTTCATAACCTACGTTCCATTTGATTCCTTTTCGCTGAAAAGAGCTTTAACGTTCCTGCCAAAATGAAGTGATGCTTATTTTCTTTGACAGTCGTCAAGAACGAGTGTGAAACACAAACCAAATGACGAACCATTCCCGCACTTTGATGATCCACCACCACCCTGTAGTGAACTGCATTTGCGCCATGGGAAATTTAAGTGGGTGGAAAACTCTTCCCGCAGAGAAAAAGAGCTTCAGCGCACCTTATCCCCTCTTCCACTGATTTGAAGATACGCTTTTGTTTAATTGTGCAGCTCTTTTGGCGAGAATAAAGCCCACCATTTAGAAACATAACGAATGGCCCACCCTGCTGTTCTGGTAGGATATGGACCCACAGATAATTATTTTTGCCTAGAGTTGCTCATTCATCTCAGACTGTGAGAGAGGTGTTTTTTTCCTTGCGACTGGCCCCCAAAAACAAGTTCCCCTCGTTTGCTGGGTCTCCTTGCTATTCTATTTCTCGAGGAAATTACTCCATCTTCCCTCCTCTAGTTATATCCTTCCTTCTCTCCACATTTCCCTCCTCAATCTTTTCTGGACCCTCCCAGCTTTGTGTTCTTCCCCAGGCCAAGAGGAGCAGCTCTGATCAATTGTGGCCTGTTATTTCACAGAGGAAGCCGCAGCACTTCCCTCTCAGCTCTCATTATTCATTACGAGCACACAGACAGGCCTGCAAGAGCATGATGAAGAGATGCTCCAATACACCACAAAGAGATCTGGAAACTATACTGGCCGCTGGAGGAGCCTGTTTGTGTGCATGTGGAGTGTTTTGAAGCAAGGTTACAGTCCCAAGGAGAAGGGTTTCATGGCAATCAAACAGCAAGTCGAGAGAGATAATGAGAGAGCGGAGCCTTTAAAATCCACGCCTGTCAACCAGTTGCTGGACTTTTGTTGAAAGATAACTACACGCTATCGCTTTGTTCTACACACAAACCTTGTCTGGCACATTAACTGTGGCTCTCTAAAGGGAAAATTTGATGTCTGGACGGAGAACAATCAAACAGTTGTTTGTTTGCTTTGGCCGGTTTATAATTACCAGCTCTTATCGACCTGCCACATGTGTAAAAGTGCTGCTATAGAAATTATTTATTGCCACTAATCTACCTCGGGCATGTAATGAACTTTCAGATTGTAATAGGTGCGATTGAAGGCGAACGTTTTGTTGATCTGATTCAAAGAGCTCATTAACATGTGATAAAGGAAGGTGGCGCAGAACATGCACTGGTTATTGGCCTTGATCAATAGTTAACCAAAAAATCAGATATAATTCGCTGGCCCTTCATATTCGACATGAAGCCGCAAAGCTTGAAGGCTGTCAGAATGCGCTCTGATCATTGTAAATCACATCTAATCTGTCAATCACACTCACAGTTTCTTTTCTTCCGCCTGGAGAGTGGGAGAATGACATGATCTACACAGTGAGCTGTTCTAGCAAGTACTTTAGCTCATATCAGGCAGCCGCATGGCTGAGGGCGCTTTTACAATAGAGATTTTGGTGCAGACCTGAGTTCGACAGAGATTTGTTTGAATGGTGAACTGGCATACAGATCTTGTGAATCGTGAATTTAATGGAATCTGTCCTAAATCTTAGAAGTGAAAAGCTAATGATAACATATAATTTGACCATGAGAGCCACTAAAAATATTATGAAGCAAACAATTATCAATATATTAATAAAAAATATATAATTTGAATCATTGTTATATATAGCTCAACACTGTTGAGTATTTCGTTTTCTTGATTTATCGTGAGTGCCATGTTTTTCCATGCCTAATATCGATCTACATTATATTGCCAAATGTATTGGGACACCCCTCCAAATCATTGAATTCAGGTGTTCCAATCACTTCCATGGCCACAGGTATAAAAATCAAGCACCTAGGCATACAGACTGCTTCTACAAACATTTGTGAAAGAATGAGTCGCTCTCAGGTGCTCAGTGAATTCAAGCATGGTACAGTGAAAGATTGCCACCTGTGCAATAAGTCCATTTGTGAAGTTTCCTCACTAATAAATATTCCATGGTCAACTGTTAGTGGTATTATAACAAAGTGGAAGCAATTGGGAACAACAGCAACAGAGTCAAAAGCTACAGACCTCCAAACTTCATGTGGCCTTCAGATTAGCTCAAGAACAGTGCGTAGAGAGCTTCATGGAATGGGTTTTCATAGCAGAGCAGCTGCATCCAATCCTTACATCACCAAGTGCAATGCAAAGCATTGGATGCAGTGGTGTAAAGCATGCCCCTACTGGACTCTAGAGCAGTGGAGATGTTCTCTGGAGTGACGAATCACTCTTCTCTGTCTGGCAATCTGACGGACGAGTCTGGGTTTGTAGGTTGCCAGGAGAACGGTACTTGCCTGACTACATTGTGCCATGTGTAAAGTTTGGTAGAGGGGGGGTTATTGTGCGGGGTTGTTTTTCAAGGGCTGGGCTTGGTCTCTGTCTCTTAGTTCCATTGAAAGGAACTCTTAATGCTTCAGCATACCAAGACATTTTGGACAATTTCATGCTTCCAACTTTGTGGAAACAGTTTGGAGATGGCCCCTTCCTGTTCCAACATGAAGCGCACCAGTGAACAAAGCAAGGTCCATAAAGACATGGATGAGCAAGTTTGGTGTGGAGGAACTTGACTGGCCTGCAGAGAGTCCTGACCTCAACCCGATAGAACACCTTAGGGATGAATTAGAGCAGAGATTGCAAGCCAGGCCTTCTCATTCAACATCAGTGCCTGACCTCACAAATTCTAGAAGAATGCTCAAAAATTCCCATAAACACATTCCTAAACCTTGTGGAAAGCCAAACCTTCCCAGAAGAGTTAAAGCTGTAATAGATGCAAAGGGTGAGCCAACTCCATATTAAACCCAATGGATGAAGAATGGGATATCATTAAAGTTCATGAGCATGTAAAGGCAGGCGAACCAAAACTTTGGCAATATAGTGTAGCTTACTGCAGTATGAAGTGCAAGTATAAAGTGTCTCATAGTAGCCATTGAAGGAAAACACAGAGTAGCATTTTAATAAACTTTTCCTAACCCAAATAACTTTCAACACACTCAAATGAATATAATATGATAAACAGTGCTGAAATACCCGACATATGACCCAAAGAAGTGGAAGTGGTCGCCTGTGGCATAATAAAAGCTCCACTACTCTCAAGCCATGTATCACGCTTGTCTCTCATTAGCGATTGCCCAGCCGCCTTGTTCCGCTCCAACGGCTTTCAGCCCCACCCTGCTTCATACTACAGTAACGTTAATAAATCTTTAATACATTAGCTAATCCATGAATATGATTTCTGTCAGATTCTTTTCCACCGGCTGTAGAGGTGAAGACATCATCTCCCATGATTCTGCAAAATCAAGGCATCATCAAGCTACACCTTTGTTTTGAATCAGCAACCTCTAGTGGCGAAAATTACATATTGTGCCTGAGAATGTAATAAAGAGTTTTAAATATATTTATTTGGCAATTTGAAAAGTTATATAACACTTTATTACTAAGAGCAAGAAAAATATTTGAACATTTAAATGTATTAATTAATAGTTTTATTGAATAATAAACAATGTTTTTATTTTTAAATTAATAAATTGATAATTCTTAGGGATGCACCGAATATTCGGCCACCGAAAATTTTCGGGCGAAAATGGCCCGAAAGGGCATTTTCGGTTTTCGGCCGAAAGACTTTTATCACCGAAACAATACGGCCGAAATGTTGTGATGACGCAAACAGAAACCGCGACCTGCACATGCTTGTCTAAACGGTCTAAACAAGCTGCAACATGTCTGCGGTGTGGACTTATGAGGTTCATATCACATCTGATGACGCATCTATGCATCTTATGTTTCTGTTGATGGATACACGTGCTGGCTCCTCAGTGATACACTACAACAACAGCGATAATAAAAGGAAACCGAGGGCAAACAGTCTCTCTTTGTAAACTTTGTTCAATGCATGCGAGCGCTGCCGTATGTTCGTATATGACCAGTCGTTTTCGCGTCATCACCGGGAGTAGAGCCAGAAGACGCGAATGAGAACTTGCGCGCTGTGAGAAGATTTGTCTCTGTGCACTCATCCGAAAGCGCGCACTCGTCTCACAGCGCGCAAATATTGAGTTCTCTTTCAAGTCTTGCGCTTAAACGTACAAACTCACACAAAAAGTATTTTGCAATTACAATGCCTTGATTTTTAGTAAAGTTACACAGCATTAGCCATAAATGCAATGGTACTAATAATTGGCATAATTTATTTCGGTGTTTCGGTTTTCGGCCTTGATTTCCTCTTTTTCGGTTTTCGGTTTCGGCCAAGAATTTTGATTTCGATGCATCCCTAATAATTCTGTGTATGTACAATTTATAAATCCAAAATTACTAAATTATTAATACAACAGTGAAGCTGGCATCTTCTCATCCTGGATTGTAACTGTAAAAGTGGTAATCAGGATGATGATGATGACGCACATGTATAGTGGTTCAGAACCAAAAATACAACGAGAAAAGAGACCAGGGGTGGAATCGAATTCTGGTTCGGACCAAAAAAATGTGAAAACAGCCTAAAGCCTGAGAGGAACACGACCTTAGCACAGCTAGACATCACAGTCTTGGGAAATCAAAACTTAAGAAAGGAGGGGAGCCAAAATCATTGCGAGAGATGTTGAGTGGGAGGGTTGTGGCCAGAGCTGCAGGCAGTCGGTACAGAGGATACCTGTGGTGCGATAAATACAGATTATTTAGAGATGATGGTACATATCTGTGATTCAGAGTCTGGGAGAGAAGTTAGCTCTGAGCTCTCACGATGGCAGCACTGCTAGTTCCACCCACTTCTGAAACACACATGTAGTAGCTCAGATTTGATACCTTGTTAGCTACCTTCCTAGACGACATTTAAAGGGCATATTGCAGTAGGGCTGTCACTTTTTATTCGATATTCGAATATGTATTCGAATATGACGTGAAATATCCGTAATCGAACTATAAATAAACGATCCGTTTTTTAAAGTGCCATGTGGCGCATTTTTTACAGTCTATGGATTAGACCGTTTGTTTTTTTCTTTCTTGTTTGCCATCTCATCCAATAGAGGGCGCTCTAAACATATTGTAGCGTAGGCCCATGACCAAGTCAAGCGAATAATAGCCAGTCTGTTTTTAAAATGGAAGATAACTCTCAGAACGGCCAGCCTGAGTGGACAATTCACCCTTCGCAGCAAGTTTGATTGACAGTAGATCTGAGCAATCAAATCGCCGAACTTGAAAAAACGGTGTGTATTGACGTCTTTCCGCGGTTGAAACAACATTTCTTTTAGTGTTTATTCAAGTTTATTGAATGTGATCAAGACACATTAAAGAGCCACAAAACGGTATTTATTGTTCACATTACTTTAAAAAATGACAATTAGAAAGTTGACACTTTGTTTCATATCAAAAGTAACTTGCTGTCCTGTCTGTCGATGTGTTGCCAGTGTCCTCTTTGCCCCGTGATGTATTTTCTCCACATGAGAACTTGTGTGTGTGTGTGTGTGTGGTGTGAGAGCGCCACGGCTTGTCAGACATAGCAACAGTAACTAAAGGGGGCGGGTCTTTGCGAACGGTAGATATTCGAATATATTCGAATACATTGCTTGATATTTGATTTCCGTTCAAATTCGATTTTTCTCAAAAATGACAGCCCTATATTGCAGGTTAATTTTTTTCAAAATTAATATATAACCTTGTATGAATATACCATATGAAAAAGTAATGCAGGATTTAAAATGTTTTAAAAAGATATAAGAGCACAAATTTAGTAGATAAAGTGGCCGTTTCGGTGGCTGTGCAGGTTTTGTGCAGGTGAAGAGATGGGACTTCACTTCTGCATCTGCTTCGAAACACGCTGTGGTGTTTAGCATTTAACATTGTAATACTGTACATATGTAATGTGCATTAAATGAATAAACATCCACACGCGATGCTTCTTTGCCATTATTTTTACATGAATCAATTTCAACATTGAAGAATACAAAGTATGTACATTAACACAAATGCATACAGTCTCACACTTCTCAAAAAAGTTTGGAATTATGTGCTGGTAATGTAAATATTTTATTCATGCCATGTAGCCTATGTACATACTCATAACATCATACACATCCTCATACCATCGGTGAATCGGCACGAGATAAACCCATAACACAGAATTAATCAATAAAAGGATGACGGTTTAATGTATGATTTCTTATCGTCATGTTTGTGTTCTCTCGCATTTTAAAAGTCTTTTAGTGTGGCACCAGTTTAAGAGAAACAAATCACCTAGAATGTTTTATTAGGTGTTATCTTAAGGATTTTGAGGAGTAGCAGCATTTATGCTACTTTCTAAGGTCATATTTACCATTTGTTTGGCAAATTGTTGTGTGCAAAATCCAGTCATTTCAATAGGAATCCACACGATTGGGGTTTTTGCGCAAGGGAGAAAGATTTATCCACTCGGTCACAGTCACGTAGATTTGCCAAGTTGACATTACTACTCTGACAGCACCTTTCGCCAAGAATACACTTAAATTTTAGTTCACTCAAAAAAAAAAATTCTGTCATTAATTACTCACCCTCATGTCATTCTAAACACCCAAGACCGCCATTCGTCTTCGGAACACAAATGAAGATATTTTTGATGAAATCCGAGCCCTCAGGCCCCTCCCATAGACAGCTTTTTAATGAACACAGGTCCAGAAAGGTAGTAAAAACAATCTGTTAAAATAGCACGCGACTCCAGTGGTTCAACCTTTATTTAATGAAGCGACGAGAATACTCTGTGTGCGAAAAACAAACAGAAATAATTACTTTATTTAACAATTTTCGTTCTGGCTTGTGCCAGACTCCTATGCTGTTTTACGTTGCAACTCAAGCGCATGCACAGTGGTACCTCACATGAACAGCATCAGCTGTCGTAGATCTCAAAAGCGCTGCACTTTTTACAACAGTGCAGTTGCACAACAGTTTTCCACAAACAGTGTAGGAGACAGGCAAAGACTAGACCAAAATGTTTTAATAAAGTAACTATTTTTGTTTTTGCGCACAAAAAGTATTCTTGTCTCTTCATAAAATTAAGATTGAACCACTGGAGCCACATGGATTATTTTAACAATGTTTTTTACTACCTTTCTTGAAAGTGTTAATTAAATAGCTGTCTATTGAGAGGCCTGAGAGCTCTCGGATTTCATCAAAACATTTCTTCATTTGTGTTCTGAAGATGAACGAAGGGTTTGGAACGACATGAGGGTGAGTGAGTAATGACAAGATTTGAATTTTTTTGGTGAACTAAAACACAGTGTTTCTGCCAAGTTCTAGTATCACATTAATTTCGCATTAATATTTGATGGCGTGATGAACTTTGCATAGTGCACAATCCCAAAATGCAATGCGGCCAAGTTTTGGGGAAAAAATATGAGACATATCATGAGAGATGAGAGTTGAGAAATGACAAAAATATGAGAAATGACAGTTACACACAAACATATACTTTATACACAATGAATATTTAACATTATTAAATAATTATTGATATAAATACTATATGTTTTCTCTCTGTATATTCAACCAGTGTGTTCATTAGAGTAGTGGGCAGTTTACTTAGAAAAATCAAACTGTTTGAATCAATTAGTCATTAGCTTCTCATGAAAAGTGCTATGTTGTGTCACATAGAGTTGCTGCCTATGGCAAGTGTTCCAAATAAGCCACTTATCAGTTAGGATGCTGCCTTATGAGGTAAGCAGTTCACTACTGTACAAGGCTTAGTAGAAAATTCAGAAGTGACAATTGTTGACATACGTTGAACAATTGAAATTCAGAGAGAAAAGATAAGAGGAAAGAGCAGCTAGTCATTCCTGTATTATATAACAGCGCGAGTGCATTAGACAGGTTTAGGTGGAAACGGAAAAGAAGGGAGACAAACATCAAAGACATTCCCAAACAACCTATTCTTTTTTTTCTGGTCTCTCTCTTTCTCTTTCAGTCATGCGGTTACGCTGTTTGTGAACATTAATCAGAGGGCAACAAGGTGACAGATTGCAAGAATGAAAAAAAATGAAAGAGAAGGGCCGTCGCTGAGCAGAGGTCAGATACTCCAGGCCTTCTTTTATTCTTTGTGTTCAGCATATCAAAAGAATGTCACAAATCTGTTATTATTATGCAGAGTGCATGGACAGGATGAGTCCCTGTGTAGAGATTGATAGAAAACCTGTTTAAAATGCATCAGCCGTAGCATTGTGACCACGGATGGGATGATCTCGTTCACAAACACCCAGGTGAGATAGGAGACATTTTTCAAAGTCCTGGTGACACATAAATTAGCTTTGTTAAAAGCGTATATGTTTGAAGTTGCATTAAGCAAAGGACTGAACTCCTTTTAATATCCCTTTAAATGAAAGTGAAATAATGGGGGGAGAGACTTAGGCGAGACTGAATGAAAGAGAGAAAATGCGAGTAGCTCGCGAGAAGAGTTATTTTCAAATAATATTGGCATCAACTCCCTGGATGAGTACTTGATTCAGTATAAAGGCTAGGTATATGCGCAGCATCAAAGAGTCTATTAGCACAGGTGTGGGTGTGTGTGTGTGTGTGTGTGTGTGTGTGTGTGTGTGTGTGTGTGTGTGTGTGTGTGTGTGTGTGTGTGTGTGTGTGTGTGTGTGTGTGTGTGTGTGTGTGTGTGTGCGTGTGTGTTTGTCGCTGTGGATGTTCTACTGGGGTTCTGAGCTGTCAGTCTCATTAAAAGGTCAGCAGTATTTCTCCCTGATTAGAGACAAATGTTAGACCGGCTATTAATCAAAGAGCAGCTGCACCAATAACAAAAAAACAGAGGCACACAATGAAAGCGCTGATGTGCTTTTGCTCTGCCTTTCTCTCGCTCGCAGATACACACAAGATAAATGAAAAGATAATACAATGACAAAAAACCTCAACGTCATATGATTGCTTTCCTCTTTTAAACACAAAAGATGTTTTCTAGAATGTTCGGGGTGCTGTCACATGCTCTGTGTCTGTCCTTCGACTTTTACGTTGAAGTGTTTCCTGTGCTTTATTTTGTAGTTCTTTGTAGTTTTTCATGTTGATTAGTCTCCCCAGGTGTTTCCCATT
Source organism: Gobiocypris rarus (assembly GCA_023029165.1). Lineage (NCBI taxonomy): Eukaryota > Metazoa > Chordata > Actinopteri > Cypriniformes > Gobionidae > Gobiocypris > Gobiocypris rarus. The sequence goes on from CM040925.1 coordinate 24,188,434, forward strand.
GACCACACCCCCTTGTAATCTTGTTAAAGGGGGGGTGAAACACTCAGTTTCAGACAGTCTCATGTCATTCTTGAGTACCTACAGAGTAGCAATGCATCTTTCATATCTCCGAAAAGTCTTTAGTTTTATTATAATTATAAAAGAAAGATGCGCTGTTCCGAGTCTTTCCGAAAAAAGCCGAGCGACTGGGGGCTAAAGAATGACGAGCGCGCGCCGCTGTTATTGTGTTGAGTGCGTCTGAAGCTGTGTCGTCCCTAAATGCGGGAAAAAACTTTATTCAAAATAAACAATGGCTTTTAATCAGATTCAGCCATACATCTATGATCCGAAATCAGACCCAGAGGCTGAAGTTGAACAGGAGCAGCAGCAAAAACGACTAGAGCAGGACGTCTCTGTGTGGTATAAGTTACACTAACTATATATATTATATGCTTAGCGGCTTGTTTTATTTACTCATTTATACTTTATGTCGTCGTATTTTTCCTTTTTCTTTGAAGGTGTATATGTGGGAAGTGCAGTTCGATGCCATCTGAGGCGGAAAACGTTTGCTGCCAAGAAATAGAATCGGTTATACTTCTGTCAAGAAATACATTGTGTAAAGTTGCAGTTTGTGTAAGAATGAATGTGATAGCATACAATAAGCTTAATGAATGTACTTTAACACCATCTTTATAAAAGATTTTACACTTTATTCCTTCACCTCTTTTATAAACTTTGGGATCACTATTTAACATTTTAGATATTATCCAACCAGTGTATTGCTGTAAGAGGATCTAATTACACACATACATAGTCCCTACCTCATCATATAATGGAACACGGAAACAATTGGCGCCAAAATGCAGGGAACAAACAGAAACATTTGCGCAACTCAGTTGCTGATCCGGAAAAGCAAATTCCATCCACAGTTGCATTAACGCTGGGTTCTTTGGGAATCTGTACAGGACTGTCTTGGCCTGGCAATCAAAAACACACTTTTTTGGTGACATCACCTGTGCAGCGCAGCCTACGAGCCGAGCACAGCGATTTGATGGGCGTATTGCTCTCTCTCTCTCTCTCTCTGCCTGTGTGTATAATATGCTTTTGGCTCACTTTTCTTTTGTCGGTCGTTGTTTGCTGTTAATTTGTTCCTGTCTTGGGTCTTGAGTTCCTGTTTTATGTATGTAAATATTTTCATTAAAGCTGTGCGTGCAAGTGGATTCCATCTCTCTGCTTCTTCTCTCAGCATTTGCAACAGGTAGTGATGGGCAGACCGAGGCTTCGCGAAACACTGAAACAGTTGAAGTAAATGTGCCGCGTTGTGTCGAAGCTTCGAATCAATCTGACAACCGTCTCCACGGCAACCCCTGCTGGTTAGAACAGTGTAGAAAACCCAGGCCAAACACGCATAAAAACACCTTTTGCAAATGTTTTATTGAAAGTAAAATGCAATTAACAAATCATCTAATAGTCCATACTCCATACTCCATAAAATCAGTCATCATGACACCCCAAGGTCCATGAAGAGTCCGCAGCCTTAGGTATTGACGACGCCGACGAGCACGCACTTTGAGCCGTGCTCATTTATGACTGACAGGTTTTTAGCGCGATAATTCGTAGCAGTATATTCAAGTGATCGCTATATCAAAGTGCCATAGATATACAGTAAGTTGTATCTACAGTAAAGAGTGGGAGAGTGAACCAACTCTCAAATGTGGATTACACCTATAAATACAACCATGACTCCTGTCCACTCAGGACATCTGCACCTCCAACAGCTGATGAAAGAGGTTTGAATCAACAACTAATCAGTTTTGACTGTGCTAAGTGCATGTCCTATGTACTTCACAAAAGACGTACTGTAGTTTTGTCAAAGCAAAGTGCGACACAAAGGTAAACTCATTGTTATTTTTTTGTTGGCGGATGTTATTGTACAGTATCAATGAATGGCAGTGGTGTGTGCATTAACGTGGGTGAAATGCCTGTTAATTACGTTGCTTTTTCCGATCTCTTATATTGGGCACTTTTAAATTGGCTTATTCTTGTTAACATTATAAATGATGCACGTGTTTTTATGAGGGATTGTCATTTTGACAGTTTCAACCTGGACATTTTAGTCATATTTCCTAATTATCTTTACTGTATTCGTCCTGTTTTGATCCAATTCCTGGGAATTTTTTTTTTCATCAACATTGTTTGATTGGTATGGCAATATTATATCACATTATTTTGGCAGTTAAAGTTTTGGGCGTTTTTGTATGACCTTACAATACATACAGTCAGATGTTTTTGCTTCCAACAAGATGTTCTTTGGACTATTTTAAAACATGCTGGAGAACATGATAATTACGTTTACCAAACGTATAAAATGTATGCTCGAAAGAAAGCTTAAAAGCATTTTCACAAGTGCTCTCAGATGATTTGACCCTACTGTATGTGTGTCAGAGCAAGCAGTGGTATGTCCTAAGTGAGAATGTGTGTGTTTGTGTGTGTGTGTGTGTGTGTGTGTGTGTGTGTGTGTGTGTGTGTGTGTGTGTGTGTGTGTGTGTGTGTGTCTGATAAGAGATAACAGAATGTATGTGCCAACAAGCAAGTATGGAAACACTGCAATAACATTAATTCTCCTCACACTTTCTGCTCTAAAGCACCAGACCTGAAAGAAATAACCCTGGGAAAACCACTTCTAGACAGGGCTGATCCTCTCACACATGAAGTCTCAGCAAGTGGCTTTAGCAGCCTTGAACACAACAGAGTAATAGGGCAGGAAGCGATGCATAAACAGGGCAACCAAGAGGAAACGCAGGGCTGAGACCTCCTGACGTGTTCAGGCTGCAGTTCTTCCTGGACAAGCTTGTATCGTATCTGGGCTGTTTGTTCATGCCATTAGACTGGTCCATTCATACCGAGCACTTGTATTATGCAGAAGCACCATGCCTGTTCAAACTGAGGCACGTGCCCCCTAGTGTCTCTCGAAAATTATGTGGTAGAATTCATGAATTTGAAATCTAAAATCTTATCATTAGTTTGAACTGTCCAACCAAGTCACATCTTCAAGAAATTATTGGTTTTAAAATAAAAACTGTAAAGCAGCTCTTTCTGTAGAATAAAATTCAAGTTGCTAATTTGCCTGGTAACAACAACTTATAACAATTCTATGGTAACAAAGATAACACACAACAATGAATGGTCACTTTAATGCATTTACATATACTAATAAACTTGTTACAGTTCAAGTTAAATTAAGTAGCATTATAGATATTGTATTATGAAAGGAAATTAATTAACATTACTAAATATTTTCTATTTATTTTTCTATTTTCTATTATTAGGTTTTACAAACTTGTATAATATACACTCACCTAAAGGATTATTAGGAACACCATACTAATAGTGTGTTTGACCCCCTTTCGCCTTCAGAACTGCCTTAATTACATGGCATTGATTCAACAAGGTGCTGAAAGCATTCTTTAGAAATGTTGGCCCATATTGAAAGGATAGCATCTTGCAGTTGATGGAGATTTGTGGGATGCACATCCATGGCACGAAGCTCCTGTTCCATCACATCCCAAAGATGCTCTATTGGGTTGAGATCTGGTGACTGTGGGGCAATTTTAGTACAGTGAACTCATTGTCATGTTCAAGAAATCAATTTGAAATGATTCGAGCCTTGTGACATGGTGCATTATCCTGCTGGAAGTAGCCATCAGAGGATGGGTACATGGTGGTCATAAAGGGATGGACATGGTCAGAAACAATGCTCAGGTAGGCGGTGGCATTTAAATGATGCCCATTTGGCACTAAGGGGCCTAAAGTGTGCCAAGAAAACATCCCCCACACCATTACACCACCACCACCAGCCTGCACAGTGGTAACAAGGCATGATGGATCCATGTTCTCATTCTGTTTACCCAAATTCTGACTCTACCATCTGAATGTCTCAACAGAAATCGAGACTCATCAGAACAGGCAACATTTTTTCCAGTCTTCAACTGTCCAATTTTGGTGAGTTCGTGCAAATTGTAGCCTCTTTTTCCTATTTGTAGTGGAGATGAGTGGTACCCGGTGTGGTCTTCTGCGGTTGTAGCCCATCCTTCTCAAGGTTGTGCGTGTTGTGGCTTCACAAATGCTTTGCTGCATACCTCGGTTGTAGGTGGTTATTTCAGTCAAAGTTGCTCTTCTATCATCTTGAATCAGTCGGCCCATTCTCCTCTGACCTCTAGCATCAACATGGCATTTTCGCCCACAGGACTGCCGCATACTGGATGTTTTTCCCTTTTTACACCATTCTTTGTAAACCCTAGAAATGGTTGTGCGTGAAAATCCCAGTAACTGAGCAGATTGTGAAATACTCAGACCGGCCCGTCTGGCGCCAACAACCATGCCACGCTCAAAATTGCTTAAATCACCTTTCTTTCCCATTCTGACATTCAGTTTGGAGTTCAGGAGATTTCAGGACCAAACCCCTAAATGCATTGAAGCAACTGCCATGTGATTGGTTGATTAGATAATTGCATTAATGAGAAATTGAACAGTTGTTCCTAATAATCCAGGTGAGTGTATACTCATATTATATAATATAATTGGAATGGGTGGAAGGAAAATTTATTTAAAAAAAAACCAATAGCATATTTGTAAATCGACAATTTAATTTATAATTAGTAAATTCTTATATAGTATAATATAATATAATATAATTTTTTAAGATATTGGCCATTCATCAGTTATCAGTCAGATTATGAAAAATATTATTAGCTTATCATATTATCCAGAATGTAATATCCCTACATTTCACATGTAATATCTTTTCAATCCTTCATGATACCTAATCTTAGCAAACTAAACTGAGCAAATTAAACTAAACTATGTCATTTTTCATTTTTCTTGTTAGTCACCACGCATAGTATTACATGAATATTTAATATTCATGACAAAGATCTCGGTGAAAAATATAAAAGCCCTTAATTAGACACAATTATGTGCGTGTGGGAGTTTGAGGGGGCCGTGTGTTTTCGTGACCAGGTGTCCACATCTATGGATGTTTTTAGCCCTCTTCTTCGAAGACATCACACCCACAGATATCTTAAAGTTGCTTGCCACTGCCATATGACAGTTCCCTGTGAGCCGGCCGTTATGCCAGATATTCAAATACACACACGCACTCAGCGAGGCTCCATGCTTGCTGTGGGCAGCGCAGCATTTGTGTGACACCAGAGGGGGCACGCTTGGGATCCTGAGAGGAGAGAAGCATGATGAATGGGTGAAAGCTACTTGAGTTAAGTATGTATGATCAGGAGGGGTGCTAATGAAATTCAAGTTTATATGTTTTCTTCACTAGGACACAATCCAGATTAACTCAAGATATTCAGCTGTCTTAAGCAAGAGCTCTCCAAATGGATCAATAGTTGTTATGGAAATACTGGTTAATATGCAGACATAATTAAGATAACAGCAATATTAAAAAGGCTTCAAGCTGTTCCTCATCCGCCGTGTGTGTGATTTTGCTTGTGGTACTTCCAGCGCTCTTCATTTTCACTTTAATGCATTTTCTGGGTTCCAGACGTGGATTAAAATTAGTTCTACATGAAACAGCCTTTTTCAAAATGAATTTACTGTGGAAAATCCTTTTGAGGGTAGAACTAGGCTTAATACTCAATTCGCCAAAGAATCAATCACTGTTTTTGTTCTTTCTCTCTACAAACAGCCAGCGTCTATTCCCTTGTAAAGTATATTCGTTCCGGGAGATGCCTTCAGTATTTACTTAGTTTTTTTGCCCCTAAATCAGTCAAAACAGTTGGTAAACTCTGAACAGCCCTTACAAAAAAGTCCTGTTGTGGTACCATATGGCACTTTGAAATGTAAAATTCAACTGCCATGCCATTTGCATTGCAATTCAGGGTACTTCAAAGCATACCATGTTACTGCCATGGTACATAGGCATGATTTTTCCTGGTAGTTTTATGTAAGTGAGGCCTGAGTCTGTCCTCCAGATATCCCGAGGTGAGGATGCAGTAACTTCCAGTCCAGCTCTACTAATCTCAATTAACATGAACATAAAACTGGATGTGAAATAGGTTTTTATTCTCCTCCCTCTCTGAGATATAGTGGTGACAATTCCTGGTCCAAAGCACCATATGCCGACCATATAAATCTTCCAGACACTGAGAGCTGTAAAGGTAATGACCGTAACGTGGGCACCCTCTCTAATGAATTACCCAGGAGGGGGTAGTTAGTGTGTTTAACAGTGTCATGTCCCTGAGGCAGCACTGACAAAAAAAACATAGTCAGTCGCAGAAGGTCGAATATCAATTCCTTCACAGTGATTCTTTATTTGTTCAGGGCGGAGCCTTGCAGGTGAACTCCCTAAACAGCATTTTTTTTTAAAAGAGACAGCAAAATATAGCACAATTACTATGAACTAGTAGTCTACAGAAAAATGCAAGAGAGAGAGAGAGAGAGAGAGAGAGAGAGAGAAGAGCTATCTAGTTAGTGGTGCTTTACTAACCCCTACCTCTACAGGTCCTTCTCAAAAAATTAGCTTATTGTGATAAAAGTTCATTATTTTCCATAATGTAATGATAAAAAATTAACTTTCATATATTTTAGATTCATTGCACACCAACTGAAATATTTCAGGTCTTTTATTGTTTTAATACTGATGATTTTGGCATACAGCTCATGAAAACCCAAAATTAGCATATCTCCAAAATTAGCATATAATGAAAAGGTTCTCTAAACGAGCTATTAACCTAATCATCTGAATCAACTAATTAACTCTAAACTCCTGCAAAAGATTCCTGAGGCTTTTAAAAACTCCCAGCCTGGTTCATTACTCAAAACCGCAATCATGGGTAAGACTGACGACCTGACTGCTGTCCAGAAGGCCATCATTGACACCCTCAAGCGAGAGGGTAAGACACAGAAAGACATTTCTGAATGAATAGGCTGTTCCCAGAGTGCTGTATCAAGGCACCTCAGTGGGAAGTCTGTGGGAAGGAAAAAGTGTGGCAAAAAACGCTGCACAACGAGAAGAGGTGACCGGACCCTGAGGAAGATTGTGGAGAAGGACCGATTCCAGACCTTGGGGGACCTGCGGAAGCAGTGGACTGAGTCTGGAGTAGAAACATCCAGAGCCACCGTGCACAGGCGTGTGCAGGAAATGGGCTACAGGTGCCGCATTCCCCAAGTCAAGCCACTTTTGAACCAGAAACAGCGGCAGAAACGCCTGACCTGGGCTACAGAGAACCAACACTGGACTGTCGCTCAAATTTTGCATGTCATTCGGAATCAAGGTGCCAGAGTCTGGAGGAAGACTGGGGAGAAGGAAATGCCAAAATGCCTGAAGTCCAGTGTCAAGTACCCACAGTCAGTGATGGTCTAGGGTGCCATGTCAGCTGCTGGTGTTGGTCCACTGCGTTTTATCAAGGGCAGGGTCAATGCAGCTAGCTAGGAGGAGGAGATTTTGGAGCACTTCATGCTTCCATCCACTGAAAAGCTTTATGGAGATGAAAATTTCGTTTTTCAGCATGACCTGGCACCTGCTCACAGTGCCAAAACCACTAGTAAATGGTTTACTGACCATGGTATTACTGTGCTCAATTGGCCTGCCAACTCTCCTGACCTGAACCCCATAGAGAATCTGTGGGATATTGTGAAGAGAAAGTTGAGAGACGCAAGACCCAACACTCTGGATGAGCTTAAGGCCGCTATCGAAGCATCCTGGGCCTCCATAACACCTCAGCAGTGCCACAGGCTGATTGCCTCCATGCCACGCCACATTGAAGCAGTCATTTCTGCAAAAGGATTCCCCACCAAGTATTGAGTGCATAACTGAACATAATTATTTGAAGGTTGACTTTTTTTGTATTAAAAACACTTTTCTTTTATTGGTCGGATGAAATATGCAAATTGTTTTAAATTTTGGAGAAATTTTGGGTTTTCATGAACTGTATGCCAATAAATCATCAGTATTAAAACAATAAAAGACCTGAAATATTTCAGTTGGTGTGCAATGAATCTAAAATATATGAAAGTTTAACTTTTATCATTACATTATGGAAAATAATGAACTTTTATCACAATATGCTAATTTTTTTAGAAGGACCTGTATATACTATATCATACTTTAGTACCAGTGTTGCCAGAGAAGCAAACTGGAATTAAATGAAATAATGGCAAAACTAAACTGAAACATACATCATATGTATGGTATTCTACATAATTTTTTTTTAAAAGTCTGATCCTTAGACTTCGGCATATCTCGCAACATCGTCATCATCATTTGATTTGTGCCAAATAAAAAAAAATAGTAATAATAAATGAATAATAAATATTTCATGGTTATCTACAGAACATGCTGTGAAAAGCAGAAGCATGGGGCAAAAGGAGAAACAAACTACAGTGCTTAAGAATAATATTTTAGAATATTGCTCGACTAACATTGAAGGAGGGACCCCATGTTATATTTAGGGGCTACCATAGACAACATAAAAGGCCTTCGCAACTGCATAGCAACACCCTAGCAACCTCCCACATACGGCAACGACTTCTGCACAGGCAAGGCACTCACATTTTCCTCACAAAAAGCATGAAATCTGGTCTTTCATTTATAAATGCAACTGAATACCACATACATCTGCATATCTTCACATTTGTGCTTGTGGAGGCTTGATGGCTTCTGTGGGTGTGTGAGCATTTAAACCACTTAAGATTCATTTTCAACAGTAATCAATTCATTCAACAGCTCAAATGTGCAGCTCTGTTTTTGGTTTGAAATATTCATGGAGCCTTTCTGTTCTCTGAATTTCGCCACAGGCATCGAGCCCGGTTTTAGGACTTTTCTGGCGCAGACAATCGCATGTGGAGGGTCACTGAGGTTCAGTCATTGTTTCACTCCCCCCAAATAGCCCTATCATCACAATGAGAGCTGTTTATAATTAATGTTTTGTTTAATTAACCTTTTGTGTTTCCAAACCTATACATTATAGATAAACACATACTGTATAGTCCTACCACCCAAAACGATGTGCTCTGATCGAAGTAATACATTTTCAATTACTGTATTGTTCCGAATATAAGACAATGTTTATTTCTTGGAAATACATCTGAAAAAACGAGGCTGCCTTATATTCAGGGTCTAAACTTTTACATGTCAATAATACACCCGCAACATTAGGTAGCACCAGATACGTGTAGGACAAACAAATATCATTAAGCAGTCAAGAAATAGAGTGTAATGTTAGATGTCGCTGAGCCCAAAAAGACAGTATTAAAAATGCTAACAGTCATTACCGGAGGATTACCGCAGTCCTAAAAGCGACTGCTTCGAAGAAACAGACAGGCTAGTGTGTCAGTACGTAGACGAAAAAAGAAACGAGGGGCCCATAACCAGTGCCGTCATCCAGCTGAAGGCACTGGAAATCGCCAAAGAGCTGACCTTACCCACCAGCGAGGCTGGTCATTTCTTCTTTTGGCTACGGCTACTGACACACTTGCCTGTCAATATCCTCGAAGCGGCCACTTTGATGCAGTGTAAGGGACGGTTCACAGAGAACACATTTTTGCTGTTAAAACGAGAAGTGCAGGTCAGTGAAACAAAAAGCGCACTGTCTTGATATGAACTTTAGCGCCGCGTTTGTAGAACGCAGTGTCATGCACGAAACTCAAAAGACGCGAGCGCAACGGTTATACACGCCTTCCTACATGGAAAAAAATAATAGAGCAATGGAACGGCCCCAATAATGACAAAAACTGCTGTCTTTTCAGCGCTATTTCATCGGCCTAAGGAAAAACATTCATCTCCCCTGGATCAGATAGGTAATGCGGATCAAACGCCTGTGTTTTTCGACATGCCAGCATCTGTCACTGAACTTAAAAAGGCAAGAAATCAGTCATAGTGAGAACTTCATGTTATTTTTATGCTATGCCATAAAGTGTTTATTTCTGGATGTAATTGTTGATACATTTTAACAGCATTTACTATTTAGCATACTTTATTTTTTTATTTTTGTAGGCTATTTAAATATGAAAAATATGCAATATGAAATCTTCTATCTTTTCTTTAAAAGATTTGGTCTTCAAAAAGCCTTTTTCCAACAGGTACATGTTGAAATTTATATTCAGGGTCGTCTTATATTCTGAAACAATACGGTATATGTAAAATGCCCCCCAAAAATGTCTTACCCTTAAAGGTAACAAGGTACATTTGACAAAGAAACCAGAAGTGCACACACATGATA